>OY992501.1:19130738-19533914 GCA_963921215.1 Scoparia ambigualis | reverse complement strand
CGTGCCATCTTTTCGTGGATAAATGGACCTTAAACATACAAACATATCGTATGTGCATTCTTTAGTCTGTTAGTCGCCTTTTATGACTGCCAAGGGAAGAGAGGGCGTGGTAGTATTCTTTCACCGCTACGCTACACGGTTACCTTAAAATATAAGTTAGAGAAAGTATTTTAATATATTTTTATATGAAACTAATGACCCGCCCGCCAGCGACTTCGTCCACGGAACCCTCCCATATCTACCGTGATTTCGCCATGGATTTTCCGAAAATTTTCTTTTAACCCCTCAAGCCCCAAGCGGCCGTATTTGGCGGCACCTAAAAACCCGCTGTTCCGTCAGACCCCAAGCGGCCATATATGGCGCGCTGGCCCCGCTCTCCACCTGACTTTATACCGTGTTTTGATACACTTAGAGACTACTTTAGTATGAACAAGGTCGTTTATTTCTGTTCTGTGGTACATTTTATGCATTGTAAACGCAAAAATTAACATGAACTGCGTTCGATTTTTTTAATTTTTTTTTCCATTTCCGCAAATTAAAATTCCCACCAAATCGCACCTGCTGTCAAAATTTTTAGACATTTCGTTGCCAAGACTGAGAGGTTAACCAAACCTATTTTGACAACAATACGAACACAACTAGAATAGAATTAGCCAAATAGGAGCTACCGTTTTCAAGTGATGCACGTACCATTTATTCGGCAGTTAGTTTTTATTTATATATATGTATACAGGGTTAATTTTAGACCCCACCAAATTTTTTTACGTGATCCTATAGCAGCAGTACAACCATATAATGAAATAAAAAACATTATTTTTGTCTCAACTTATCCTAATAAAAATAAAAATTATTGTCATCTAGCGCGCGGCCTATCGCTGGTTATCAAAGCGCATGCGCGTGACCGCTATTATTCACCCCGTGCACCAATGACAGCGCGCCGTCGCTGTGACTGCGAGGGTGAGCGCACGTACCTAGAACTATAGGATATAAAAAGCAGGCAGAAATTGTAATTAAAAAAAGAAAACATTCATTATGACGTCAAGTATTTTATTATTACTTTTTTACCCCATATTTACTTTTGGCGGGGTGTCTAAAATTAACCCTGTATATATAAGGTGACTGCTAGAAACCGCAAGAAACTTCAAGGGCTGGTCAGGTCAAGTCTTTTAAACATGACAAAAATCACAAAAAAGGAATTCGTGTTAGGTGCTTATCGCCCAGCTGATGCGGACGGGTCAACAGCCGGCCGGCCGTTGCCCGCGCGTTGTAAATAATCGTTATTTTTTATTATTTTCATTTATTTTTCTTACTTTAAAATAAATTAGATACTCAAAGACTATCCAATTAAAATTCACAAAATGAATTAGGTATTTAATTAAAAAAATTTAAAGACGAATTCCATTTTTATCATGTTTAAAACACTTGACCTGACCAGCCCTTGAAGTTTCTTGCGATTTCTAGCAGTCACCTTATATAGGCATACTCGTAGATGTGTGAACGCGTTTAATTTCAATCGACACATTTCGCTACCGTTCTTGACACACTACACCACGCATTGGTGTGTAACATCAAACAAGTAACCGAGCGTGAGCCATGACGGGAGCTGATCCATTAAAAAATCATTCCTTTTTAATCTTATTCCAACTGGATAGGGTTCAATTTATGATGAACGAGTAATATCTCCCTTTTGCCAGCATAAGGGTCAAGTGTTTTGGTCTTGTCTACACGATTGTCTTTGATACTTTGACGAGACCGCACATTGAAGATGTCTGTTGGTGAATATTAGGCACGCTTTTAAAGCTTAAAATAAACTTAACTGAACATTTTGGATTTTCATAGCATTTACGTTTCTCTGCATTTTTACTAATGTTAATAATTTCTGCCATGTGGTATAGCGGCTCACAAAAAGAATACTACCATACCCTCTCGTCCCTTGGGTGGCCAACAGCATAGAGCGGCGCCGGCGATGGGCTCTCCACCTGTCACACTGAGCACATGTGCAGTCGCTATTAGGTGAAATATGGACTAGGACAGAGGATGATAGTAGTAGTGATTATAATGTGTGTATGTAATATTTTATATTCCAAAAATACATAGCTACAGCCTAATACTATTATTAAAGCAACTTAAACTTTTTATTTTATAAGCTCATATTATCATCAACGTCTAATAGCAGTAATATATGATAACAGCTAAGTATCACCGATTTTTGTTTCTGACCGGACCTTGTAACGGATGTTCATTAAAAAAGGACATAACCGCTCGTGCGCGCTTTTCGTGTGTTCAACGCCACCTCAACGAGATGGCTGAGCAAAATTATTTATTTTCTTGTACGCTGAGTGAGCTCACTGAATTTGAGTATAGTGTAAATAACTAGACCATTGCATTAGGTATAATGTCCTGTAATTATTGTGTAGGTAACGATGTTGCTTAAATAAATAAATAGTGTTTTTTAGGTAGGCCTAAAAAACACAACATAACATAACAAACATTTTCTTTAAGAAAATATCTATAAAAGTTTCAAAACAAATAGAGGCCGATGAAAGGAGTTCTACTGGTATTTGATTCCGCTGCTACCAGCTAATACTGTTTGCCTATTATTTGCGGTAGCACGCAAAAAGATTTACCCGTTTAAGTACCATAAAGATTTAAGCGGCTCTCTATTATGGACTTCTTGAACATTTCCGTTAGACATTCCTGAGGTGCTGGGTTCGAGTCCCGGTCGGACCAATATATAAATAACTGTTTTCTAAATTGATTTCGGGTTCTAGGTGTTGTCTTTATGTGTAATAAGTATTTTTATCCGTTATCTAACCAATAAATACAAGTTTAAAAAGAAGCTTAACTTTAGATAATAAATTGGTGTGAGGGTTAGACAAAGTTTTTTTTTTTCATTTTGTGGCTGAGGAGCTCATGACGTATGAATCTCATTTACCCAAATATTTTATCATATTATGTCGATTGAATTCTTCAACCCGCATTAGGCCAGAGTGTTGAGTGTTACTTGAAAAGGCCCCTACGTTGGATGATGATGTTAATGATTTAAGTGTTTCTTAACTCAACTGTCTAATAGTATATTGCCAGGTACCTCTCGATAAAAGACGTGTCATTCTTATGAACAACCACAATTTTCTACAAACATGGAGTTAGTTGTTTCACTTCAAGACTTAACAAAGTACATTGCTTTGCAAGTTTGCTTGTTTAAATCTAATTTTATAATAATTAAATTAGCGAAGCAATGTACATTTACTTGAAAGGTATTGTATGTTGAAGCTATACAATAGGCTCCAAGGCTATCTAGTCATGACCATTTGAAAATGCTTGTGAGAGTGAGCCTAAAAGTACTTAAATAAAACCTTTTACTTGTTTAGGACTCGTTATAGGAAAAAGTTTCATTACCGATACTGAGAGTGAACTTTAAGTAATACGTTGCTTAAATTACTTTGAAACGAAATCGGAGGCCTAACGTTTCACCACAGAAATAAATATGGATCCCTGGAGATAGAGGGGGCTACGTAATATTGAAAACTACGAGTCTACGAGCTACGCTGAGAAAACCCTTTGGTCTACGCGAAACTTTTATAGCTCAGAAACATTGTTCATCCTATAAATATTTTAAATGAGAAATAGTATGGACGTTTGTTCTTCAATTATATCGTATCATAGATACGGTTATAATTTGTGGGTACACGGACACGGGTTAAAGGCTGTTTTTTATTATTTTTTGTCTTTAAACCTATCGCGGTACTATAGGTTAGAGATAAGATAGCCAGATCCTCAATGGTTGATGTTTCCGGGTGTAGTGCCTTTTCGCGTTCTGCCTTATTTATATTCCCTTAACACCTCGTGAGATGATATGAAGGTTAAACGTTTTCCGATCCAGGTTTCAAAAAATGTTTTGTTACGAATACCTGACCTGTATGTCAGAGAGTGTTTATTTCAATTCTGCTCGTGTTTTTTCTGAATAGATTTACTTGTTGGAATTGCTGTAACAATCCCACTCCTTACATCACTAACTTTTATGTGTACTGGCACCCCGAGACCAACCGTTAGGTTATGCAAGAAGTGCCGAACGCCGAACGCCGAATCAGAGAGCTGAGTGTAAGTTTGTAAATGTGCAAACGTTACTATCGCGTTTGAGTTAAGTTTTGACAGATAGATCTTAATAGTAAGTAAATACGATCGAGAACCAAAACTCTTAACTCAAACGCGATAGTAACGTTTGCACATTTTCAACTTACACTCAGCGTTCAGAACCCGGCGAAGCGCGCTCTTCATTCGGTACTTATAAGACAAGTGTCTCAGGAGAGTGGCCCCGTGAACACGTGTAGTTCACTGCCTATTTTCCAGATAGGTAACCGGAGCTGTCAAGCTCGCTCACTTCTCGTAGCACGAAGAGTACAACTCGCAGTTGCCACTGCTCGGGTCGTCAACACTAAAGTCGACTTCCAAATGTCTTCTTTGATAGCGGAGTAGTAAGCACACTCACTTCTCGGAACCCATATGGGAGCCTATCCAGTTCCCACGTCCTACGCGGCTGGCTGGACCGGAGGCTACGGCATCTGGGGGGCCGCCTCTACTAGTTATCCAGACTAGTACCGGAGATGTCAACAGTAATGTGCAACGAGAACCACCGAACAAAGCTGCTGACTTTATCTGCGAATTATTTGTCTTTGGTTGAGTACAAAAATTAAACGTAAAGTATCAGTAGTTTAGTCATAATATTGAAAAAACATTACAAAAAGGACTAACTTTGGGATTTTTTATTTTTTTTCTATCGAGTGAAGTTCATTGGATCATGTAACTGAATGAGACTTTGAATAGATTGGATCCTTAACTAATACATACTTTTTTTTCCAGAATTTAAACCATTATTTTCTATGTCTCATCAGATGGTTTGAAAAAACTCAAAGCGCGATCTATCTAGCCTTAACTCGTAATCCCTACGCGCGCGCGTAAACCCTGCGCTCCTGACGGACGTCAAATCGATATCGAGTCAATAGACAGGTTACACGCTAACATTATTGCATTTTAAAGTGCTGCAAGTAGTACCTACGTATACAGTTATTTATTATGACACGTTGCGCTAACAAGAGACACATTATGTGGTTAGAAAGAGATAAATATACATCTCGCTCTATACGCATGTGAGTTTCCATGGCAACGGCCGCCAGTAGACCGCGCTAACATAGTCTGTTTCACTCTCACGCATAGAACCGATTACATCTCACTCTTTACCCACGTGAGGAGCAGCTAGCAGTTTATTTATAGGGCATTTAATGTTTAATTTAAAAAAATCAGTACTTACGAATGAAATGACACGTTTTTCTTGTCTCTAAAAGTTGCCGTGTAATTTGTGGACCGCCTAAAAACACAGGAAGGCATTTTGGCCACGAAAAATTTGATAAATTCACGCGCTGTAGCGATGTATAGCCGGGACGCGAGAGCGTGCCTGACTGAATGCGAGTCGGGCAATTACCTTACATTCGTATTGCCATTCTAGAGCGTGTACAACGCATCTATAACTTTATACATCATTTATACATCATTGTATCGAGTCGGCTGTGCTTATCGGAATATGAACGCTCGGGTCACGCGATGGGTTTCGGTTTCGCGTGGGGGTCGTTGGAGGGTGAACCTTCTGTAGGGTAGTAATATTATTTATTCTGTGCTTGTACCAAGACGAAAAACGAAACAATTTTAAAACACACAAATTTATGCTTATTAATTTTTGACGTTTTTTTATGCTTAAGTTTTTATAAAAAAAGATATTTGAATGATTAAAAATGTCAACCTTATTGGTTAGGTACTAATGTTTTCCAAAACTCATTTCAGCCGTTACTTCATTTTACTTCAAAAACTCCAATTTCTATTACTTACCACAATATCAATACGATAATTGGAAATCATATTTATTTTTATTCCATTAAGTAATATCTTAAGTTACCAATTTATTATGATTTATTATTTTTCACCTTTCGTCCCTAAAAAACGATAAATTACCTATAAATTTTAGCCGTTTGTGTCGCTAGTGGAGAGACACTTGCCCGCTATTTTTTCTCGTACCAGGATACGTATGTTTACACAATTCTATGACCACGGCTTATATTTCGGTTCGACGCGATTCTGTTTCGGCGTGCAGTGGTACTGGGGGTAGCGATGCGCATTTGTCTGGCACAGACTATAGCTCGTTAGATTAGTTGTTAAGTCTTAACTATAAGTTAGTTAACTGTTTTTTTTATTATTATTAGTATTGACGTCAATAAGTGCCTGTAAAGGTTTATATTGATAAATAATTTGACTTTGACTTTGACTTAAATGGAAAGTCACGTTCCCCACAGGACTTTTTGCTTCAGGCCCCACCAAGACCGCTACTAAGCCCCGCTTGCTGTGCACGAGTTTGGAAGCCCTGGTACACAATACCAGGAAAAACGAACATTCCCAAGCTGTACAGCTAACCATGACCCAACGAGTCCAAACCCACGTCCGGATCCCGCTGGAGGCGCCGGTAAGAGCACCACCAGCAGGGGCATGAACCGGAACCGCGTAGTACCATTGAGCAACAACCATCCGGGCCCGTAGTTCCAGATGCGAAGCCCTATCCAAATGCTGAATCACTGTAACTCGAGAATCAGTTTTCTACAAGATTTTTTACAAACATCTCGGCAACAATATATCATTTTCATAGCCAATATAAACAGACTATAATCGGGAAGATTAACGGAGTTTTCTTTACTTAATTAATTTACATAATACAATAATAATACTGTTTGCCGTTAACAGAGGGGCTCGTTTGCATGACTTACGGGCCCTGGAGTCTACTTAACTGAAATAATTGTTTTAAGGGACGCAATATCTATTACTAATAACCTGGTTGTGACGTTCAGCTAATATTAAGTGGGTGTCTCGTCTTCTCTTGATTACGATGCTGCTACAATGAGTGACCATCACATTATAAAAAATGGGCTACACCTGTCTTAATCCGAACTTACGCTTGGACTAGTTAAATCCGGATTAGGCTAATATTAAGTTTGATTTTACATCGTTACTTAATAAACATGGAGTAAGCTTGGACTAACAAGTCATTCCTTACGCAAGGACCGACGTATTTACAAAAGTAAAAAAGAATGGGTTTATGGTTACACAGTGGATACAGGAAAAAGTGAAATTTATAGGTCGCTCCTTACTACATATTTTATGTATGTAAATAATACTATGAATTCAATGTGTGTTAACAACGCATCCAGAAAGATAATAGTGTTAGGAACGAATTCACGTCAATAGTCTTAACGGAAAAATGGAAATAGAACAATGATTTCTCGCATTTTCAACCCATACATATTTCATCCGTTCGGCTCTCGTAGTGAAGACTACCGCTGGTGTGTTCGCTTCGCCCTTTAGTACCGTCTGGGTGATGGTGATTCACAGATGACGGTGTATCAGTTTGTACGTTTCTAGAGATTGTTGAGCCAAACATACATGTAAAGTTCATATCCCTCACTCCGTACTCCTCTCTTTACTATGTGTTCAAACTTGTTCTGCGGTTTTTTTGCTCTGCAGTTTGTCTGAAAGTATTTGCAATTTTGCATTCTTTCAGAAAAACTTGTAAACTATGATTCAAAATCAAGAACATCTCACCTAACACCTTTACGCATGTTGAAATATTAACTAAGATAAAAGAAGTTATTCTACTTACTACTTATTTAAGATAATGCTAATTGCTATCAAACTTAATACTGATAACATTTTCAAAAAACTAACGTTTATAAGAAGTATGCATGTACGTGTACATGTTCCTGACATGACTTATCATGTCATTTCAGTTGTTATCAAGGAAGACGATTCAATGTATAGCATTATTATAACTTGTAAACTTTGATTCAAAATCAAGAACACTAACCTAACCCCTTTACGCATGATGAAACATTAACTAAGATAATATAAGTTATTCTACTTACTCTTAGTTAAGGTAATGCTAATTGCCATGAAACTTAATACTGATAAAATATTAAAAAAAAATTGTTTGTAAGACGTACTAGTCCTAGTCCTACCACGATCCTACAGCTTATTTTATTAAATCAAGATTATTATTAATAAAGTCAAAGTCAAATTCCATTTAGGCTACAATAATTGAGCACTTATGAATGTCGCTACGCAATGGGTTCGTAAGTCCTAACTATGGGGCGGGAGCCTTGTACTGATAAGAACCGGCAAGAAACTCAGCAAGGGCATTTCTTTTCTCCCTTTCTTTAACAGCGTCAATACAAATTAGAAAATGCCCTCCCTATAGAAGGCTAAATGGTGATAAATAAAAGATAGATGGTGATCGTATTGAATGGTTTTTTTGTGGACATTTTATTATAACAAAAAACCATTCAATACGATCACCATCTATCTCTTATTTATCAACATTTATTCTAACATTGGTTTGTTCGCTCTTGACATTTGGTAGTGTAAATTTAATACATTTCGTTTTTTTAGCGTTTAGCTGTAAATTATTAGCAGTAAACCAACTGAGTCCCTCTGAGAGAGCATTGTTTATAGCGTCATAATTATTCTTAGACCTAGTCACATTAAAAATGAGTGAAGTATCATCTGCAAACAATACAATATCACAGAAGTCTTCTACAAAGAATCGCAAGTCATTGATATAATGTATATCAAAAATAAGAAAGGCCCAAGAATTGACCCTTGTGGAACTCCCATTTTTTCATGAGAAACGGATGACTTAGTTCCATTAACATCGACAGTTTGTGTTCTAGAACTAAGATACGACTGTATCAAATTAAGCGCAAAACCTTTAAGACCATAATAGTTTACTTTATTACCAGAGTCCGATGCTCAACGCAATCGAAAGCCTTGGACAGGTCGCAGAAAACCCCAAGAGCGTTCTGAGACAGAGGTCTCAGAACGCCCAGGCATAAAATATATGTTTTATTAGAGCAACACCTGCATCAGTAGTGGAACGACCCTTAGTATAACGGAATTGCTTACTATGTAAAAGATTATTTAAGTATAAGTATTCTACTAACTGTTCGATAATAATTTTTTCATAAATCTTACTAAGTGCTGGTAGTATTGAAATTGGTCGATAGTTACTGGGGTTTTCTTTATTTTCCGATTTAAATAAAGGTATAACCTTGCTAAACTTCATAAGATCAGGAAAGATTCCCTTATCAAAACAGTTATTAAATATATCAGCAAGATATGGTGCAATAGAATGTTTAATACTCTTAATTATCTTTAGAGATATGCCCCACAAATCACATGTGTTTTTCATTTTTAGTGATTGAAACTTTTAATAATATTATTAGAATCAATATATTGAAATTGAAAAGAAAAATTACATTTAGGTACATGTTCTTCGAGAAAAAATTGTGCCGCCACTAGTGATGAATTTAAATTTGAGGTTGTTACCACAGGTATATTTATGAAGAAATCATCAAAAATATTAGCAATTTGTGCATCCGAATAGACAAGGTTGTCATTAACTTTTAGAGTGAAAGTGTTGTCCCGTGGTTTTAATTTACCAGTCTCACGGTTCATGATATCCCAAGTGCACTGTTAATAAAAATGTGAGCCATCCAGAAAGATAATACAATACCTAATACCTATTACTGTGTCTAATGGAGCCATGGGAATTGTACTAAGATTACTCGCAACCAACCCAAGCATCAGCCGCCTCTGTGGTCTAGTGACTAAGCCACCGGTCGTAGACCGAAAGGTCCCGAGTTTGATTCCCATCATCGAACCCGGGATCAATGTACATCTTTGTGTACTTGGTTTGGTTGATGGTAGGGCTTGTCAAGCGCGCCTGTCTAGCTACCAGAATCTTACCTAAAGTCTGGTGCCATAACAACAAGAGGGGTTGAGGATTCCGGGTAAAGCGCGCTTCCACTTACTTACTAAAGATATAGATAAAATATTATTTATTGTAGGTACACCAAATAAACAACAAAAGGACAAACACAAAGTAACATACAATTAGCAGCCTTATCGCTAAAAAGCAACGGATGGAATGAAGACTAAATGCTTACCATTGTGCACCCATTGTGTTCAAAAATAATCACAGCTTAAAATTTTTACAGCTAGTGGGTATAATTCTCACATCAAACTTTAAAAGTTTTTATTTTGCTTCCATGTAACCGTGCTTATCAAGTGAAATGAAATGAATACATCAATGTGGGTACTAACGTGCGCCATTTTACGACAGCCACCGTACAGGGACGTGGCTTACGTGCCTTCCGGATAACGGAAAAGTGCTACATAGAAAATTGATCTTTATAATCTCAAGATACAGGCCACGAAACGTATTTGTAAGACCACGTACCCTCTGTGTCCGAACGAATAAAATATTGTGTAAAATAAACGCGAGTTTTTAACGTTAATTTACAAATTTTACGTAGAGGGAGGTCTTTGCCCAGCAGGGGACATTATGTAAAGTTACCTTACCTACAAAAAATATAAAGATATCACCGTTTGCGCGACTAGTCACCTTTTTCATTTATATTATTTAATTCTGACATTGTAAAGTCTTTGCTGGCGTTTGCACTTACTTGTAATGACTACCAAATAAGAAATATATCTAGGTTCAGAGAAAAAATAATTGAATCAGTTTTGTATACTTACTTATTCAAGAAATCATATCCCCTTTAACTGTCTGCAATTATTTGAACAGTGAATAATCTACCTCAGTTGAAACTGTAATAGCAAAAAAAGAGGTCCGACATCAAGCTTTGTTCCTGACACGGAATCAGACACGACTCTAGGACGTGCTCCTTCAAAATCGGAAATAGACTTGAAGCGAGGCGGGGCGTGCCAGGAGCGATTGTCATGCCGCGCTCGCAACAACGCAACGCCTCGCCATTTAAATACGCGATCGCGAATTCGCTAAGCATTCCGAGTCCTTCCTACCGCGCGACCATTATAGTGACGGACGGTGTTGATTCTGTCACTTTAACCGATGTCGATCGTCAACTTAGCTTATCCACTGACTTAAGCCCACCGCCCTCAAACTTGCGTGAATTGACTTATTAATCAACTTTTTCCACGTCTAGATGTACGCCTTACCATCCCTCCTCAAATCTGCTACAAACATCAAAATGAAATGTAGCACATGTTACTCAAGGTTAGTGTTAGCTTTCTATTTCTAAAGTCAAAATCGGAAATATACTTCAAGCTAGGCGGCGGCGGCGTGTCGGAAGCAATTGTCATACCGCGCGCTCGCAACAACTCCTGTTCGCAATTTAAATACGCTATTCACGCGGCCTAATGGCCACTATAATTAGTGACGGACAATGTTGATTCTGTCACATAAATCGATATCGATTGTCGACTTTAGCTCACCGCCCGAGAATTGGCATGCATGAACTTACTAAACCCTCTTCTTCCAAGCCTGGATGTACGCCTTACCATCCTTCCTCTAATCTACTACCTGTTTTTGAATATAGTTATTTTTATCAAATCAAATGTAACCGATGTAACTCAAGGTTAGTGTAGCTTCCTATTTTTGAAGTCAAATCGAAAATAGGTTTCAGACCCCTTGGTCTGGAGGTGCCGGGAGCGATTGCTTTAGCTTCGCGCTCGCAACAACGCCTCGCCATTTAAATACGCGATCGCGAGGCATTCCGTGACTTTCCTAACGCGCGGCGATTATAGTGACGGATGGTGTTGATTCTGTCACTTAAATCGATGTCGATTGTCGACTGACATCAGCTCACCGCTCGCGAATATGCATGAATCAACTTAGCCTTCTAAGCCTTCTTCTTCAGTTCGCATCTGCATGTCACTGCTGGGCACAGGCCACCCACATACTCGTATTATACAACATAACAACAGCATGTGTGTAGATTGGGCCATAACTCACCAAGCTAGCCCAATGGGGGCTGGTGGGTTTTAATGTCTGACATCTTACGACAACAAGTGGGACTAACGGCTTTACGTGCTTTCTGAAGCACGGAGGAGCTCTAGACGATTTTAATTTGGTCACCAATCCAATGACCCGACATTGCGAAAGTTGCTTAACGACGATCACAAACCGAACGCTTTAACCACTGCGCCGTCGAGCTCCTCCACTTATACTTAAGTTTATACACTTTTAAACTTTCTTATACCATTACAGGATATTGAGGAGCTCGATGGCGCAGCGGCTAGCGCGTTCGGCTTGCGATCTTGCTCGCTAAGCCTCTTTCTCAATGCCGGGTCACTGGATGGGTGACCAAATTAATAAAAAAAAATCTCGAGCTCCTTCGTGCTTCGGAAGGCACGTTAAGCCGTTGGTCCCGGTTGTTGTCGTAAGATGACAGTCGTTAAAACCCACCAACCCGCATTGGGCCAGCGTGGTGGGTTATGGCCCAATATCCCCATGTGTGCTATTGTCCACGTGGGAGGCCTGTGCCCAGTAGTGGGACGCTAATAGGCTGATGATGATGATGATACCATTACAAAACACGGGAAAATGCTAACCGCGAAAGCGCGGTCAGCGTGTGCTAAAATATTTATCGTATCGTTTAGAAGTTCCAAAAGAGTTTTGTCGATAGAGATTGCTTACGAAAAGACCTCCAGCGTACAACACTAGCATGTTTTGCCAACATACAGAAGCCCAATATTATGCTAGTCATGACTTGGCCACACGTAATCCGACATTGAAAGGATGTACGCTCTGAGACAAATGCTTGATTTAGGCAACAGGATTTCAAATGTAATTATAAACCACTATTATAACCACTATTATAGTAAAAACGAATAACGATACATGAGACTAAATGCACACGATTTTTAAAACAAGTTACGAATTAATTTTGAGTGAAAGGGTTCGAAACGTTGTCAGAATAACAAATTAAGAAAAAAAACTCAAGTGTAAATTATTTCATTTCAAATGTTATTAAAATAAGATATTTTTACAGTGTTAGTTCAAAGCAAAATGAAATAATAAATACCGCTCAAGTTTAAGATTTTACCAAAACTTGAAGAAATCTCTTTATAAGCGTTTGATAAAGTATTTTCAGTATTTACGAACTGTACCAACGTTCTAACAGAACTTTATTATAAGGTAATTGTTTACGATAATTAATACAAAATTACTTGAGATAATAATCCTAAATGAGGACATAGCGGATACCAAACGCGACGTTAAAGGATATAATTATGACGTGACACATAGCACAGGTGCTGCTTATGTATACAATATAACATTATTACCATGTATTTGCGCTAAATGAGGTAGGCAAATGAATATGGTTCACGGAAGCAGTATTTGAATGCTGAGATTGTACAGTGTATCTAACGTAGTCACAAGCACAAATGAACAAAGAAGGCATGGAATTTGTATTCGCCCTTTACGAGCTACCTCGAATGATTCATGAATACTGCAATTATTTCATCATCACAAATTATTCTGCGCTAGCATGGCACTGCATCTAGCTGGCAATCTTAAATAAGCACGCCGGCTTTAAATTAAAATAAGCTGTTATTACGATGATGATGTAATTGTCATGCTTCAATTATTAAAAAAGGTGTTTTGGTTTTTCATCGAGGTTTTTGCTTTGTGAGCGTTACCTTTTTGACAGTATATTTCTATTACGTAATGTCTTTAACTTAGTTTTCTATAAATACTCAGAATCGAGTATTTAAATACATCTTTTCAAAAAAGCTTTAAGCACTTAGATATTCCGTTTTATTTCGTCGTACTCGTATTAGTATTCAAACGCCTCGTTAGTTCAGTGGTTAGGCCACTGGTCTCAAGTCCAGAGGTTTGATTCCCGGTTACGTATACTCAACTCAGTACGGTTGATGGTACTTTTGTTCTGGATAAATAAAGTCTGTGAAAGTCGTTACGGTTACATGAATAAGTTATATTTTTGTTTATATCGAAAAAAGGTTTTTAATAATCGAAAAGTAGGTACAATACGCAGAAACTATAAATCGCAAAATTTTCAAATTAGATAAGAAAAAATATTCTTCTTCAGAATAAATTAAGCTTACCGTGTTTAGTTTTATAAATACTATTATGCGTCAGCCCACCAAAAGCTATCCCTATTTATATGTATGGAAAGTTAATTCTTTACATTATTAATAATAAGAATATACACACATTTTAAAAAAGTATTGCGTGATACCCTTCTCATTTTCGTCTATAAGGAATTGCAACAATATCATCATACGACTATTCCCTTATCAAATAAATAATGTACCTACGTGATACGCGTTCAAGTATTATAACAAAAAGTTAATATCGTAAGTTCCCCGGTTGCATAAATAGCGTTAATGTTCAGTTCAGATGCCAGTTCAGTAGGCCTGGATAATATGAGATGTAATAAATTCTTAACAAACAAAATTGCTGTCGAGTCGGTTGTCAAACACTAAAATATTAGTGATGAAGCCTTAGATGAAGAACCTTATAATTGTTCTGGGAATTAACCGTCTTAGCAAAGGGCAGTTTAAGTACTTACAAACATGGCTACCACAGTCTATTTAAACCTTATTTAGACATTTAAAGACGTAATAACATTTCCACTCTAACAAAAATAATCTAGCCTGAGTAAAGATTCTTTTGAAACTTGTTTTCATTGGTTAGATAACGAATAAACTTACTTATTGTACATAGAAAACACCGAGACCTGAAATCAATTTAGAAAAACAGTTATTTTCAAATCGAATCGACCGGAAATCGAACCCAGGATCTCAGTGATGGCAACGCCAGAACCAGCGTGCTTACCACGGAATAGATAAATCTTCTTTAACTGTTTTGTGGTGCTCACCACTCAACCAATCGTCGATATCGCGACATTCGATATGGCAACTTTAATGTAGGAACCCTAACCTTATTGTAGGAAGTAGGTAGGTACTAGAGTTTATAAAAAGTGGTGGTTTTGAAAAAGTGGGAATTTTAGTAAGTGAATAATTAAGGAGTTAGGAAACATTTCCAATAGTATTTTGAGGACAGTGTGGTTATTAATAAATTAACATTTTCATGAAGTGTCCAATGTAATATGTACCCCATATAAACGAAGTGTGAATTTTGGGAATCGATCATCAAAGGAGTTAGGAAACGTGCACCGAAACGTTCGGGTGTTACCCAATTCACATATTTTCTAATGGGTCGTCATTTGAAGTGCAATAGAAATTTCCAAATATGACTAAAGGAATCATTTTTACATTTCTTTTAAAATGTCTAGCTACAGTAGCAAGTCAAGTTCCACATCTATATTCTATATAATAAAATAAATAGCTGTGCGTTTGTCTCGCTAACTTTGTATAACTCGTAACTGTGAAGTGTTTGTGAACGTGCATGAGTTTTGGTAAATAAAACAAAACCGTGCAACATCATTTTTCATATTCTCTCAAGTCCGTGTGAGATCTCAATAAAGTCCCACAGCTTTATTGAGTATCAAGGGGTTTGGAGAAATGTCATTTACCATTAATCGTTATTTTATATTATCACTCATTAACATCTACTTTTAGCAATTACTTATTAGCTTGACACTGGCTAAATGTGCTGACCAAAAATTTTGTACTTATTAAGTTTTAACTAAGTGTATTTTTCACAAATAGAATGTAGGTGATAAGAAGTTCACCGGGTCATCTAGTAATATTATATAGAAACAATAAAAAAGTTAAAACCAACGAAGACTGCGCTCCTGGATTGTGATGATCATGCAAGTTAAACAACTCACGCCATGCCGGGTCACCCGACGATGCCAAATATGCCAAAATAATGTATTATTATCTCGATCTCCTCCTACTCTAAGATCCGAGTATAGAACGACCTTCACCGGGCCGGTTAATGGATGAAAAGTATTTCATATCAAATTTAATATGTTAAAAAATATATCGCGAGTGGGTTGGCTGAGAAATTTCAGTCCAGTACTTACCAATAATGATTAATTTAATATTATTGTTTTTTACATTGCTCTGGTTTGGTGTGTGTGTTTGTAATGAGATTATCTTTATGTAAACATACATTTTATTTATTTTACCAGACGGTTGCAAATTACTAATATTGACTTACCTGTTGACACCTGCCTACCCAATGTTATGATGGGAAAAAAATAATCAACCTAACGTTTTCATATTCTATAGGCTTCATACTTTCGATTGGTACCTATGTAATTTATTTATTAACCAAACCAGTGCAATTTTTAAAAAAAATAATTTTTAAATATTTTTTAATCATAATATACTTATTGGACTGAAATTTTTCAGCCAACCCACTCGCAATATATTTTTTTACATATTAAATTTGATATAAAATACTTTTCATCCATTAACCGGCCCGGTGAAGGTCGTTGTATACTCGGATCCTCTACTATCCGCGATTCAGAAGGATCGTTTAAATGTTGGTTTCATTTGTTATAGTACGACAGCAATCGGTAACGCTAAGCAAACCACGTTGAGCCATTTCGGTAGGTGGGACACTATTTTCTTCCCCCTGTACCTGAATGGGTGCCATGACAGTACATTAGTGTTTACTTGTACAGATCTATTCAAGTCAACACGTTGTCAAGTTATTACTTTGTCTGAACCGAGCCTTTTTGACCTCATCTTTCTTTCTCTTTTTGTCTCTACAGGAGTACTTGATGTTCGTCCACGATACGCAGAGCCCTAAAAGTAATTCTAAATAATACTAAATTTACATACTTACTTAGGTTTATTTTCTTTAGTTTTAAATTTAGGTAAGTAGTTTAATTTTGTTTAAGTAATTAAGTTATTGTTTTATTATTACTTTTGTTTTATTAAAAAAAATCAAAATTTATATATAATTATGAAAACAATTGTGTTCTAAGCATGTACTGCAGATCTTCCTAAACACCTTTGCTCTTCTGTCTTGCAGTGTTCGTTATTGACGTCCACCGATGTTGTAAAGATTTATTTTTTTTACTTTCCTACTACCACACCAATTATCTAGCCCAAGTGAAGTTTCAAAGAAACTCGTGAAATGGTTACTAGACAACGGATAAACATACTTATAATACTTAAATACATACTTATTATACATAGAAAACACCCAGACCCGAGACAATTTAGAAAAACAATTATTTCTAAATTGACCCGACCGGGGATCGAACCCCGGACCTCAGAGATGGCGACACCATGAAAACCGGTGTACAAACCACTCGACCAAGGAGGTCGTCACTATTTATAAATATAATATACTAACAACTAACTCCCGAATAAACTATTATAGACCACCGAAATATAATCCGAAAAATAATTATGCATCACTTCAGAAACAGCTGCACCTATATACATAGGTACATATAATCACGACTATTATCCCCGAAGGGTTAGTCAGAGACTAATGCAATGAGGACCGCAAAAGCAGTTCTCTGCCATAGTCCACTTTTCACCAAATAGCGACTGCACATGTTCTCAGCGTGATAGGTGATGAGCCCATCGCCGCTCTATGCTGTTGGATGTATGTGCAGTGCCGTCTTTACTCCTTTTACGACACCCAAGGGAAGAGAGGGGGTTTTAGTATTCTTTTACTGCTACGCGACATCACGGTCATTTTAAAATAAAACACAATTTTAAAAGAAGCTGAATTTTAAAATGTCGTTCCAAATCTTCTTTTTGTGCACGGGATTAAGAGTAGAAGAAGTAGAGAACCGGTGTTAGTATTCTTTCACCGCTAAGCAACACGGTTAACTATTTACTTACACGATCATAACTGCTGAAGCTGAAGCAATAACAAGCAAACAGACCCTCCATCTATCAGTCAAAATACGGTACAGTTGGCAGATTAGATCTGCGCTGTATAGCTTATAGCTGCACAATTTGCTAGGAGCGCTGTTCACGGATGGTCGAGCACGTGACCATACAGACAGTCCGAGGGTAGACCACTCGGCTCAGTCTACCGTTAAGTGAAGCTATGTGTACATGAATAGGCAATGCTACACAACGCCAATGTACTATATTGCCTATTGGTAAAACATATCCAATTACGTTTAACCTGAAACGAATCTCATTAGGGTGGTTATTTGGTGGTTGACACGATCGATAATGTCATCAGAGCTAATCATCACATAACACTTATTACTGAGCGTCGTGTTTACTTATGGATTGAGAAACTTCATGCGATCAGTATTTGGTATTGTCGTTAGATTGACTACTATTGCATAGGGAGTGTAAAGAGCACTTGAATATTGTGTTTAAGAAAATTGAAACGTGAAAGTATACAAATATAAAAATAAAAATTAAGAAAATATACCAACAGCCTCTGTGTACCCCTGCGTGATGTAATGTATGAATACATTATATGAAGTTATAATAATACGGAAGAAATATAAAAAAACATCGCAACTTAATTACTTACTTAAATAAAATACCCTAAACTAAAAACTAACAACTAGAAAAATATAAATTAAAAAACACACGAGGAGATTGAGCTATGATCCACCACGCTCGCCTTAAGCGGGTTGACATGCATGACTGTACAAAGTCAAATAGCAGCTCAGAAACGACAAGAAAGAAAGAAACCCAAAGGGCGTCGAAAGGTCATAGTAGAATATATAAGAAACCAACAAAACAAATATATAAAGAAACCAACAAAAAAAATGTATAGGTACACCAAAACACCTGGCTGGACTGACGAAGAGCGGCGAACGATAGTGCCTAAAAGCGCTCTAACATTTTTAATGTCTTATATCAAACTTATTCGATAAGCTTCCGTTCAAAGCCTCTCTGTTTTCACTTTATAGCGCATTAGACTTAATATGCATATCAAAGTGTATAAAGTTCATTTCGATAGCCATTCCATTTTAGCAGAAGTCACTAACGTCTACCAGTGTGTATGCCTTGACGGTTTTCCAATAAACCCTTTGGGTCTATAGATAGTGGGGACAGACCGCGAAATTAAGCATTGAAATAGATTGAGTAAATAGTGAAATAACTTTGTTCAGGGTTGGTTATTTCAATATAGGCTTAAATAATACTGAAAATGTAGTATTAAAGTGTGGGAATCGATACTGCATTTTCTGGTAATCAGGGCTATAACAATGGGTTCTATTAATTAGTTATTAGAGCGGTGTGATGGCGGCTTATTATTAAAAAAGGTAGTTCTTTCGATTTTGCATATTTTAAAATAAGATCAGAGCTGCAGAACTTAACTTCTTCTGGTTCCGATATTTTCTCTATTTAAGTTAGTGTCAATTTTGTCTTTCAACTACTCATAAGTTTGGACTCTTTGAAATCAGCAGGTCGCGGATGAACTTGCACAAAGTTTCCGCAAAACTTATCTAATTACATAGTAACTCCTGTGCACTGCGAATTTGCCTGGAAATCTGCCAATGTTAACCCCGTGCACAAAAAGAAGACTTGGAACGACATTTTAAAATTCAGCTTCTTTTAAAATTGTGTTTTATTTTAAAATTACCGTGTCGCGTAGCAGTAAAAGAATACTACCACCCCCACTCTTCGCTTGGGTGTCGTCAAAGGCGACTAACGGACTAAAGACTGCACTGCACATACACCCAACAGCATAGAGCGGCGATGGGCACAGCCTGTCACGCTGAGCATATGTGCAGTCGCTATTTGGTGAAAAGTGGACTATGGTAGAGGACTGCTTTTGCTGTCCTCATTGTTTAGTCTCTGACTAACCCTACGGGGATAATAGTCTTGATTATATGTGTGTATGTTTAAAAAATATGGTATAAATATATCTGCGACAATAACGGTATTGTCCCAATCCAACACACGGGTGTTGTTACCTGTTGAAACGCATAACGTTTTACGCCGTAAACTGTAATTGCTAAATGTTTTAATGTTAGGTAATTGCGATAATCATCTCTTATTGTCACTTATATAACGCGTTACTTCTATATAAGGTGACTCCTAGAAACCGCAAGAAACTTCATGGGCTGAGCATACTAACGTAGGTACTTATCGCCCAGCTGACGCGGACGCGTCAACAGACGGGTGGGACAACGGCCGGCGGCCGTAGCCCGCGCGTTGTAAATAATCGTTATTTTTAATTGATTTTCATTTATTTTCTTATGTTATGGCTTAAAATAAATTAAATACTCATAGACTATCCAATTAAATTTCACAAAATGAATTATTTAATTAAAAATGAAAAAAACACTAATTTATTTTTGTCATGTTTAAAACACTTGACCTGAAAAGCCCTTGAAGTAGCTTGCGGTTTCTAGCAGTCACCTTATATAGTCTCCCACATCCTTACCGGTTGACTGTTAAAGAATGCCATGTGGCATTAAGTCCGCCTCTTGCAGATATTTTATGCAAAGAAGATTAAATAAATAAATAAACGCATTACGCCGAAATCTGTGCAAAAATACTCAACGTGGGAGGGGTACATGTTTGTACACTGTTTGGTTGGTGGTAAAGCTTGTTAAGTCCGCCTGGCTCGCTACCACTATCATATTATCTTAATATATCGCCATAATGTACATGTTTGTAGCACTGTTGTGTTCCGTTAGTTGAAGATTCCGGATGAAGTGCGATTCCATTTTCGGTCTTATTAGGTAAGATGAGATGGAGGCAAAGAGCGTACCGTTAAATGAATAATATCTATGTATAGTATAATAAGATTGTCATAATATTTATATTTATATTGTTCAAAAGACACAAAATGACTTAAATACAATTTACAATTCACACAACAATCAGTATGTGAGTTGGCAAAATTCAGCCAGAAATTACCCTAAACTAATTATAAAAAAAAACCTTACAAAGCTCATGAATTAAGCGTTAAAAAGGGTTCCAAGTTCCAAATCATCGTCAGTGTCGAACGGCGACTTATTTAACAACTTCATTACTGCTTCAATGGATAAGGACAACCAGAGTGACATTAGCGATTGTAGGAAAGCTTTTAATCGAGTTCAGCGTAGTCTGCCGATGCTTAAATTGAAGGCAGCAGATATAAGCGGTGATCTACTTGATGATATAGAAAATTCGTAGTATAGTCTTAAGGTCTTAAGGTCGTAAGGTCTTTGGAGACCACTCCTTTTCATTATAATAATATTATATGTCTGCTGTCTTCTTCTACTTCTATTTTTACGTCTTTTATCTACAACAGCACCGAGTGCCATGGTTTCACACCGATATTCCGTGAAAGGATGGTATCATCATCATAGCGTATGGCAATCCCTGCTTGGATCAAATGTCTATGTCCAGATTTTTCAGCCAGCTTTCTGCGTCAGCGGTGAAGTTGTGCAGCTCGGCGATGCCTTCGGGAAAACAGCGAAGTGGGCATTCATTCACAACGTGGGAAAGAGCTTGGTCAGGTGCTCCACAGTCGCAATTTGGTGAGTCCCTTAGACCCCATTTGTGAAGATGGTGATTTGTTCTCTCGAGGTTGGTTCTGAACCGGTTTAACCGGGTCCACGCTTTTCTGTTGGCATTAAAACCGGGTTGCTTTTTCCGCACATTTTTGTAAAAAACGCATTAAAACATTTAAAACTGTGCATCCGACATTCATTACCTCTTTGCTGTTTTGAAACCGTTTCCTGTTACATCCGAAAGTAGTTTTTCTTATGACGTTTGATTGTCCAGATTAGCTTTGCAAGCTTCTATTTACAATTTAACAAGCACCTTTTTATTTAAAATTAAATCACAACACCTGTAAGCCAGATAGTTTTTACAGAGTAGCAAAATTATAGATGTAATTTTCAAAAGTTTTAACCTTGATGTTCCACCAGTATCCAAACGTGAATGGGAATCAATGAGCGTTTGATTATGGGCGTGTGAACTAGATAATAATATCTTCTATTTAGTTTACATACTAAGTTAGCAGTAAGTTTGGTACCCAATAACAAAACTTCACTGTTGAGATACCAAAACCCTAACAAAACCACCAACAACAAATAACAAGTAACAGACTATAAGCAAACACAAAAAGGGAATCGTAATAATTCAATAGAACAGAAAAACAACTCTTTAGCGGAAACCAATTCAAACTGTTATTTTGCTAAGACCTTACAAAGTCTTAACCACAACTTAGATAATAAAGTTTTGTACTACCGAAATGCTCGGACTAACATCCGTTTTGGATTTTTCGATGCTTAGCCCAGGTTTCTAATCTAACAGATGCCTTGATTTCAACGATGGATGCCTTTACCCAGCCGTGGGATACCTAGCCGTAAAGAGGCTATTAGTTACATAATAACTACCTACCACAACATTATACAATTAAAAAAAATACATCTGCGCGACGAATGCAATATAAATACAGAGACGCGATTTCAAAATTAAGATCTGAATAAACAGATGCAATAATCAACGGGACAGAAAATAACAAAACAATGTTCCGCACGTCCTAAATGTAAAATACGTCCAACCAAAATCAGAGCATTTATTAATTCCGCTACGTTTTTGCGTATGCTCCAAACATTCACTATTCATTAACAACATCATTGTGAACAACTTGTTCGGAATGAGTGATATAAATCTCCGAGCACAACGGAAACACAATGGTCACTACCTTACAATAGGCAGCAACGAATTCAGCGAGCTACCCTTCAGTTTGTTAATTTCATTCAGTAAACAATTATATGCCCCAGTTTTGGGATCATATTACGAGATATTCACTCATTGCATTTTCCAACGTAAGTATGGCGTACTTGTACGTACGGCCTATCGAATTTTCGATGTTAACGAGGGATTTCGACGTCAGTGTAATAATTAATAAGGCTTCATCACACATCCATTATTTGTCAACAAGTGATCTTTTATTATCGTTATAGTTAATTAACTTATGAACAACGATATACAGCTGCAATCCACCAAGTTGAGCCAATTGCGGGTAATGAAAGGTAATGAAAATTTAATTGAATAAAAAAATGTGGAACTGAAAGTGAAAGTTTTTAGTCACCCATAATTTTTCAACTTCGCTTCTTTCAGGCTGAAAAGTTTAAAAACTGATCAATAAAAAAACCGTGGAGGAGCAGCAGGGCGGCCAAGTTCGGTCCTCTAATACCAAAGTTCAAGTCACGCTAAGTGAATAACTACCACGGCGGGAATTCCAGCGACGACCGTACTATTTCTACTTTGGAAAGAAAAAAAGTAAGTCGCGCTCCGGAAATGATGTGGTCGTCGCAACCTTTTAGAGAGTAAGATGTGTAAATGTATATATATATAAGCTGAATATAGGGTCGTAAAAGAAAGCGCTTACCACTGATTTATCCAACAAAGCTTTATCATAGTTACAGGCCTTTTGGGCGGAAACATGGTTTAAAAGTACAAGTGATATAGATTGTTCAGTACCTACGTACGCCAATATATAGAAATACTTCGATCTGTAAAAAGAAATATATTGATTTAGTCCGGCCTTTGATTATTGTATTCATTGTTGTATGCTGTTCATAATTGGCTAATCCTTTTTTGTTTTATTTGTAATTGTAAAGGTTTGTATGAAATGATTTTTTTGGAATTTTCTCACGTTTTAATAAAAACCTGGTTCGCGGTACTCGCTGACAAGAGAAAGAGACAACGTCAAGGCGACTCAGTCCCATCTGTCGCAAACTTCTATTATCAGACCTGCGGTAGAACATGTCGCTCTCGCATCGGACTTTTCAGCCACCAAAAACGGTGCTTGCCCAGCATTGCACCATAAATCTTCTGTAATAGAGGCAAATGCCAATAATTGAATAAAAATCAATTGCCGAAATGTTTGTACGCGCATCATTTTAACAAACTTTAAACAAGCCTTTAGTAACACTTTACTAACAAGATTCAAGAATTGAAGATTTCTATTTAAGAAAATTCCTTGCCAAGAATACCTACGTAATATCAAACTGTCTGTCGTTCAATTCGAGCTGTAAGGGTATCGGCATCTTATTACTTAATTAAGCAACGGTTCGATATTGTTTACTTCGATAGTAAGTTTAGACGTCACTAAACAACTAATTAATCTAGGTAACGTACTTTAAAGTGTGGTTATAGCGTTTTTAGCTTGACCGCGTTGTTTGTTTATTTGTGCATTCGAAATATTGTTTTAAAGGAATTATGCGGTGCACTTTCTTACGCCTATTCTTCAACACAGGTTTATATAATTTTATTGTTTATATAACTTTAACACCAATTTTGTTGCGAACAAATTACAAATTAAAAAAAAAGGTTCGAAAAAATTTCCACGAGCAAGATTTCAATTTGATTATGAATTGAAAAAAGAGTACCTGGCCCGGATTTCCAGAAGGGTGCCTTCTGGAAATCCGGGCCAGGCACTCTTTTCAGTTGAGCTACCCTAGAACTTATCCGGCACGCCGAAATTAATCAACACTATCTTTTTTTTACTTTGAAAGCCAAAGGCGCCGCCCAATCAATGTCAACAAAAAAAAAATTTTTTCGACATTTTTTCAATTTGTAACATGTTTATAGACGTCCTAAATGGGTAGTACAAAAATGCGAATTTTGGACGATTCAAAAGTGTTCTTCCCACGGGGACAGCAGCTAAGTGATTATGAGAAAGTGTTAATGACGATTATTTTGGCATTGACATATTATATAGAATTAAGAATAATCGTAAGAAAATGTAGCCTAATTCACGTAACAAAACCTCAACGACATGCAAGCGATTTGATCGCTGAAGACACTTTTCGTATTCACATATCAATCGCACGATTTTGTATGTCAGTTTAAGCGTATGATTACGTGCATTAATTGAAGTTCGATTGTTGCCTCCGCGGTATTCACCTATTATTTTGACGTTTAGTTTGATCGGATGTCAGCGATTACACGTCGAATGAGGCAATTTCCATGTCGTTAGAAAAAAATAATAAACATTTCTGCATGTTTTCGTTACTAAAAATTAATTAAATTTATTTGGTACAATGATATTAATATCATTAAGTTTAAATAGTTGACAAATCGCTGAGCTGCGATCCTATCGAGTAATCGTCCTATCGAAATGACAGATGAATACGGAAATATGAGTGTTTTTCAATATGACGACTTATAAACGTAAGCGATGACAAAATACGTAAATCAGGCCCTTGGTCAATGATGTTACAATAAAAATTACTATAATATCATTGCCCCTGGTCACATTGTTGGTCCAGTTCGATTATGCCTTCGCACATATTCTCTGTACCAGTCCCCTCCAGTCTGGCCGGATTTTTGCAAATGCTCAAATAACCAACCGAGAGGGCTCAACTCAAGCTCTGCCCAAGCATCCGCTTCTTCATATTTATTTTCTGAGCATCCTTATGTCGAAAGAGTTGGCCGCTTCTTTCCACATTTATTTCTTTTGCCATATTTAATGATACTGATCATGTAGAATGTTAAACAATTTTTTTCGAAAACTCTTTAGTATCCAGACCTTCTTAGGTAGCTAAGTAGGGAAAGTTAGCTAATTGGTACAAACAACTAATAGTCGTGATTATATGTACGTATACATACATACAATCACGACTATTATCCCCGAAGGGGATAGTCAGAGACTAGTCAATGAGAACAGCAACAGCTGTCCTCTGCCATATTTTATACACTTTGTTTTAATTAAGAGGCCAATTACATCTCGACTGTGATTTTTCCGTAAAATGGCCAATTTTGGCGTTAAGGATCTCAGAAACAAAAATACATTAACAATTATGACTTATTGAATAGTGTAGAATAGCTAATGGAAAAGTGCGTAGAAGCCCCGCTTTTTAAAAAATTTGCTTAACTTTTTAATTAAACCCAAAATTGCAGAGAAAGATTTTCATAAAGTGCGCGAAGGCACTTTTTTGAGCTCATCGATTGAACTACTGTTCTAAACAAGTGAAATAAAAAAAATATAATGTTATCTCTTATATAGTCAAATAGTGCGTAGCGGCCTCGGAATTTTAAGATATCATTGATTTTATATAGGAAAAAAATCTTATTCTAAACCAAAAAACTTCGAAAATCGCTATAAGTTAACAGTGGTGATCTACTATCTACGATAGTATTATTGAGCAAAATTTATGCCAGAGAAATTGTTACTTCATGAGGAATAAAGATTTTATAATGAATTTATTATCCTAGTTCGATAAAAACGATAAATACAAAAACAAAATGCGATGCGCCGGCCGTCCGAATTCAAGGTATGCTCAAAGAATGGAGATTTGTAATATTATGCACAAATTTATTATCCTATTTCGATAAAAACAATAAATACAACTGCAAAATTACTACAAAATGCGAAAATGGGCATTTTACGCAAAAATCACATTCGAGATGTAATAGGCCTCTTAAGTATAGGTAACTAGTGTTTTAGAATACGTGCATTTTTAAAATAAATATTTAGAGGTATCTAGGTTTATTTACAAATGCATATATCCACATACATATTTACTTTTAAACAATGATTTTGCTTAGGAACGTCACCTCGCACTGGCCCTGCCAGAATACCAGCGCCGCGTTGCGATGTGACTTTGTCACACCGTAGCGGCATGTGCTAAGGTAGGGTCCTGCCGTCCTGCCTTATTTGGCTTCTCATACTGTTGTATTTTTTATTGTAATTTGTTTAGTATTTGATTCTTATTATCGGTTTTAACATTGTTTTTTCAATTTTTATTTTTTTATGTGACAGTCAATAAATGTTTTTCTTTCTTTCTTTGTTTCTTTCCATAGTCTACTTTTCAACAAATAGCGACTGCACATGTGTTCAGCTTGTAAGGTGGTGAGCTCATCGCCGCTCTATACTGTTGGATGTATGAGCAATCTTTAGTCCGTTAGTTGCCTTTTACGATACATAAGGGAAGAGAGGGGGTGATAGTATTCTAATACCGCTACGAATTTTCTTCACTACCACTTTAGATGCTTGATGACCTTCGCGGTTGGGTGATTAGCACGCCGGTTCTGGCGTCGCACCATCTCTGAGGTCCCGGGTTAATTTCCCGGTACCCGGACTTAAGATTTTCTAAAATGATTTCGGGTTTGAGTGTTTTTTATGTTTATGTAAGTTTATCCACTACCTAGTCAACCTTTTAAACTAAGCTAAGTAGGCTACGCTAAGTATAAAAGATATGATGAATTAAAGAGTAAGGATGAGGAATGAAAGTACGAGAGGCATAAATGATAGAACTTGATTGAAAGAGTAACATAGCGAATAAATCTCCAGTTCAGTTGGAGGTGAAGTAAAAAAAATCTATTAAACAAGTTTGACAAGAAGCTTAACTTTGGCTATATAATTGGTGTGAGCGTAGAATGTTATTTTATTGAGAATATTATGATAGAAAATACTGCCCGTGACCGTCAGGTACTCAAAAAGATATGCCTAGGATATATTGTAATGTACCTACATCCTAGCCAGTTCGCGTAGTTATAATAGTACGAGAAATCTTAAAAGTGTGACTATAACACGCGACCGCACAAACCTAATAGTGGAACGAAACTTTGATACAGATACTGCGTTGTGGAATTCAATTTAAGTCGACAGTTACGGAACTAGTTCCGCCTTTGATGGCGACAGTTTCAAGTCGTTTCCTTAAAACTGTTTTCATCGAACACACATCTACACTAATATTAAGAAGTGGTAAAGTTTCTTACTTTGAATGTAAGATATAATCTCCGGAACTACTGCGTATTCAAAAATCCTTCACCAATATTTAGAATGGATGATGTTCAGGGTGGAGTTACGCTGTGTTAACACTGTCTGTGTAGCTGAGCTATGTGTTGGGCTCCTTAACCCTTCGCGGACAATTGTCGTGGTGTATAAGCAAAACCGTGACCCAGATAGCAGGCAGCGCAAATGGTCGCTAGTACTCCTAATAGCTAAATATAAAAATTTGTTTCTATTAGGCAGTCGCATACATCGCGATTGGGAAGTGATCAACGTCGTTCGTGTGGACAAATTACCTCATCTATTACTGCGGCCCGTTTCGGGTACCGCGATCGATGCCGACCGCCGAAGCCCACCCGAAATTCCTCTAATATAATTATAGGGCGCCGCCGCCGTGGTGAGGCACAAAATATTTGGACACCCACTGTGGATTCCAACAATAGGCCAGTTGACTGTACAGGTATTCAATAGAGAAACTTTTTAGCAACTGTCAAAACGATATTCGTTTGTCGATATAAATTGTACGGGAATGGTGAACTAGAACTTCAACCGAGTTCCTTTTGTAAGCTAACTACACGTGTTGTGAGACATCATTCTTAATTCAACCTAACTTACAATCACATAGGAGTATACTATTTGAAATTGACTTAATTCGTTTACCGCAAAGCCATCAGCCACATTAAGATAATAATAACAGTGAAAGCACTATGACGTCTATTATGTTCCATCATTTGAGTTAGGTTAGAGAAAATGTTCAAAAATCAAGTCACAAAAACATGAATAAAAACGTTAACAAAACTTTTATCACATTGTATCGTTTATCTTATGACAATATTTTTTAGTTCTTGTATACGTCGTTACTTCTGTATAAAACTGTGCAGTTTCTTGCGCCCATTCTTCTACACAGCTAATAAGTGACGCCCTGTTTAACCTACCACCTATTCAGGCCTGATGTTTAGACGATTCAAAGTGCATAATTTGAATCAAAAGATTTTGACTTTTAAACTACAAAGGTAGTTGCCGCTACTGTAATAATAGTACTGTAGGCTCTGTTAGGGTAACATTAGGGTAATCTCGTAGATCCTCTTCGGCCACGTAACGACCGTTCAAAGAAACGGCTAATTCCCATTCTCTACGATCCCCAGTTACATGAAAACTGTAAACTAACTTCATTGCGAACTCCCCTCAACGCCCGGTCGCGTAGTGTGTTCTTTCGGAGTTGATAAGTTTCGGTGTACACGAAAGGAAATCAGATCACAAGAAAAACTGCAAACAGAGCCACGGACGAAATAATGGAATCGTGTTTAAAGTTTGTGTTGCGATAGGACGATAGAATTTATGTAAGCGGAAAGATATTTTAATTTTATTTTGTAACTTATTTACTAACAAAAAAGCTACAGAACGGTTCATAACCAAAATAATAAATAGAAAAGTGATAAAAAAAACTACGAGCAGGACTCGAATCCTGAGTTGAGTCCTGCTTTTTCAACATTTTTCAATTTTTAATTTTCGCTAGAAAATATGCATTAAAATTATTTAAAAAATGTTTGGAATCGAAATAATGATTTATTTTTCTTTAAATCACCTGCAATATTCTCGCCTCCAGGAAGTCGTTTATTTAGATATTTGTCATTATAAATAATAAATAAATTTTTCTACAAACACACCAATTATCTAAGTCAAAGTCAAAGTCAAATTATTTATTCAATGTAAACCTTTACAGGCACTTATTGACGTCAATACTAATAATAATAAAAAAACAGTTAACTAACTTATAGTTTAGACTTAACAACTAATCTAACGAGCTTATTATAGCTAGCCCAAGAGAAGCTTCGTTATGAAACTCATTAAATGGTTACTAGACAACGGATAAACATACTTTAAATACTTAAATACATACTTATTATACATAATAAACTCCCAGACCCGAGACAATTTAGAAAAATAATTATTTCTAACTTGACCCGACCGGGGATCGAACCCGGGACCTCAGAGATGGGCACACCATGAAAACCGGTGTCAAACCACTAAACACACACGACCAAGGAGGCCGTCAATAAATGTTCTTTTACTACTATAATGACCATTTTATTCAATAAGTCGTTTATTAAGATATTTGTCAGTATAAATGTTCTTTTACTACTATAATGACCATTTTATTCAATTGCCTACAGCGGGTTCATTTTCCAGTGGAGGTAGAAAGGTTGGTGTTATGAAGGGTTGAAGTCGTTCGCCATAACAATAACAACGTTGTTGTGTTCCTTCCAGAAATAATGTTTCATAAATTCTTAATGATTGCGTATTGTCGTACATTGAAATTCAATTGTGTTTATTGCAATGAAGCAGTGTTGGCCGATTTAAATCAAACTAATTTAGATCATGATTTCAATCACTGATTTGAATCAGGGGACTTTTTTTAATAAAAATCTTTGATTTAAATCAATTTAAAATGTTATATTATCTTTAATGAAAATAACAATAAATAAGTATACTTAGTAGTTACTAACAATAAAATACTATCAAAGAGATTACACAGAATTAACAGTCTTAAAAAAAATTTAAAAAAAACTTGCATGCATACCTACTTGAAACTTGTCTTCAACTGTAGCAAAACAAATCAGAAATCAGTCTTATAAAGTTGGATACTAACAATAATTGGTCAAGATTTTCTATATTAATTTTTAAGTAATTTAAAATAATCAACAAATTTAATTTTATTTTACAAGCATTTGTTTGTGTCATACAGCTTATTCAATTGTCAGTAAGTACTAATAACAGTGTAATTGGTTTTGTCACATGAAAAAATAAAAAAGATCAATCAAAATCAAAAAAATCATGATTTTTTAAAAATAAATCTAAAAAAAATCGATTTTTTTTTTAAATCATGATTTTTTCTAACCCTGCAATGAAGTGTTATAAAGATCTTTAGACTAGTTTCATTTAACTAAAATACTTATTTAGGTACCTTTTTCAAGTATTACAATTTTATTAATACTAATAATTATACATATATAATAATATATATACATATAACATATATAAAAATATATATTTTTCAGGATAGATTAAGTAAATTGTAGCCTTTTTCATTATAAGCAGGTACTTTTAAGCGAATGTGCATCTTAAAATTATAAAAGCGGAAGTCAAATCGCGTTATAAGTAAATGAAGAAAACCTGAAACTACGAAACAATATATAAGCACCCCAACGCAAGCGTGGACGCAATTCACTGAAAGGGCCTTTGTGACCGTTTTATTGTGTAGCTCAACTTGAATGAAGAGACTGGTCGGACCCGGGAGCCCCCTTGCTCGAAACCAATTTTTATTTTATTAAGATTCCGGAGATAATACTCTTCTTTCATCTCGACAACGAACGGTTATTATAATAACGCCGGCGACAATCCTTTTCGTTATATTTGGATTTTTATTTTAAAAAGGGAATACGCGAGGCGCGATAACCTTTAGTATTCGGCGACGAAAGAAGGCGGCGATACCGGAAAACAACTCGGCAAAGCCAAAGTAATCCAGGCTTAGAAGCCGCTCCGGCCGCGCGGCTGATAGGTTCCCTCTCCGCACTGACTTTGTGACTTTTACAGCGGAATCTTATAAAGTTGGACACTCTCACCTCGAACTTATTGGACATTGATATTTTCCTTTTTTGTAGCTGAAAGGAGTTTTGTACTGAATGGGGATTTAGTAATGGCGGTTAGCGATACGGTTCTTTTGTTATTTATTGGTTTTACTGGTTCTAAATTTTGATACCAAAGATAATATCTATAATTTTTATCTTCGAATCTGAAATTAACACTTTAAAATAGACGATTTGCTTCAGGTTAGACTCCCCTTTTGATAGTTCTTGAGCTATCTAGACTTTAGTTTTACTGTTAAATACAAGTGCTTTTTAATACGGTTTTAGCCCGCGTTGTTCGATCAATGTTTACACCCTGTACAAATTTTTTCACTCCTTTTTTGTGAAACCCCATACGGTTCTTTTTATGACGTAATGTCAGTCACAGCGTGTGCAAAATATATTATTAGGATTGAAATTTAACGTTCGAAACAAAAATTTCAGAGGTGATCCTTCAGTGACAGTTCACAATCGTACAACCTGTATGTTTGTACCAACTCCGATACAAAAGTTGTGGGATGCTTCAGAATCAGACACGAATCGTTCACCTAAAGTCTCTGAGAAACATACGTTTGTTGGAGGTAGGTATGTTGTTGAATTTAAATTTAGATTATCACCTTTTTATAACCGTCTGAAAGAATACTACCACCCTCTCTCTTTCCTTGGGTGTCGAAAAAGGCGACTAACGGACTAAAGACTGCACATACATCTAACAGCATTGAGCGACGATGGGCTTACCACCTGTCAAGCTGAGCACATGTGCAGTCGCTATTTGGTGAAACGAGGATTATAGCAGAGGTCTAAAGAGGCAGCTAAAGCATTGTTGGTTTTCTGACCTCTTTTCCGAATAACATTCTTTTGTATCTAGTTTTACGAGAAATACAAAATTCAAATATTACTTGCCTTCTCTGTCTAGCCTCTGTTTTCATGTAAAAAGCAGTTTAGATTCATCCGCGGGAATCCTCTAGAAAGAGCTCCTTCTAATTATTGTTATCCTTCCGAAATAGTGTTATTAGTGAATAGTGCATTATTATAACTAGGCAGTTCCAGGCATACGACCTGATAACAATAATTATAACCTAAACCTACACCTACTTGCAAGCATCGTGCATTAACCTTTTATATTAAAATTATAATAACTAACCTTATAATAATTAACCTATTGTTTAAATAATATACTACTAAACTCGTGCATTTATTATCTTCCAACTCCTCATCTGCAGTTATGACGTTATTATATTTATATTCTTCAGGGTCCTGTAAAGCTGAAGAGTTTTTTTGGTTGAACATCTCAAGAACACTGGTTCAAATTGAAAAAAAACATTTTGTGTTCGATAGTCCATTTATCAAAGAAGGCTATAGTTATATAACATCACGCTACAACAAATATGAGCGGAGCATCAATGAAAAATGTTGCCACACCTCAGCCACCACCAACAGCCGACCGCAAAAGCAGTCCTCTGTCACGGAGCGGAGAACATTGAGGTAAATAAACTAGAGAAGACGTCCCATACAATAAATGTGCACAGCTAGATGACAGCGGGTATCTAGTGCATGGTGCGTTGCGGGCACGGTACAATGATACTTGTACCGTGGTGCGGGGCTTAGTTGTCATCTTCTGCACATAACAGAAATATTGTTACTCTATGCATTTTACCGAAACATAGCCGCCGCTTCATGTCTAGGCGATTTGATAAAATAATTAGTCAAATGCATGTTATTTCGATAATTTAGTACGTATTTCCAGGTGAAAAGCGATTCCTTTGGTTTTATTTGTATTTCCTGAGTTGTATAAACAGTACCTTATCACATATAAAGGCATATTTTAATAAAATAGAACACAGAATGCACACGTATTGTTACGTCTAGCGCCTGCCACAGACTAATATAGTTGGAGCGAGCTAGCTCTAACGCGTGTTACAAACAATCTGGTTGTGACGTCTTCTCTAGTACGTAGTAATTATAACTCAATGGCGGAGAAACGGAGGAGTGACACGATGATGTGCAAAGTAGTTGTATCGCAAATATTATGACGTTATTCTTGGTGACCGTCGAGATACAGTTTAATTCTAAACTCACCTTAGCTTGGAACTTGATGCCATAATGGAAGGCCTCGTCGGTATGCAGCGGTATCTTCGGATCGTACTCGTCATTGGTCACCAGGTTGTACTGCTTGGTGGAAGGCATTTTCCTCCCCCATTTCAGCAGTTTCATGGGCATCCGCTTCCAGGAGCGCATACGCAGAGCGCGTACGCATCGAGCCTTGTACCCCCGCCTGAACATGTTGCTTTGAAAGAATCCTATTCTCTCTCCTGTTTGTTTCACCTGCAGACAAATAAATTTAACAGTCAACAATTTATTTATAACTAGCGCCCCGCCCGCGATATCGTCGGCGTAAACACCCAGACAAATTTCCAAAATTTTCTTTCATGCAAACCTTGGCCTGACAATTACAAACACAACAAAAAAGAAATTAGCCAAATAGTTTCTGCCGTTCTTAGGTGATGCGCGTAAATTCGTCATTACGTCATCATCAGCCTATAAACGTCCTACGCTGTACACAGGGCTTACCACATGAGGACAACATTGCATGGGAACATTGGCCATAACCCACCACGCTGAAAGGTAAAATTCAAAGCCTATTTAAATTACTTTTCAAATATAAATTCCAATATAGATCTGACCCTCGAATATATTCGTGCATGACGTGAAGAACTTGATAAGTCCAAAATGGCAATTTTACAGTACAGCGATTTTAAAGTTTGACGGTTTCTCCAAAATCCGTTTTCATCTTGAACTCATCTTAGCTTGATTTATGGATAATTTTATGTGATCTATCAAATTATTTATTTTGTAAGGTTATTAGACTTATCAACATACTACCTAATACTTATTAACTTATTTCCCATACATAAGTGCTCAAACCAGTGAAAACATTGTTTAATTTAATTCCTAAAAATCAGTTTTTCAGTGTAATTGAAATGTCTAAATTGATTTAAGAGTAATTTTAGATGGTTTTTCAAATATGGTTATGCTTTTCTTTCATATTATCTTATTATTCATAATAATTAACTTATCCACATGTTGACCGATGACCTACCTTCCCACATACTTATACTTATTAACTTATTCACCATAGAATTCGGTATCAATAATACATATTTATCGTTTTATTATCTCGTTTTGTCAATTTACGTACGCTATAAGTATAAGTTGATATAATATGGATATATTACGATATTATATTTTTTTTTGACTCATCGAGTAGATATCTCGTTTTGTTATATAAAATATGCAAAATATGGTTAGATTCATTTACTGTCACAGGCAATATCTCTAAAAGTAATATCGAGTTGTCAATTTTTTTCCTTACAAAACCAATTCCGTAGGAAGCCATTGCGACGATAAAAAAATCGTGTAAGTCGAGTTATCAATTTCTTCGCGTCAGGCACGGACTTTGTCCATAATACATGATATTAATTAATGGCTTTGCGGTTCACGCATCGTAATGGTACCGATCTTACACACACGGAAAAGATATTTTTTAACTGTTCACTGGTACTGTAGATAGATGGAGTCTCAGAATATTGTGTTGTTACGAAAAAAGCTCGAGTGAAACCCTGCTGTCCAAAATCCTGGGTGCCTACTCTCTTTTTCCGAAACGAAATCTAAGCCGATTTTCGTTTGCTAGTTATAGCGCCTTCCATTATTTTTGTAATTAATAAAAAAAAATCCAAAAATTAAGAGGGTGCCGCGCGGTCGCAAAAACTGACATAAGTCTCTTAATGAACTTCAAAGCAAAATCAATCATACTGATATTTAAAATTAGAACAATTTCTGCTTTGAAGTTTCAGACCAAGTAATTTAATTAGAAGAATGTTTTTATTCTGCAAAATGTACAAAACCATCACGCGCTTGTGTTAAAAAAATAAAATTTACTATTCTAAGATTGGGGTGACCTGCGGAATATCAATACAAATATTTTCATGTAAGAATTATTGTTTCATGCGTAAAATTAAGAAAGTTTTCTAAATTAAATGTTTTAGGAGTCATTAGATTTATGTATAAGTTTGTTGTTGTTTAAAGAATTTGTTTAAAATTTCAAAAAGGCCACGACCTTGTGCAATGATCAGGCTAACTTACGTAAGTTCTTTTTATGTATTTAACTAATTTAGCGCAAAGTGCAAGTAACTTAAAAATACGTAATTTTTACAATTTCGTGCAGGATCCCCTTAATAATCGAAATGCTAAACCCTTTTTGTATGAACGAAATTTCGGAAGGAATGGAAACCGCTGTAAACAAAAATCGGCCGAAACTTCGTTTCAGAGACAGAGTCAAATTTCTATTTGAGACAGTATGTTTTTTTTAAATATTTGTTACCTCAGAACTCAGTTATTTATACACCGATTTGAAAAATTATTTTTTATACTTCAATAAGTTAAGTTTTGTAAATAAATAATTCTTAATATACACTACACTGCGTGTAGAAGGACCTAAATTTACCTAAAGGAGCAACACAGTAACAGATAAATAATAAATGAGGCCTTGAAAATCTGCACTTGATTCAATCATAACCTGCAGCCATAAAGCATGTGCGTCAGTAAATTGCGACTCAAAGTTCGATTCCTGTCTTATTTGTATTCCTTTACGTAAGCCTGATTAACACGCAGCCACATCTAATGGTCTCTATTAAGGTCAACTAGGACAAGATCTCCGGGAGTCAATCAATATGTACTCGTACTAACGTTTGATATCGTGTAATTCAGCCATTCAACGCAAATGCATCGGCGTCAACTGTTAGCCTAAGTTTAATTAGCTTGCGTACTAGGTACAACGTAATGATGGTGTACATTCGGCCACGAAATCGCTGAACACTTTAGTTTATGTGAGTCTAATTTTTTTCTTTTACTTTGCTTTTGTTTAGGCGAACATTGTACGATTTATATACAGGTTGTTGCACTAAGGATAAAGAAGTAAGCTCCCTTGCGTAAGCCCCATGAATGTTCAGCGAATTTTATATTTTCTATGTAATTGATTTTTATTTTTTCTTGAATTGCGGTTGGATCCTGATATGCATGCAAAACTTCGAAAGTCTTAGTGCTATTTTTTATAAACGCAGTGGGGCTCTAAGAAAAATAATAATTTTAACTTTACAAAGAAATTTGGTATTAAAATCTTATCTTCAATAAAATCGTCGCCGAACTTTGAAACTCCTTTATTTAAGCTAAGCAGTGTAAAGCTCAAATAAATATCCAGTGATATATGAAAACAGGCGAATTGATTGTTTCTTCTAGTTCATTTTGTATGCATCTAGAAAAAGTTATGATTAATTTATTGCTTAATCTTACATTAAATGTTCATATTATGTCTTATACCTAGAATAGGTTAACACTTAATATGTACAATATATTTTTATTTTTATAAAAGTCTGCTTCTGCTAACATGTGACACTTTTGTGTTTAGCTACATACCTACCTTGATGGATTACAGTTTACACACGAATAGTTCGCATTCAATGTAACACATCATTTTGAAACCAGTAGGTATGTAGTAATACTAGGTACTAACAGATTTAAAGTTAAGTATAGTAAATGAAAAAGAAACGCACTATTTTTTTCTGGATTCTTCGAAACATAATGGTGATTTGAAATAAAATAAAAGTAAAGTAAATCATAACTGCTCCAGTTTTAGACAAAGGCCTAGTTATATTGATAGAAGGTTGAAATCAAGTCATACAGTCAATATTACAATAAATAAATCTTAATTATTATTGTAACATTTATTAAAATGTCACATCCCTGTAAGTTATGACAAATTGGAAGAGCGGTGACTCCCTTATACAGGTATATTATACTTAACCGGAAAGTCACCTCAACATTGTAAACACCTGGTTTGGTAATGAAATAAAACATTTTTAATTTTTTTTTTTAAATTTTTTCAACATTCGTGCACTTACTCATACCAAACTTCAAGCACGCGATTGCCACAAATGTATGTCCGCGCGCATCACTTCAGAAACAGCTGCACCTACATACATACATACACGAATACATACACACATACATACATATATACATACATTTAATCAAATAGCGACTGCACATGGTGCTCAGCGTGACAGGTGGTGAGCCCATCGCCGCTGTATGCTGTTGGATGTATGTGCAGTCTTTAGTCCGTTAGTCGCCTTTACGACACCCAAGGGAAGAGAGGGGGTGGTAGTATTCTTTCACGGCTACGCGACCCAGTTACCTGCACCTACCTATTTAGTTTATTCTTTTTTGAGGTGTTTACAATTGTCAGGATAAGGTTTATATGACAGAAAAGTTTTGAATATTCGTCACCGACGGGGTTCACGCGGACGAAGTCGCTAGTAGGTAGTGAATAAAACTTGAACTCAACACTCTGAACTAATCAAAGCTAATCGCCAAGATTAGCTACGAAACTCCCGTATATCGTTCCAAACTACAACTCTATAAAGTTGTGGATAATAACTTCGCTAACTAGGTACAGGCGTTCATTTCTCCAAATTACAAAACTTTAATTGGAACGTATGACTTTAAAGCTGTGTTACCTACTGCACTACATAAAGTTTTTAAGTTCATGTGAGTATGACGGTGACATCAACCTTGTCGGGTAGCAGTGAAAGAATACTACCACCCCTCTCTTCCCTTGGGTGTCGTAAAAAGCCATTAACGGACTGAAGACTGCAAATACATCCAACAGCATAGAGCGGTAATGTCAACACCTGTGAGCACCTGTGCAGTCGCTATTTGGTGAAAAGTAAACTATGGCACATGACTGCTTTTGTGTCCTCATTGCCTAATCTCTGACTAACCCTTCGGGGATAAAAGTCTTGATTATATGTATATATGTATGTATTTAAACCAACGATTGTAAAAAAACATAGTTTCTCAATGCCGTGAAAAACAATATTTCTTTTCATACAAACTTTGTTCTGACAATTAATTATACAAGCAAAAATATTCGAATGGGTGCAGCCGTCTTTAAGAGAAGCGCGAACATTAATTCTTGGCAATTGATTTTTATGTATATAAATTACTATTATAGATTTATTGATGTAGTAGCGATCGAATAGATTGAGGATTCGCCAAATATCTACACTCTGAACTAAATTACCAATTTACTATTGACAAATGCTAACGAATCGAAAATGGAACGCTTGCCATGTTTAAGGGGGCTGGTCTCCTTTACATTAGCCTTGCAATTGGATTCTGCCCAGAACCCGCTCGTTTGCCTGCTTACTAACATAAAAAAAGAAAACTATTTACCGAACCCCAATAATTGACGAAACCACACCACTTCCCCCATTATCCCTGTCAATTAATTAAGCTACCAGAGTTTGTATTACCAGTTCACCTTAAGCAGTATCCCGGAGGCAGGCTTAAATTCAGTTTGGAAGTTTTGGAATAGACTACGAGAGGCATTCGCGACTTGTCTCGTCGGAGCTTTAACTCGCGCCAATTGGGAGTTACGTGACGTTTCTTAATCGTGGGCTTGGAATATTAATTAGTTGCTTACGGCTTGATCGCGGTGAGACAGCCTGCACATATAACAGTGCATTACCGTTGTTTGTAGAGGTATAGATATGAATATATTCACGAATATTATCCCCAAAGGGTTAGTCATTAGGCAATGAGGACTGCAGAAATCTACGTTTCACTAATTCAATTCAATTCAAAATTATTTATTCAATTTAGATTAGATTTAGAGAAACATTAGAATGTCGCTATGCCATCGGTTCGTGAGTCGGGTTAGTGGCGTTTTTCCCCAGTTTCATTTTCACCCGAAAATGTTACAAATTTTAATTACTATGAATCAGTTTCGTTTTCACCCGAATATTTACGTGTGCCATTCTCATAGATCTGCCTAACTAAACTCATACAAAAAAAAGACAGGTAAAGGTGAATACAAAAGTGTTTTAGTCTTTATTTACTTTAATATTATTAATTATTTTACATTTAAATGTACATAATTACATTAGTTAAAGTTAAAAACTAATTAAAAATGTATCCTTATTACATTTTTTACTTGTTGTAAGAAATTAAAAATTGGAGCATTGTACTGAGAAGAACCAAGAAACTCAGCAAGGGCATATTTTCTGTTCTCCCTTTCTTTTACAGTGTCAATGCAAATTGGATAATGCCCTCCCTGTAATAGGACATTTTCCAAAGATACAGCACACGTGCTCAGCGTGATAGGTTGTGAGCACATCGCCGCTCTAGTATTCTTTTAGTGAGTCGCTATACCTCACGGCTCCTCAGTATACTAGACATATGATATACTTACCCGTTCACCCCATCAAGGCTTCGGAAGGCACGTTAAGCCCTTGGTCCCGGTTGTTGTTTTTAGATGAGAGCCGTTAAAAAAACCCACCAACCCGCATTGGGCTAGCGTAGTGGGTTATGGCCCAATAGCCCCACGTGCTATTGTCCACGTGGGAGGCCTGTGCCCAGCAGTGGGACGTTTATAGGCTGAAGATGATGATACTTACCCTAAACCGATGAGCATGTATGAAGAACGTTAAGAGAGTAAATAAAGCAAGGGATGCGTGTCAGGATTGGTCAGGAACGTAGCAAAATTAAATGAAAAGCTAGGGTCTCTATCGACCCTTTCGGGAAATGAGCGTGATGTTGTAGTGATGTATGTAAATACTGGTAAACCAAAAATATATCCTATTTAGCTTTTGTAGTAGTGTAGTAAGCTTCGTCCTAATTAAATATTGTGACAGTGTTTGAATAAAGATATTTATCATTGACGGTTACCAAATGAAACGCATAACGTTTTTTGCCATAAACTGACTATGCATCATGTTAATGGCTATAATCGTCACTTGCCATAAGTCTTTATAGCATAACTTTGTAACGCATAACATAAATGCCCAATATTTAAAAGGGATAACCGTAGAAAGGCATAATTTTATAAAATAAAATAAATAAAATGCATTTTTTTCCATAATGTTCAGAAGACATAATATTCAAAAAGCATACATGCAATAACAAAACTGACAAAATCCCTAAACTCATACAGGTTAACACTTATTTTATTTACCATTATTTCAAAAAGCATACATTTGGTACATTTGATTTAATATACACTTATTGACAAAATGAGCAAACAAGCGTGCAGTATGCAGGAAAACATGCAGCATGCAAGCAATCATATGCATCCCTCCGCACCGCCAGGCTTGAATTACACTTTAGCGTAGGGCAGACAAGACTACGTGATGTCGGTTTTGCCGCGATTCGTTTCTGTCACTGACTTTTTAAGCTCAACCTTCCTGCATAACCTATGTAAGTATGCATCATAGTAATAATAGAAAAAAAATATGGATATTTACCATTATGCTTTATAAACTATAACTTTTATGAATCACCTATGCTTTGTGAGAGTATGTCTAACAAAATTATGAATAACACAGTTATTCGTTTTGTAACGCAAAGTATGCTCTTAATAAAGTTATGATAAACAATAATATAGATTTTAATGATTGTTTTTTTTTAATATGTCTTTCAACGATTCTGCGTTACTATGTTCATGCGTAATGAAAAATTTGCTACAAGCTATTATGCTTTTTGAATTGTATTTACAGTTATGCTTTATAAAACAATGACTTTTATGAATTATGCTTTGTAAGAGTATGTCTAACAAAATTATAACTAATACAATTATGCGTTTTAAAGTATGCTTAATAAAATTATTACAAACAATAATATAGATTTTAATGATTATGTTTTTTTTAAATGTCTTTCAACGATTCTGCGGTATTATGTTTATGCGTAATAAAAAATTCGCTACAAGCTATTGTGCTTTTTGAATTGTATGCCATTTGATGTATGTCAATTAAAATTAAGGCAATAAACATTGTTCGTTTCAATGTGTCACTTAATAAATATTGACGAATCGCCGTTGTTGTGAAATCCTGGTTGGCGGTCACAAACTCGGACTATGCAAAAACAACGAAAAATTCGTAAAACACTTTGTTCTAACTGGGAGTTCAACTTAGAACCTCGGTAATGAACCAAACTCACTCACATTGCCACCGAGATGTTGTAATAAATATTTTACTAAGTAAATTTAAATAAAATGAGTCGTGTTTCATGAGATCGTGTTACAAATTATTCTTAGAGACATGGATAATTATTAGAAACAAAGCTTCAAAGTCAACCAAAGTCAACCAACAACCAAGCCAATCTTACCAAAAAGTAAGTTACACCTTTTTGAGGTTTTAATATAATAAAAAAGTTACGTGCCGACTACAAAACAACTTACTTTGATTTTAGACAGTAAACTTCGAAACATCCTTTGAGTTAGGCAGGCCTTTATCTGCCTTCTACTAATTAAGCATTGTTTAGCAAGGTTTGATTAGTAAACTTTATGTTAACAACATAACAACAAGCGAAGTTTTAGAATCGAATAAACCGAAATAATACATTGATTAATTGATAACGATTATTAGCTTTCGTCTAATGTATTGTTGAATTAAAGATTTGAGATTAGACAAATCGCACCAAACGCCTCTGTGGTTGAGTGGCATAATGTTTTTCCCAATGTACGGAGGCCTGGAATCAATTCCCTGGTCAGGCAAAGTATATTTTGAACCTTTCTATGCATAGCCTGGGTTTGTGATCTCTAGCCAGCATTTGGCAAGCGTAGTGCATAAAGTCAATACAGCAATAAAATTGTAAAGATGGCAACATTGACAACAACGATAGAGCTACGGAAAAAATCGATGAATAATATTATGTAATAATTTTCCGGCAACGCGTCTGCTATTCTTCTGGTTTTGCGGGTGTCCATGGGCGGCGGTGATTACTTTCCATCAGGTGACCAGCTTGCTTGTTCACCTCCGACTGCTATAAAAAAAAATTAAACAAATTACTGTAAGTAATTCTTTCTTTTCTTTGTGCAAATAATTAGATTCACTTGGAACTTTACTATTTTTTGAAGAAAGACACCATTGTTTAGCTGTTTTACCGTAAATCTCTATCCAAAAAAGTAATAATCCGAGTGACACTAGATACTTGCACAAAAAATTACAATAATTGGTCCTTATCGTATTTGGCCGTACTGTGACATTTATACATTGGGCATCAGGTAACTTTACTTTATTACCGAAAAGTTTTCTATATTCAACCTTCAAATACAGTTTTTATATGTTCACAAAGTATTCAACAGACTCAATATTTTTTTAACAATATGCACTTAATTGTATTTAATTTTACTTTAAACGTCGAAATTCTGCAATCGATTTGGACCTAAACACCCACCTGGTAAGCTTAAAAGTAATAGTTTTACAGTTTAACCTGAAGTGCTGGTAGGTACATCAAAATTGTTCTACGAAATTTATTAGTAGCATGAGTGGCCATTCAAAGGTTGAATTAAGACAAACCTACGAATGTTTATTGTATTACACAGAGCGGCATGCTCAAGTAAAAGAAACAATTTAGGACCTCTTAAGCCGGAGCGCACTTCAATCATATTCGCAAAGAACTCCAATTACCAAAAGACCTTTTGGTATGTAAAACAATGGCTGAATTGTGTTTGTAGGCAACAAACACAATTCAGCCATTGTTTTACACATTTTTACCTTAAATATTTCTTTTTTCAATCACAGCTCAAACTCTAATGCAGTCAATATCAATTTGTAAATAGCCTTAGTTTTTTCTACGATCGAGCGTTAAAGAATCGACATGCAGAGTCGTTTATCGTGCATGAAGTGTTATATACTAAAAGCAACCATGTTATAAACCTAAAAGTGTTCTATAAACAGAACCTAGCCTAATAACGAAGACCGAGTTCGTTTGCTAACCGCTAATTCGTAGATGTTGAGACTGCATAATTACACGTAGATAGCGGAGCCATTTGTCTCTTTCAACACTCCAGTCACAGTTGCCTTAAAGTCCAACTTTAATTACTTCCAGAGAAGTCACGGTTTATGCCAAATACTACTACGTAAGGTGTCATTGAATCCAAAGCAACCTCAAGTTTGGCTATACAGTCATTAAGATAAATACGTTTGTTATTTTATAAATATAATCAAAATAATCAATCAGTAGCAGATGACTGGGTGGTGTGGTCTGAGTGTTTACTATGTAAGTATAATAAACATGTATTTAATTGTTTATGTATATTTGTCCGTTATCAGGGGGTCAATTGTACACTAAATTCTTTGCTAGTTTGCTTAAACTATTTTAAAACAATCAAACTAGCGAAGCAAATTACTTCTACTTGAAAGCGATTGCGATAGATGTTGAAGTTAGACAACTAGCCTAGGAACGGCAACACTAATAATCACTAAGTGCACTTATTTTTTTTGTTTTTTAATTGTCGTGGGTAACACCAGGACATGCTCATCAGAGACCAGTTTAGTACATACATTATAATACACCTGTTTTTATATTAAAATATTGTGATGTATAGTATGAAATACAGATTTTTCTGTTCTATTCTAAGAATTGTAAACTTTCTTCATCGAATTTGCCCCTAGTATCCTCTAACCCATACCGTTAGATGACCACGCATTTCCTAATTCCAGCATAATGTTGCTCAACTGCGAAACAAAGGGATAGAATAATTCGTAATTGTAGCAGAATCCGACTAACTTTTAACGAAACTCCCAAAACCGCACGAAACAACTACAGATATTAGATTAGATTTTTTTATGCGTCCGTTTCTTTTAAGACCGTGATGTTGATTTGTTTATTTATTTATTACTAAGCAGTGCTCACAGCAAAACATGTAAATTAAGCACGAGCACAAATTGAATATTACGTGATAAAAGCACCGACAGCGTTTTCCTACAACAATTGAATAATTTTTTGTACAATTTTAAGGAAAAGAAATATCTCTAGAAAATCAATTGACCTTTTAAAAGGGCTTGATCTTAATCATATATAATGTTTCATTTAATTGCCAAAACGGTGTAAAAGTTCAATATAAAGAATAGATAAAGCTTTATTTAAAAATTTCTAAGATGCACTTAAATTACAAAATTATTAGAATTTGTGTTGCTGTTACTGCCGCTGTAGCTGCTCCATTTAGTGCGCCAAGCCAGCGAAGCTGCTCATAGAGGGCACTATATTGATTATTACAGTTTGTGAATAATATTCTTACTGTTAAACACAGTTAGATCAATTTATTGTAGGTACAGAAACAAAACTGTTTTCTCCTTTATTAATGTTTTCTCTTCCCTCCTCTACTAAAATTTGCCTAACTTGCAGGATCGCGAGGCAACCCAACCGACGCGAACGAGCTTCTAAAACGATAAACATTGCAGTTTTTCTAAAATAATTAGTTCATGCGGGTACCAACGACTTTACATTTATCATTGCATTGTAAAAAACTGTTTAAATAACTATTGTCAGTGTTAAGAACCAAACATAACACCTCGTTAAATGTATCAACTGATGGCATTTCAACTAATGCGATGAATTTCTTATGTATGAAAAAAGTTCTATCTAAATACTTAAGTACCTAATTTACTACACAACTAAAAATAGTATCACCACTACCTTCCAATTAGCCTACCCCTACTGTGTAGTGTACTCATTCATTACTCCATGTTTATTTATATTTAGTAAAAATTGTTAACACCGATTTAATACTTGGAGTAGAGTTACTCTTGCCTTAGGTACTCAACGTTTATTAATGAAACAGAAACAGTGTAATGTCTAAACATTATGAAATGTTTGTGACATGGCTTTTAAATACAAATAGGTAAGACCGCTTACATTTTCTTCTATCTTATTATAAAAGCATCTGAATATTTCGCGGTTCTTTAAAGTTTTCAGTATGCTTTCGTAAATATTAGCACAAAACTAAATTAGATAACCTTCTCCAGTCCAACTAACTTAGCCTAGACCAGTTGACCTTCACCTTGCCTATTCTGATATCTGTGCAATAATATCTGTTGATCGGTAAACATTTTTCTGACTCTAAACGTATAAGCCACTAAGTTAAGATGCTAAATCTGTAAAATAGTCACATAACATGTGCGGATATACATTTAATATTTCATAATTTATAATAAAATTTAATTTAACCGCCTCTGTAGTCTAGTGGCTAAGCCACCGGTTTCAGACCCAGAGGTCCCGGGTTTGATTCCCAGCGGGGGGTACATCTGTGTGTGCTCGATTTGGTTGGTGGTAGGGCTGTTAAGTCCGCCTGGCTAGCTACCACCATCTTATCTAAGTCTGTCGCCATAACAACGATGTTTATAGCATTGTTGTGTTCCGACAGTTTGAGATGAGACAGCCAGTTCCTCACTGGTTGAGGATTCCGGGTGAAGCGCGCTTTCACCTTCGGCCTTATCGTCAGTTACCATCAGGTGAGATAAAGGCCAAGCGCTTACCCGACGCCGAATAAAAAAAAAGTCCTTCACGTCTCTCTAAATTATATTAATTAAAAGCTTTTTAATATATCATACATATAGATCATAGATACAGATATCAGAGACTAGATAATTAAGGCCGCAAAAGCGTTCGTACCAACAAAATTAACTAATGCACATGTGCTCAGCGTTTTAGGTGGTGAAGCCATCGCCCGCTCTATGCTGTAAACACACCCGGTTTAGGTGGCATCCAAAATTCTCATACAAAACACAGAAAAACGACGTTTCGTAGTCCTCTGTTTCCTCCTTCAGACCTGGACCAATTTTTATTACTTTTCAGTATCGGTTAAAGAAAGCGATTTTCTATGTCTGTATGTTTTTGATTTTTTTGCATTAACTCATTTATTTAATAACCAGGAGCCTTCAAAATTTATCAAAATCACTCCGTTTTAAGGCGCCTTCAGAAACATTAAGTGGCTGGTTTAAAAAATTCACAGATCTCGTGCTCTACACGACTTGAAAGGGCATTGAAAATGAACCTAGCTATTATAGATTATTAATGAAAAAAAAAATTATTTCAAAAAAAATATCAACTTTTTTAAGATCTTCATATAAAACATTGATTTTTTTTATTTTTTTTTATTTTCAAAAGAAATAATCGACTTTTCCAAAATTTGTATATACTATCCTAAAACCCTTAACTTTCCGCGTCTTTTAAGTCCTAATAGATCTTCGTATCTCAAAGCTGCGAAGTTCCACAGGGCTATGACGCCCGAGCCCGCACGGCGACGCTCCACGCGCCGCTAAGGGGGAGCATACCGCCCCTCCCCCCCCATCACTCCCACAAAAAATAGTATTAAACATAAAATTTGCCCCGTCTCTATATCTCTAGGCGTCTCTCTCAGTTTTCGATTTAAACATTAAGTGGCTGGTTTAAAAAAAAATCAAACATACAGACATAGAAAATCTCTTTCTTTAACCGATGCTGAAAAAGAAATAAAAATCGGTCCAGTTCTAAAGGAGGAAACAGGGGACTACGAAATATCGTTTTTCTGTGTTTTGTATGAGAATTTTGCATGCCACTTCGACGTAGTGTTTCCTCTTAAGTCCATTAGTCGCCTTTTAGGGCACCCAAGGGAAGAGATGGGTTGGTAGTATTGTTTTGATATTGAGCCACGACTACTCAGCTCTTTTTAATATTGCTTTAACAATAATCAAACGATCCTTTAATTGGGAAAGGCCGAGTGAGCGAGCGATGTTTTAAGATATTAAAAAAGTTACGTTGTATCAACTTTTGTAATTCATTTACCTATAAGGTAAGTATATCAGTTCGAAGTTTTGTTTGAAATGGCTATTAGCATTAATTTATGGGAGCACCTACGCATCCATAGAAGGTTCGCACGAAAATATATCAATTATGTACCTTTAGACAGGATGGAAAAAAAGACCGTGGTTGGAGAAATAGTACCCTTAATATTGATGATGGCAAAATTTACTGAAAAAACATTTCCTTAATTGTCAAAAATAATTAAAACTGCATTTAAAGATTTTTGAAAAATCACCATATAATTCAGCATAACTTGATATAGGTATATCAAGTTATGCTGAATAATATGGTGATTTTTGAGACAGAAACAGTGTAATGTCTAAACATTATGGGGTAGGTAAAAGGCGACACGTAGCCAATTCAGTCGAAGAATACGTCTGTGCAATTGTGCATACGTGAAAGTGGGTCTCATTTTAAACAAATTTATAAGTTATGTGAACTATTTTCTTTAGATAGTGAGTAAACTTCACAATAAAAATAAACTTTTCTTAATTTTTCTTTAATTTAAGATACTAATATGTTGTTTAAAATAAGTTGATCCGACTCTTTCGGTTGGTATCATAAAATACAGAATGTTTATTTTTACATTTCACGAGTTCGATTTCCGGCTTAAGCAGGTGATTTTTCAAAAATCTTTAAATGCAGATTTAATTATTTTTAAAAAGTAAAGGAATGTTTCCCTTGAGTAAAATTCGCCATCATCAATAATTAAGGGTACTTTTCCTCCAACCACGGTCTTTTTTTCCCACACTGTACAGTATAGTCGTATAGTGCCTGTATCATGAATACTTTTGTTGTAGGTTCTATTCATGATTTCATACGTTCACTCCTTTAATCATTCAGTCATCTCTCACAAAACACTAGTAGCATATTTTGCGCTCTGAATGGAAAGGGCCAATGAATATGCAGCATTATTAGAGCATTATCTAACATCCGGCTACCTTTTGTAGAATGACATTTACGATTCGCAAGTGTGTGGTGTAGTAATTACCCGTAGCGACGGCCTGTATGCATTCAGGGGCCTATATCACCGGGTCGTCATCGTCACCGGGCTACATATTTATTGTATTTATACTTTATTGCACAAAATCGAGTACAAATGGCGGGCTTAATGCTAAAAACATTATCTACCAGTCGACCAGTAAAACGAGTTAGAAAAGAAAATAGACGGCCCAAAAAAGATACCCACTAAATATATATCATTTATATAAAATAAGTACACATAATATAATAAATATATAACATACTTCTAATATTGTTCTGTTTGTGTATTAAAATAAAATTCAATTACCCACCATTTGTATGACAGATCGTCACTTGAGAGTGGTTCGACAGATTTGGCTGATAACGTTTTCGTTGTGATCGTAATTGTCAAGAGATAGTAGATGATAATAACTTATAATAATGAATGTTTAATGGCAAATGCATTCCAATTGCATGCAGTCCCGTGCTTCGGAAGGCACGTAAAGCCGTTGGTCGCGGTTGTCGTCGCAAGATGACAGTCGTTAAAGCCCACCAACCCGCATTGGGCTAGCGTGGTGGGTTATGACCTAACCTCCCCATGTGATGTTGTCAATGTGGAAAGGCCCAGCAGTGGGACGTTGATAGGCTGATAATGATGATGAAGATGAATTTTAAATGATATTCATCCCAAAGCCCCGAGTTTCAGTAAAGATGTGGGTCTTTACCGAGATCTTACAAGGACTACTTGAGAGAATTAAAAAAGTGATGTTGCACTGTTATAGTATTCGCCAACCACTATGATTGTTCATGAGAAAAACGAACGTCAACGTTGTGTAAGGTTCGCTAAAACCAAATAATCATCATCAGCCTACGTCCCACAGCTGTGCGATTCTCTAAGCTAAAGCCTTGATAGCTGCGGCTGCCACAGCGCTGAGAAATGACTCTATCTCTTTCATAATCATAGAATTGGAAAGAGACAGCAGATCACAGCCATGCGCGCAGCGTTTACGTGTCGCTTAGAGAATCGCATAGCTGCTGCGTTGGGCTGCGCTGCGTCCCAATTCCGTAAATGATTTGATGAAATCTAGGAGGATGTTAAAATAACAACACGATATTATCATTTCGCTAAACAAAACTAAGGATTGCCCTACTCCTGTAGGTCACGTGATAGGTTAGAAATTTAAGACAATAACTAAGCACAGCGTAGCGATTGTTTTGAATTTCGAGGTTCTTTTATTTTATCAGACAACAGAATGCTGCCCTACTCCTGTAGGTGACATGTTTTTTTGTCATTTCACGGAACCAGTTCTGGTATTTGTTCAAATTCCTAGATCTGTTTAGGGAAATGATAAAATCGTGTTGTTATTTTAACTTCCTCCATGATTTGATCAAATCACTTAGAATTGACCACTCTGATCACATCTGCGACATATAATTATTGTTAGTTAAGGTATTTTGTTGTGTATTGTTATTTTTTGTATCAAATAAACATTTTTCTATTCTATTCTATATATAACAAAAATGTTAGTAGCATAGCAAGTATTTTTTATACGTTGCACGGCAGATGACTCCACTCCACCTGATGTTGCACTAAAGACTGCTCTTACTTCCAACAGCGTAGAAAGGCGATGGACACACTACCTGTCACGCAGAGCACACGTGCAGTCACTATTTGGTGAAAAGTGGACTATGGTAGAGGACTGCTTTTGCTGTCCTCAATGCCTCATTTCTGACTAACCCTTCGGAGAAAATAGTCGTGATTATATACGTATGTTTGTATGTATGTAATGTAAAATAAACATTATAACAAATGTACTGAAAGTAAGAAAAAACGTAATGTTCAGTCTCACCCACACAAAAGCTCACACTTTCTGTCGAACAATCCTCTTCGCATTTTTAAGACGCTGCAATAAAAGGGGATTACATTACGTGCCGCACCGTTTTTATCTCTGCTTAATGACGTAAGCAAACCTACAAAGAGAACCGCTAAGCGCACGCTACGGCTGTGAGACTACACATTTTCGGTGCAATTAACTCGGGCCAAAGACTTAGGTTCTCAAAACAATGAATACCTTTGTGTGAGTCTAATTAGAAGCAGACGTGCGCAATGCACAGACTCGGGGTGATGTAAACTTAGCGTTTACATCAGGCCAGCATCAGCCGCGCCGGGTTCTGCTACGAAATTACACTAAGTATCCACTTTCACCGCACTGCAAGCCTAGAATTGTGACTGACGCAAGTGTGCATCGATACACTAGTAACTTGCTTGCTACATGCGAACATATTTGTTAAAGTTTTATTTGAAATGGCAAGTTTTTATTTTTTTATTTATTACGGGGAGCATTATGGCTTAGTGGAAGCGCACTTCACTCGGAATCCTCAACTATTTACTGAGGAGCTGTCTTATCCAGCGCTCTGTTATAATTATATATGTACAGTACCTATATAATAGTGCCAACAGCATTACCCCCGGTGCATCTCCCTTCTTTTTTTTAATATTAAAAAAAAGCAAACGAGCAGGCGGGTCACCTGATGGAGAGCAATCACCGCCAATCATCCTTCATCAGCACTTTAGAACAAAAGCAAGGTTATTGCAGCTAGCTCCTCAGTTCGATTCCATCATCCGCCGGTGACACTTGCCCTTTGTTTTAGCAAGTAAAATTATAATTTCGTGCACTTTCTAAATAAAATCATTTTAACACTAAAAAGGTGTTTTTTTTAAAGGGATTTTCATTAATTCCCATAACAGCTCGCTGCTCTTATCTATAACTTTCGAAAAGCAACAATGCTAGTAACTGATTGATTTTATGGCGACTTAATATGTATAAAATCAAGTCTGATATTTGTGTTATACCTACTTACTTTTCTCGTTCATTTTTATTGCATGAAGCCCACTATTGCATCTATAATTGCAGTGACGTTGAACTTGTGTTATTATCATAATGTGTATTTTTGTTTTGTAAATTGTATTTGTGTTAACCTGTGTTGGTGTTCGGATAAAATATATATATATATCCTATCTAAGTATTATTTAGATAATCCTATGGTGGTAGCTAGCTAGGCGGGCTTAAGACAATCCTCTTCATCAACCTTTTCGTCTGAGGCCGATCGTCTAACCACTAGAGAGCACAGAGGGAAAAGCTCGTTTAGATATGAGATGTTTCTTTAAATTCCAACAGGGCAGTATTTCTGATTTATAGATAGGCCATAATCCGAGTTTGTGTTTACCATCCCGCATAACCCACCATGCTGGCCCAATACGGGTTCGACTGCCATCTACGACAACAACCGGGACCAATAGCTTTACTTACCTTCCAAAGCGCCACGTATCTGCGCTTCAAACTAAACTTTAATTATTTAAAAGGTAATGGAAAAAGTTACATTGAAAATGTTTACATGAACACCCCGGATTAAATCATCGTTTTTCCTCATCTAAAAAGCAACAAGTTGGGTAAGTCTACAAAGTTAAACAACATTTTCTGGACAGCGGATTGCCAACCTACTCTTTGTTGTTTGCAAACTTTTAACGACTTCTGTTATGTTCGTTCAATCAGACAAATATGGAACTGTTTTATAACACAACGTTTATAATCCTAAGTTAAAAAGGCTTTCAATTAATAGAATAAATATCTACACATCCAAAAAGGTGCTACCTTCGTTGGGTCTCAGTAGTAGCTCGCTGGAGGACCAGCGTCGAGATTTGCCCTAGTCGATCAAATCGCTGGTAGTTGGGGAGGTACTGTACTGTTACGTTGTAAATTTGGTCTCTGTCTGCCTCTGCTAATCCACAGATAGGTTCGCAATAATTAAAAATAACAATTACTTGAAAACAATATTATTAGTAATTGATCTGGTTTCCTTAAAACTTTCGTACTATGCCATACCGCAACTACCTATGCCTAACGTTCATACATAATGGTAGCACAAGCGCTTTGTTTTATATCAGCCTGGCAAATTCCGCTCCGCCTGATTAGATGAAAATGGAGTCCAAGCGCGAAGACAACTGGAGCAATGTTACAAAAAGACGTTGGATAAGTCGCCCTCACCTGACGGTCCACAAGTTGCCTGAACGCCTCGTTTGAAAGACCAAGTTTGGTAGTTCTGGACGAGTCTGGTGTGACAGTAAAGTGTTAAGCTACTACAGAGACTTACGGTATATAGTTCATCTCTTACAACTCCATAGAAACAGTCAATTGGATCGTGTTATACAGACAACAGCCATGTGGCACTTTTTGCAAAAATGAGTTTAAAAAAACTCAGCCAACTATTAAAACATTGCGGATTCTATGCGAAGACAGCCATGTTGATACCTCAATTACATGCGGAGATATGAAAAGCATAAAGCAGTCAATTCAAGATTTTATTGAGTAAAAAAAGCACTCATGTTAAGAGTCAAATAGTAGCAGTAGTAGTAGTAGTAGTAGTAGTAGTAGTAGTAGTAGTTAATCTATCGTAGTTAATCAGAAAAATAAATATTGTAGAAAGCGACCAACTCAGTAGCTGAGTTCGGCAAAATATTTTTTGTAGGGCGTAAGCTAGAAAGAAGAGTTAGATTAAAAGAAATGTTTTAATGTAAGGGCATAAGGCCAAATTTCAAATTTCAGAGAACAGCCATCAGCGTTGGCTGTTTTCGCAGTTTTTAGATACATAGAAAAATCAATTTATCACACCAACAGGCGTAGTTGAATTAAATAAGAGATATGAAGTTTAAGTTAAGTTTATTTAAATTAAACGGACAAAACTCAATTATATTTTTCGTAATGACCGATGACAAATCCAAATCTTTTCTTTTTAGAAAAAGGCAAACCATAGATAGAAGGCGGCATACGGTCTAATTAATTTCCCTAAGTCGTTACATAAGTCTTCGGTTGCAATTAGTGACTTTAAACATCAATACACATAGCATGTGTATTGATGTTTAAAGTCCGTACCATTTTAAATGATCACTTGGGTATGAAACATGTTGCCGCTCCGCTAGTCCCAAAAGATCCGAATTTTCTCCAAAAACTCAATCGCATAAGACTAGCTGAGGACATGCTAGAACGAGTCCATTCCGACCCAACATTCATGCAACGCATGAGACGTGGGTTTTAGAGTTTGACATGCAAACTAGTCAACAAGCTTCGGAGTGGCGCCTTCCGACTGAAAAAAAACCGAGAAAACCACGCCAAAGTCGATCAAAAATCATAGTCATTTGACTGTTTTCTTTGACTATCGCGGTGTTGTGCACTCGGATTTCTCGCCGGAAGGTCAAACGGTAAATAAATAATATTATTTAAGCGTTAGGCCAAATTTTCTGAAAATTTCTGAAAAGAAAATTCTTGGATTTTGCACCACGATAATGCGCCTTCGCACAAGGCCATCATTGTGAACGAATGTTTGACCAAAAACTCAACAAATACCATCAAGTAACTGAACTCAATTTCGGAAAAAGCGTTTAAAATATTCGTTGGCGTAAGTGATTGTTTCTGAAGGAACATACTTTGAAGGCGATAAAATAAATTTGGATGAATAATTAACATTTTGTGTATTATTGATCTTATCCCGGTACTTTCTAGACAGAGTAGTATGATCGAAGTGCTCAGCACTCTTTGTGACTAGTGCGTTACTGGCGTTACTGTTCGACCGAAGTGAAGAAAACTACGATTTGTATGATATAGTGACAGATTTGCAAAACCAACACTAAGTAGGGCCAAAGGAGATTGATCATTTTTGTATGGACATTGAACCAAGTGCTGCCCAACATTGAATCATAGTGCTTAATGTTCCGTAGACTAATACCTTCTACTCTGTAACCCAAAACGCTTCAGAATCTATCCGAGGATATTGAGAAAAAAATATCTATTGTATAGGTTTTACATTAACGAAAAATAATAACAAACAGCTTATTTTTAAAACAAAATGGGTACAACTGCTGATAGTGCCGATTAATAATCTTTATAAACAAATTATTCACAATAATTCTTTGTGCAGATATCTAGTGTCACTCAAATTGTTACTGTTTCTTGAGATAAAGAAACTATTGCGAGTTGTTTTTTCCTTAATCTCTTTCAAGAAACTAGTAATTGGCATAATATGATCGCCAGCAGTGGTGCAAAAGAGGAGTGGTGCAAAAGAGAAGTGGCCTTTACCAAGTTGAGAGTGTTACCGGCTGAGTAGATAGACAGATAGAAGCTGCGACACATAGAATCGTGAAAGAACTAATCCTTGCTGCGTGTGTTAAGAGGCCTATTACATCTCGACTGTGATTTTTGACTTATTGATATTCAATAGTGTAGAATAGCTATTGGCATGTTCGTAGCGGCCATGCTTTTGTAAATTTTGCTTAATTTTTAATTAAACCCAAACATGCAGAGAAAGATTTTCTGAGCTCTTTTTTGAGCTCCTACATGTAACTACTGTTCTAAATAAATATAATGAAAAAATAGAATGTTATCTCTTGTATAGTCGTATAGTTTGCAGCTACCTCGGAATTTTTAGATATCACCGATTTTATATAGAAAAAAAAACTTATTCTAAACCAAAAACTTCGAAAATTGCTATAGGTTAACTGTGAATTTCTCCTATCTACGATAATATTATTGAGCAAAATTTATACCAGAATAATCATTACTTCATGAGGAATAAAGAGTATATAATGAATTTATAATCCTATTTCGGTAAAAACGGTAAATTAAAATAAACTTTCCTAAATAAACTTTCCTACACTCACACCAATTATCTAGCCCAAGAGAAGCTTCGAAGAAACTCGTTGAATGGTTACTAGACAACGGATAAACATACTTAAAATACTTAAATACATACTTCTTATACTCGTACATAGAAAACACCCAGACCCGAGACAATTTAGAAAACAATAATTTCTAAATTTACCCGACCGGGGATCGAACCCGGGACCTCAGAGATGGCGACACCATGAAAACCGGTGTACAAACCACTCGACCAAGGAGGTCGTCAATTATTACTACAAAAAGCGATGCGCCGGCCGCCCGAACTCAGCTTATTCTCGCAGCGTGGAGATTTGTAATATTAAGCATAAATTTATTATCCGGTTTGATAAAAACGATAAATACAACTGTAAAATTACAACAAAACGCGAAAATGTGCATTTTACGCAAAAATCATAGTCGAGATGTAATAGGCCTCTCAACCGTGTCGCAAAAGAATACTACCACCCCCTCCCTTCCCTTAGGTGTCGTAAAAGACGACTAACGGACTAAATACTGCACATACTTCCAACAGTATAGAGCGGCGATGGGCTCACCAACTGTATGTATGTATGTATGTATGTATCAGTGGCGAAGCGTGAAATATTGAGAGAGGTAAGCCGTAACAAAAAAAAAATGCTTACCTACTCCGAGCGCGGGCACGCAGTCTTGAGTCCTTAACGAAAATCTGTGATTGGCATCCTGGCTTCAGTCTTGTATAGGCAGATGTATCTTCAGTCCTCTTTTACTATACGTGTAAGCACTGAGATATTGAAACAGTGTCTTGCAAGCATAATAGAAGTGGCTTTGATAAAAGCCGTTTGTGGTGAAATGATGATATGATGTAAATTAAACAAAACTTAATAGACTAAGTACTAATAATACTACTTATACTCTAAAGCTATTCGTCTATTCTTTCTTACAAAGTGCGCTAAGACATTATCATAAAAGCCGGGAAGAATCTAAAGCTATTAATGTAAATAAGTAATTTCAACTTATTACAATATCTACTTACCGCAAATACCGAATTACAACGTACGTCTTCGTAACTACTTTCATCACTACACACAACACAAATAAACAAAGTCCAACTACAATACTAATCATTCTAATAGGTGAAACTAATTAATAAATTCAAATACTAATAAAACACAGTCATGCATTCAATGATGAATTACAATTACGTCAAATTATCTGTCAACAGAACACAAACCGAAAACGATATTCCTCCATCCCGCTCACGCGCAGGCAAATTGTATAACTTTCTCTATCAAGTAACTCGGATAAAGACGGCTTACCGGCTGCTAATACGCGGGTGGGTTTATTGACCTTTATGTGACGTCATGACGTAAATTTTGTACAGAAGTTTAACTGCCAAAAAGCCGATCGCGCCTGCGGCTTATTTTATAGCAATATTTTGTTGAAAAGCAAATTTTGTTGATTTAATGTCCATAGTGTAGGTGTTTTGTAATGTTTCTTTTATATATTTACTTTTATAATTACTGATTGTGCCATTTCTCAATTCAAGTAGAGAGTGGTTGTGTTCTAAACTTCTGAAGGGAAGCCGGTGGGAATCGAGTTGTATGGAACCTTCGTCACTGGTATGTATGTTGCTGCGTGTTCATTTCTCCATGCGAATGAACGGCGAAGCAAGACCTACGTAATAGGAGGCGCGCTTAGCGCCGGCGACTGACCGATAAGGCACGTGCCGACGCTAAATAGGGCAGCAAACAGCGATACAATAGACAGGCTCCGCAAGGCGCATTAATCATAGCTACTTGTTGGTACCAAGGTGACTCCACATTGTACACGCAAAACTTTGTAACATTACAGGCGTCCCTTAAACGTTATTGATTGATTGGATATCTAGACAAGAGAATATGGATATGTATTATTCACCACGTATGTAGTAAGTTTAAATCAATGTTGGTAGGGACGTTTTTGTATGAAAATTATAGTTTAATACGAAGATGTCTTGCAAATTCGTATATAAACTAATTGTGTACTTTAGGTTTGTTTGTTTCATAAAAGTGAAAATCTGTATATCTCGTGGTACAACATTTATGTTACGTATAACTAAAAGTTTTCGTTGTAGTGTTGAAATGACAAAACATTTTGAAAATTTTAATTTTCTGAAATTTTGTAGTTTTTGGATGAACGGGAGTACTAGCATAGAATAACTAATAGTACTACGTACTCCCACAGTCCACGCGTACGAAGTCGTGGGAAAATACTAGTGGATACTTAATTTAAACTAATGCAAATATTAAACGAATTGCGCCCAAAGTCAAGCGTCTATCCGTTCGGCTACGAGCCTTTTCTATTATAATATATTCAGATAACACTATTTATGTTAGTTGGTACCTTTGTTTAATTATTTTATCCAACGATAATGCAAAACCTTCCTGCTATAAAACGGTAAATTTACTGTAGGATGTTACTTTTAGGGTACGCTTTCGAATCTTATCTAGGTTTAATGAAAAGGGAATTCTATCAAAATTATAATCCTACTAATATTATAAACGCGAAAGTTTGTAAGTATGAATGGATGTTTGTTACTCTTTCACGTAAAAACTACTAAATGGATTTGGATGAAATTCGGCATACAGATAGTTTATAACCTGGATTAACACATAGGATACTTTTTATCTCGATATTCCTGCAGGAACGGGAACCACGCGTACCAGCGTACAAACGTATCAACGCGTACGCCGGAACCAGAATTATTTTCTAAGGTAAGGTTTTTAATTAAAACACAGCATTCAACATTGGTACGTTTTGATTAGGTCACCAAAGACCTCTTCCCCAATACCTTATAAACTACAAAAAGAGCTAATTAGCGAATTTTATTCTGTATAATGAGAAGGTAACACTCGCAAATCACAAGTACTCAAAATTTGGAAAAAATATATGTTATTACACAGTCTTTTATCTAGTCATTCCGGCTATTAAATACTCTATTAGTGATACTTTATTGCATCAAATAAAACTTCAAACATCCGCCTAATCGTAATTCAAATATCGTATTACTTGCACTATACTTGGTTTTAGATAATGAAAAATATACAAAAATAATTGTTTTTGAATAGATGGGGCATTCCGGCCGTTATAAGTAAAAAAAAATTAGAAAGAATTCTTGATTTTCAAAATTACCTACCTATTTTGCTAAGTTGACGTCGCGATTCGCGATGTTCAATCAATCAGTCCCCTACTAGTTTTTGCGCTCGCATTTACAATTAGTGAGAGTTCTGCGAGTATTTTGTTTTACCTGCCTTTATTAATTACTGACATGATGTGGTTATCCTTTATTTAGCTGGAGATCGATGATGTATATTGTAGTAATATTATAGTATTGTGTTATATTTGAGCTGTGCGGTAGAACTCATTAAAAGAATACTGCTGAGTCTGCTGACCCATCTCTTCAAACTAATAGAATATTTTCTCATAATCATCTTTCACGTATTAATCAGTCAAGGATCGCCGGCGGTCGCGATACAATTGATTTTTAATTTTGTCTGGTTTTACGATCCTCAAGGGGTTAACATTTAAAATGTATGTTAATGGGTTTGCTTAATCCCAACATGTTAATAGAAACATTTTAAATAAAATGAAGAAAGCATTGATATAAATATTCAAACTGGATGCGACAACTTTTTAACAAGAAATATGGACACAGTTGACTACGTTACTACTGGTTCTGTAAATCACAAAATAACATTTTTCTAATATAAATGTATCTTAGAATCGACTGCTAGAGAGACACATTTTCCTTTTGCATATTTAACCGACTTATGCAAGTATTACATCAACATCATCCTATTATCGTCTTACTGTTTGAACACAGGTTTTCCCACATGGACTTATGGACACAGGGGGATTTTGGGCCATAATCCACCACGACGGCTCAATGCGGGTTGGGGGGTTTTAACGACTGCCATCTTACGACAACGACTTTAAGTACTTTCCAAAGCACGGAGGAGTAAGAGATTTTTTATAAAATTTGGTCACCCATCCCAGCCTTGCGAAAGATACTTAAAACGATCGCACTCAAAACTCAAACTCCACGTATTACATGTCTATATTGAAACTAAAACTATGATTACCGAATGTTATATTGTGGGAGAAATTCCTTCGAAAACAAGACAACAATTTACATAGAGAAAATTCTTAGACGAAACTTCAAAACTTGGGAGCATAATGAGGGGTGCCTACCACGTATCGCATTCTATTCAGATATGTCTGTACAAGTATTTCTTACAAGAAAAGCGTAGGTACAAGAAAAGCTTAAAGCTTAAATAAGTAAAATACAATTCGAGAAGAAATATTTTCATCAGCAGCTTCAGGTAGAATTATTATGCTTGTTGGGCAGCTTGCCAGAGACTGATAAATGGAACAAGCCATGTTCAAAATAAGCCTGAAGACTAATTAGGAAGTGACGTCATCGCAAACGACGCGACGTTAATTCGTCGTATGCTTAAAGAAACATACTACAGTAGGCTCAGGGACGTCGATTTTAATTAATGATGAAAATAGTAAGTCATACAATTTTAAATTTCAAAGCAGTGCTCAAGACGTAATTAGTGAAGTAGATAGTTTGTTCATTCAATGTTATTATAATCTTGCATTCTTGCGTTCTTGCATACGACAGTTAATGGTCAAAGCAATAAGCTGATTGAGAAACCGAAAGTCTTATTATAAGTTATTAGATCCAGTTAGCTGCCGTGTCGGCAATGGACTCACCACCTGTCACGCTGAGCAGATGTGCAGTCGCTATTCGGTGAAAAGTGGACTATGGTAGAGGATTGCTTTTGCTGTCCTCATTGCCTAGTTTGACTAACCCTTCGGGGATAATAGTCGTGATTATATATATGATCATATGTATGCAATTAGCTGCCGTACAACCATAGTCCAGGCACCATTAAAAATGAAGTCATTGGTAACCGATTTAAGGTCTCACAGACGAGAGGATAAGGCAACATAATCTACATTTAATGTATGATTTGACAGAGAGTTTGTGCGGCTTCATGTCGTGTTCGTGGTCCAGTGGATTCAGTGCTACTGGGGTCTTTGTCTCCCCAAAGCGAAAAACTATAACGTAACACCTGGGCATAGTATTAAATCTGTTAAACAAATATTCAGACTAACTCTGGTCAAGGAAAAATTTAGAAAACGAATGCTGATCTTCAGTGTCTCTTCTTTAAGAAGAAGATGTATACGGAGTACGATATAATTGTCATATCATGGTGGTCCCGGTAACTTTTACATGCTGCATTGTTACCATCAAAAGCAAGACTTGAAGTTATACAACAATACATGTTATAAACTTCCGTCGCGGAAGGCATTACGCACGCAGAAAGAGGTTGTTCGGCAAATATTTGTGACAACGCTGCACAGTGTAACGAATGTATGGGAGAAACATTAAAAAATCATAAGTCCTTAAGGGCATATTATAATTTGTAAACTATTAAAGTCTTTAGTATAACCATTCCCCTTTTTTTAGTTACTAAATAAAAAAACAATAAATAAAAATCATTCACTATCGGATACAGAAGGTCCTTCGTTCGATGAACTACCTGACAACGATATATTATAATCACTATTTTCGTCAGTCTCGATATAGGCCTCGACATATTTACTAAATTTCCTGTTATTTGAAGTAATTTTCCGATACTTAGCAATACCCGGATCAGATGTTATTACATAATCGAGGATGGCATACAAACCATATACATCCTGTATATAATTAATAATCACGTCTACTTTTTTATTTTTGGCTACATTTTCAGTGATTCCAAAATATGATTTAAAAGTCACTGTCGCCGTACTCGCTAAAAATTATAACAATTATTTCGGCAAGATTCGGCAAATAAAACTAATGTAATATAAATGTACTATAGTACTCCTACACGTATAAAAAATGTAGAAAGGTATAATGAGATGTTTTTTTTAAAAGCTTCGATAAAGAAACAAATACATTATTTTTCACCCTACATTCTTTAATGATTTATACTCATCCATGGTGACAGATTTTTTAACAAATAACTACTTCAAGGCACTAGGCTATAATATAGTAATGCTAATAAAATGCGATACTCGTTTTATGTAAACACAAAGCAAATTTATTTTGATGTCTAACTAAATGATACCAAAGTAGCTATTTTGAATTAATGTTTTGAACACCTACCTTAAAATTAGTTTATTTTGGTGTTGCCATTAGGTAGTCTGGGGTCTGCCTAATGAGTACCCTACACATGTGTAATAAATAATTTATTTTTATATTTTTTGTCTAAGGGGCGTCCCACTGTGCGTCCACTAGTGTATGCATTGACTGGCAAATTATGTATATTTTTTACATACAACACAGTACATACACTGTTAATGTGTTTAAAATTTTTGTTATTATTTATTTTCTTTAAATTATTAAATTAAATGAGTCAATAATTATTATTAAACAACGCACGCTTGCCAAATACAGGTTGATGATCACAAATTGCCTGTCCCAGGAATTGAACCCACTTCGGATATCGTACCAATCAGCCACCGCAACGTTTCGAGTTCTGGACAAAAGAAACATAAATTTTAAAGCGTTTTCCATAAGAAGGAATATATAGGTGCTTTATAGAAACTTGAAGTTATATTACAAGGCACTACAATGGAATTACTTCCACGCTGTTGCTGGATTTTATTCGTCAGGAACTTTAAAGGCTTCGCATTCTTCCCATTTCCTAGTTTGTACGTGACGTTCACACAAACAAAATACCATACAACGTTTATGATGGCTTTCAATACGTGTATTTCCGTACAATTGTTCGATTCCCTTTCCTACTGAGATTGCGTAATGGGGATTTTTTCCTTTTGCAACCTATTAAACACATGTTTTCCATTGTTTACGCCCAAAATTAAGTAAGCTAATTTTAAGTTATTGAGTAAGTACCTACTCTTAAATATTGATAAGTGGTAATTAATAAATTATATTCTTCTCCTTCTTCTTCAAATTTCATATCATTTTCTATTTTTACTTTGATACTTCAAAAACGCCACTGCATCGAAAATTATGTAAGATAAGATAATTAAAGACGTGAGTGGATGAAGGTGATAAGTCACAAAATTCAAATTTTGAGTAAATCGAGGTTAAAAACTTTTATTTTCTGAGATAAGTCAGTACATAAGTGATTTTTATACTAAACTATGATGCAAACTTGTTTAAATTACCTAAAATATTAAGGGTATCAAATATTAAGGGTAATCAATTAAACACTTGTAATCATTTTATTATATTTTTTAAAGAAAAACTGAACGTAACTCCTTCTTCCATGAACAAAAGTAAACTTTTCTGTATTTTTAGCTTTTTAAAATTAGGTGTTATGTACGAGTGTGGGTAAACTTTGTCTCATTTTTTTTTAAACTAAACCATATCAATAAAAACGTAAACTAAGAACAGCCCCATGTAACACATCAAAGCAGTATAGCCAGTATAACTGCCGACTTACAGCATTTCTGTATCGTTTTCGCATTTTGAGTTTGTTCTATAGTAGCATTACAAACGTTTATACGGCTACCTGTAATGATTATTTGGGTACAAATTGTATGGTAATTCCGGAAGAAGTCACAAGAGGGGCTGTAACCTCAGCATCTCCATAATGCGTACCGCTCGCCTGTGCACTCTATCAAGTGCATCGAGGAGGTATTTAGCGGAGCCGTCCCATAAATTGGAATAATACTCTATATTCGATCGCACCTGAGTGTCGTACAGCAAACAGCGCTGCTCGGGGAGTAAAAACCGCCTTACCTTATTGAGAATAATCAACTTACGGGAGGCAGTTAAAACAACACTCTCCATGTAGCATTTTGGATTCAGTTCCTGGCCGATATCCATGCCAAGAATGCTGAGGTTCGCCGAAATGGGTAACGGAGAGTTTTGAAGAGAGGGAGGAGTAAGGAAGGGAATTGGACGAAAATGCACTAACCTGGGGTTTGCTGGCATTCAACTCGACCAGGATTTCAGATCCCCACTTAGAGACACGATCGAGAGCCAGGTTGAGTTTGGCAACCAGTTCTCACCTTTTCACCACGATATCGGCTTGCTTTGCGCAGGATGTCCCAATGAATATTGCCCAAAGACAACATGTCATTAATATGCAAAATAAATAGGGCAGGTGAGAGCACAGAACTCTGAGGCACTCCGGCATTGGCTTTGTAGAACGCGGAGGAACTACTCTTACAAAGGACACGAATTCTCCGCTCTTCTAGAAAGTCTGCAAGTAGCTGTAGTTAAGGAAGGGGACAATTGCATTAAAGAAGCATTGTTATGATCAATGAAGTTGCTAATCGCATTACAGAAGCACTAAGCTAGCAATATTTTTGAAAATGAAGATGTTAATTGCATTACAAAAACATTAGACGAGCTATTTAAGTGTTCACAGTTAGAACTTAATAAACCCTACATTATTGCAAAAACATCTCTAACACCACGGTACAAATGTTTATAACACATTGAAGTTGTAATTAAACTACTTTGTCCTGCAATATAAGATTGTGAAAACATAATTTAAAATACTGTTATTTAGCCAAAGGCCAGAGAGAAGACATGTGATGAACCACTGTAGTGCCATTTTCAATAAAGTAGTTCTATATGAATTCACAGGTATACCAATAGACATGATGTAGACTGAAATAGTGCCATTACTTGAAAGTCATTTTGGGGATCCTTGAGCAAAACAATTAAACCCATTTCAGAATTTTTGTACTACTTGAGTCCGTTTGCCAAGAGTTGATAGGTTAGAGATAAGGAACTTTTTTCTTTCTGAACGTATTATCTACATAACCAAAGCGCGTGGCTTATTAAAATGATTACGATGCTGTCAACAAAAAAATGAAAGTACCTAGATATAGTTTCATTCGAGTATCTACTTCAATATCACTCAATTAACAAGGGCATTTATTGTGATTCTATAGATTGGGCATTATTTACGTCACCAGTTTTCAGTAACTGGTTTTAGTTAAATACGTTCGTCTCCAAAATGGCCGATAAACAAATGGTTTTACTTTACGAATGTATTCGTATTATACTGTAGTATATACGAGTATTATTACTGTAGTAAAATGAATGTATATACACACATATTTAGACGGGATTTAACGCAAAACTACTTAGTAAAGGCATTCTACGCATACCTTTTTATACCCCACCCGTGACCACGGCCGGTGCAACTCGGTCGAAACGTCGGGTATAAAAAGGTATGCGTAGAATGCCTTTACTAAGTAGTTTTGCGTTAAATCCCGTCTAAATATGTGTGCATAATGAAACGCGAAAGTTTAAAAGTGTATGAATGTATATACAGCCATACGCATTACAATAACCACGTGTATTTGATTAAAGAGCTGTTAGCTGTACAACTGAACTTAGTTGATCATTAAAAATGCAAGAATTACAAAAAGTAAAAAAAAAAAAATTAATTCAATATACAAAATGACAATTTAGCGACTGTATTATTACAAAGTTAATATAATACCGGTACATATACACGGATAATATAATCGTGTTGCGTAGCGGTGAAAGAATACTACCACCCCTATAAACCCCTGGGTGTCGTAAAATGCGACCAACGGACCAAAGACTGCACATACACTCGGCGTCAAAAAAATCGCACCTTTTAAAAATCATCTTTAAAAATTCTTAAACCTTATGTAGAGGATAGTGTTGGGTATCATTAGAAAGGTAACAAAAAGGAGTATCAAAAAACAATTAAATTTAACTTTCTGTTTAATTATAATTATACAAACAACATTAAAATTAATAAAATAATAAAAATCCTTAATTAAGTCCTAATTAACAACAGATAATTTACAAAGAAAAATGTACAAAAAGTGTCTTAAAATTAACTTAAAATCTAGTGTTACTCCCCCTTGCCCTGATCACGGCTTCCATACGGTCCCTCATGGACCTCACCAACTTCAGGAGCTCTTCTTGAGGGATAAGCCCCCATTCTTCAATCACCGCGTCTTGGAGCTCCTGTAGAGTCGAAGGAGCTGGATCCCGAGATCGAACCTTACGTTTAAGATGGTCCCAGAGGTGCTCTATAGGATTCAGATCCGGACTTCGCGCTGGCCACTGCATCACAGAGATTTGGGACCTCTGCAAGAAGTCGCTCACGATGCCTGCAGTGTGAGCGCGAGCGTTGTCGTGCATTAATGTGAACCCCTCGCCAAAAGATTCGGCAAAGGGGACCACATGCACTTCCAGGACCTCAGTGACATAGCGGCGAGCAGTCAGCGACCCTTGTCCGCGAGCACCTCCAGTCCGGGAGACGCAGACAAGGTCGGTTTTGCCGGCAGCAGACATACCGCCCCAGAACATGCAGGATCCGCCACCATATTCCACCGTCTCCTGGATGCAGGCTTGGGCGAAACGTTCACCCTGCCTCCGGTATACTCTTCTCCGTCGGTCGTTGCAGAAAAGACACACTCGCGTCTCGTCTGAGAAGAGAACAGCTCTCCACTGCTCAAGGGTCCAATCGACGTGGTCACGAGCAAACTGCAAGCGGGCTCGCCGATGCGCTGCAGTCAATTTTGGACCCGTAGCAGCTCTGTGGGCCGCTATCTTCTTCTCCTTCAATCTTCTTCTAACCGTAGATACGCTTACGGTGCGTCTGCGAACTGCCTGGAGCTGCTGTTGCAACTCAACAGCGTTGGAGAAACGATTTCTCAAAGAGTTCGACACAACGAACCGGTCGTCTCTTTCCGAAGTGCAGCGACGTCTACCCGAACCGTGTCTGCGGATATAGCCACCGGTCTCTATGAAGCGCTGGTACACTCTTCGAACGGAATAACGGCTCAGGTTCAGTTGCCGGGCGACATCACACTGCCGCACCCCTGATTGCAGTAGTGCAACCACTTGAGCGGCTTTATCAGCTGTGGTATCCATCAAAATCTGTGCGTGTGTCCTCTTCAACGGTTGAATAGCGAATGACCCACATTGAACCCGTGTTGACCGTTTTATACCCACAAAGGAAGCGCAACTAGCAACTCTCACGGGTAGCAAAATTTGCATCGAATTTTTGTGACACTTTATTTGTTGCATTAGGTTTTATTTGATAATGAAAAGTAATGTTTTTTATTAAGTTAATTAAGTAACCTTGTAAATAAAATCATAATTAATGCGACTGCATGTGCATATCAAGAGTAAATGACATTTGAAAGTGATTTTCTAAGAGGTGCGATTTTTTTGACGCCGAGTGTATATCCAACAGCATAGATCGGCGATGGGCCCACTACCTGTCACGCTGAGCACATGTGCAGTCGCTATTTGGTGACGTGGACTATGGCAGTGGACTGCTTCTGCTGTCCCCATTGCCTAGTCTCTGACTAACCCTTTGGGGATAATAGTCGTGTTAAATAATATCATCAATTTCTATACTAATATTATAAAGAGGAAAGATTTGATTGTTTGTTTGTTTGGATTGAATAGGCTCCGAAACTACTAGACCGATTTGAAAAATTCTTTTACCGTTGGGAAGCTACACTATCTCCGGGTGACATAGGCTATAAAATATTTTCAAAAATTCGTCACGGGGTAGGGGAAGTCAGCTCAATGCGGCCATAGGAGGCAAAGCGGCCACACCCAATTTCTCGGTAACTAAAAACGATAGCACGACGTTGCCCTTCTGCCATATGGCTAACTTCCCGCCCCACACCGCAGGCAGTCGTTTGGTTGCCATCGGAGCAAACGCGTGGCCGCGGCGACATGTACAAGGGATTTGTGCATTTTATTAAAAAAATCCAGGGTAAGTTCAACCTGTTTTGATCAAACCTCTTTAGAATTCAATCTTTTTATTACACCTCTTTTGTTACATATCTAATTGGCTTTGAATGTGTAACATTTGTTCCGACATGAGATAAATAATGTGAATTGTGTTTATTTTTAAAATAAAATTGTGGAAAAAGGCAAAGCGGTCCGGGCAGAGTGGCCAAGTGACCACTTTGCCCGTATTCAAGAAGTGAACCGCGATGAGGCAAAGCGGGCAGTTAGCCGCTTATAAAAATATACGTTTTTGTATTATTAAGATTAGAATGTTTTATTTAACAATTATTTTTATAGATGGTCAACAACTACAAAAGAAAAACTAGGCAGGGGGAACTTTTGGTACATAGATTTAAGTAAGAAAACATTAAGACTGAAATGATTGTTGCATTTGAAACTTTATTGGTTACTAGGTATTTAATTTTATCTTAAATATTTAAAAAAAAAATTATTATAGGTGTTTTTGTTTTTTAAAAATAAATTTCTTGTAATATTTAGGCATGACCACTTTGCCCTTACCCCCATGGCCGCTTTAGGCGCCAACAGGGGCAAAGCGGTTTTTTGACTAGTCTTCGTAATTTACAAATTAAAATAAACTGTTCAAGGTTTTGCAAAATGTGCCTCCACTTTATGAAAGCTTATTAAGTTCCCTTTCATTTGATATAATATTTTTTTTATATATCGTTTCTATAGTGGCATTTTTTTAAAGTCAAAGTTAAGGTGGCCGCTCTGAGCTGACCTCCCCTACGGGGTCCACGCGGACGAAGTCGCGAGCGGCCCGCTAGTTTAATAATATAGAGAAAAGATAAACTGCTTTTCATTTGTTGTAGATCCATGATGCGCTTTACCATCAAACAAGATGAAGGTCAAGCGCGTTTCGTAGTGGGATGCAATTTGAAATAAACAAACATAATTATTATCTACGGGGACTCGAACCCGGGATCTTCGTACTAGTTTATAGGAAAGTGTTGAAAACTAGCTAATAACACTACAGTATCTTATTGTTAAGATATGGGCACAACAAATTATGGTTTAGTAAGCCCAGAGTAACAGATTCTTGCCGTCCCTTCCGGTTATACGATGTAAGGTCAAAAGCAAGTTGCAAGCATGAATGCAACAAAAAAAAAACAAAAGTGGTTTGTAATTTGTATTTTCAAGGATACAAAGTGACAACACTTGCTATTAATGTTTTATATTTTAGCGTTTTATTAACGCTTAAATATACCTAAGTAAAATTTTAAACACTGAAAAAAGACGACAAACTCAGGCGGGAATCGAACCACTCACCTTCCGCATTTCGGGCGGCTGCCTTAACCACTTGGCTACCGAGGTCTGGCTTTCAACCGTCGAAATTTGTCAGTGCTTGATGCTTATGTTTTTTAGTCAACATTGCTTCATCAAATCTTAGAAGTTTTCACCTCTTTTTTCAGTGTTTAAATAATTTTTAACTTAACACTTGCTATCTTTGCCACTAATTTTGGACATACAAAGATATACATTTTCGGGATATAGCTAAAAACGTTTTCCAATCTATATGTTTATATTCTCGAATTAAAAAAGGAATTTAAAAAAATATATTTTCAAACTCGTTTTCGACCGTGTCCCTAATCGCCCAAATTATTTAAAAGTAGCCTAAAACCTTTTTTTAAAAGCATATCTACCTCTATATTAAAATACATCAAAATTGTTCGTAACCGTGAAAGCGTGGAACGCTCTATGCTGTTGGATGTATGTGCAGTCTTTAGTCCGTTAGTCGACTTTTACGACACCCAAGGGAAGAAAGGGGATATTATTTTGTTGAGCCCATCACCGCTCTATGCTGTAGGATTTATGTGCATAATAATACATATCATTCATGGTTGTAATTAATTTAATATCGATATAATCGAAGTCGAAATATTCATCCAAATGTAACCCCTAGTGCCATGGGACCACGGGTGTTTAAAATTACCCGTGGACCCGGTAATGGGTCGACCCACCGGGACCACGGGTAAAGACTCATTTCTTCAACATCAATTTCTAAACAATGATTTCGTAAAGCATAACGGTAGAGACCTTGTACCGAGAAGAAGCCGCATGGAACAGCACTAAAACTAAATACTTCATTGCATACACAACTAGTAGTTTTAAGTACAGCCTACAACTACTTTAGCTTCCTAATCCCTAGAGGTATTAAATGTTTTAGAATATATTAAAACGTGGTAGGTTTCCCTAAAATGGCATTAAAACTAGGGAAAAATAAGAAAAAACTAATTTAAACAAGGGTTAATGATACAGGAGTGACGAAAAACAGGTTAGATGTAAATTAATAATCACGTCACGGGGTAAATACCACTGTTTACGCGGACGAAGTCGCAGGCGGCCCGCTACTCACAGATAAATTACATGACTGTTTGTTCAGGGTGCATTCAGTAACAACACAATTATTTATTTGAAACTGATTTTAGCCACGGAATTACTTTTAACTTTAACTGAGATACTTTCTGTTAGTAAATAATTCGCAATATGGAATACTATTCGGATAGGTTTTTTTTTTTTTTTCATCAGCCTATAAACGTCCCACTGCTGGGCACAGGCCTTCACTAGACAATGACCGGGAATGCTTTCGCAGTATGAAAGAGATAGAGATATTATTTTTTTAAATGTGGCATCCATTCAGTGATATTTGTGTGCGAAAGTTGCTTAACTGGCAAGATCGCAAACTCAATGCCTAAGCCGCTCTCATGCCTTTTAAAATAAATTTTATAATTAATTACATACATACATATAAACACGACTATTATCCCCGAAGGGTTAGTCAGAAACAGGCAATGAGGACTGCAAAAGCATTCCTCTACCATAGTCCACTTTTCTCCAAATAGCGACTGCACATGTGCTCAGCGTGAAAGGTAGTGAGCCCATCGCCGCTCAATGCTGTTGGAAGTATAATAATAATAATAATTGTTTATTTGCCATAAATAGGGTATAATAGGTACAGTTGGTCAAAGAATACAATGTCGCTTAAACCTACTTAGCCGTAAGCAGCATGCAAAATATTTAGGTACAGAAATACTTAATATAACTAAATAGGGTCTATGCATCCTCCACATCGCGTCTTTCTACTTATGTTTCAAAATTTGTTGCTTGAAAATACATTTTACTCGGTTGATGGAGTAAAATGTATTTTCAAGCAACCATTGACGCAGGAAACTTTTAAATTTTCTCAGCGGCAAACATTTTATGTTTTCTGGTATTCTATTGAAAACAATTTTTTAGGAAGCGCTTTGTTTTAGGCACTGTGTCTAATACTAATCTGTTGTGTCTAATCTGTATGTGCATTCTTTAGTCCCTTAGTCGCCATTTACGACACCCAAAGGAAGATAGGGGGTGATAGTATTATTTCACCGCTACGCAATACAGTTACACAAATAAATTCTTAATTACAACTTTTTTTTTACCTAGTTACGAGGGAGGGTCTTACCCTCTAAACATGGAGAACAACAGTACGAGTAATGCCGTGAGATGTTAAGGCCGAAGGTAGAAGAGCGCTTCACCCGAAATCATCAAATGAGGAACTTAAAATGTTTGTTATGACTTTCTTCATGCATGTGAAATATATGTGAGATAGTGGCACGTTTCAGATTAGATAGATCAGCACCTAGATTGCTAAGGCTTAACCACAGATTACGCTTAAAGGCTGATTTCCGTAAAAAGCGTGTAAGTAAGAATGCTACAATTTATCTTTATGACACAGGTTTAATTTTTTTTTATAATTTTTAATAGAGTATAATTGTATTCAAAACAAAATAGAATTTAAATTTTATTTTAATTATTACTGTTTTAATTTACAGGTTCCATTATAGTACTATTCTATCATTATTTAATAAATAACAAAATGCAAATGCATCAATTAATAGAAAACTTGACGTACGGAATGTCAACTTGAAAACTGACCCGCTTTTTAACCAACAGATTGGCAGATTATGTCCCGAAATATATATGACATGAAATATAAACAGAAATGAACGCCAGATTCAGGTATTGTCTAACTAAAACTTACTTAGTTTCACCGACGACACCCAAGTTTAAGGTTATACCTAAGCCATGTTAATTGTCAGTTTTACTTTCGCAACTATCACCTATTACGGATTATCTAAAACTTATGGTTTGTTGGAGAAAACGACCATAAATTGAGTGCAAAGAGAAACATATCTTCACACTTTTTGGCGGGAAAGTAAAGTGTATGCAGTTTTATTTTATTTTCTAAAGTTCGTGTTTTGCCGAATATTAATGTGATTAATGGTGGATTATTAACCGGTGTTAGTGAACGTGCATGAGTATTGGCAAAAGGTGCAAAACGCTGCACCAGTTGTCTTTGCGGATGGACTCCAATTACACTTTAACCTCAAGTGGAGTGAAGCCATCTACCGTGCTACGTATATAAAAAGAACATCACCAATTCAAATTCAAAATATTTAATCAAGAAGTCCGTGTGAGATCTCAGTAAAGTCCTACATTTATATTGGAAGAATTAGGGGACTCTCGTTTACCATCAAACATCAATGTTATCACTCACTCAATCACCTACTTAATGCAATGAATATATTTGCTATTATCTCCTTTACTTGACACTGGCTGAATGTGCTACCAAGCCATTATTTAAGAAAGAAAAAAACATATCTTAATAGTGGAGTAACGCCTTGTCTCTTCCCGTACATAAGAGAGTCGAGGCCGCCCGAGCGCTCGTTGATATTCTCAAATAAGAGCGGCACGATGGTAACGAGATCACGTGTCAGGCTTAACCTCTAAAGCGCGGATGCTTAAAGAAAATAATGTTTTATGATTGCTTCTGCAGGCTGTTACGTTCGTGTGAAATTCTTTTTGACATAATATACTTGTACGTAAAGTTGAACGATAAAAACGATTAAGTGTGGACCATAGAAGTGTTCATCTTAAATAATGTTGATGCTGCAATCCGTTTTGACGTGAACGAGGAAAACTATATTTTTTATTATTATTATATTGTTAATAAAAAACTAGAAAGGCTAACCTACCGCCGCATTGGGCCAGCGTGATGTCTTATAGCCCAATCTCCCAACATCCTGTTATATTTGAGAGGCCTGTGGCCAGCAGTAGAAGGTTTATAGGCTGATGATAATGATTTTAGAAAAAAGCGGTGCCATTAATATTTTGCGAGTGAAAACAGGTCTACAATTATTATTATCTGTAGACCGTGTCACAGTATTAGAGTAGTAAGGCTGCATGTAACTGTGTCGCGTAGAGGTGAAAGAATACTACCCCCCCCCCCCCCCCTCTCTTCCCTTGGGTGTCGTAAAAGGCGACTATCGGACTAAAGACTGCACATACATCCAACAGCTTAAAGCGGCGATGGGCTCACTCATTTTGGGGAAAAGTGGACTATTGCAGAGGACTGCTTTTGATGATCTGTAAAAAAATAACAGATTTTCTCTAGCAGACCATTTAGTTGGTAGCCCCTATAAAAATTATCAAAAACCATACTCGTATGTTGTATCCACAATTCCACAATAGTGTAAGTATTACAAGTAGTAGATATATGAATATAGGAATCAATATTAATTTGAAAGGAGAAATTTCACAGTTCTGGATAGGTGGAACTGCTGGCGTGTGTATATTATGTTACCGGAAATGTATGAAATTTATGAATTGTATACGAGGTGTATACAATTCCTAGATTTCATAGGAAAGAGGAAATGTATACAATTCCGATGCTATTTAGGAAATGTCTAAAATATTGTTTTAAACATTATTTAATACATACATATCCTGGGAAATGTATAGGTACATTTCCTAGGAACTGTATAAAATCTAATATCGTATTAGGAAATGTATAAAAAGAATGCTTTCTGTAATAAAACACGTTGTTAAAATGAGAATAATATGTTTTATTAAGGCACTCGTTGATCAGGTAAAAATCTTAAATCTCTGTTCTAGTATTTCTGTTGTCTAATAAAAAAAAACCTCGAAATTCAAAACAATCGCTACGCTACGCTTTGCGATTGTATAAAATTTCTAACCTATCACGTGACCTACAGAAGTAAGGCAGCTAGTATCCCCCGCTATCCCCGCGTACCCATGGATATCTTAAATGTTTTACATTTCCGTTTGCTATTTAGGAAATGTATAAATTTCCTAGGAAATGTGTCTTATATAATTTATATCATACATTTCCGGCCGATTTTAGGAATTACATACATTTCCTAGGAATTGTATACAATGATGGATAACATACATTTCCGTTAACATAATATACATTAATTATCACATGGAAATAATACTAATTTTAAACTCAATTTAAACAGGTACTATTACGCAATCTACGCTGTCCCACGAAGAGCCTGAGCTCTTAGACCGATCTTGCTTCTACAAATACAACTAAACAATTTGGACTCAAGTACGTATTCGTCGTATCAAAGTTTCCCAATGCAAATACCAGCTGCACACAGTTGCGCGTCGGAGTTGCTTGTAAGCTGTTTGCGGCTGCTGTATTGTGATAGCTTAGAGCAACCTGAGAAAAGACAAACTATGTCTAGTATCTCTAGTAAGTACTAGACAGTCGTGAATTAATAGCGCTTCACTCTTCGATGACATATAAAAACTGGATGCACAACTTTTTGTGGGGCCGTTTTGAGCAGTGTGGGGCAGTGGTCCAACTGCTCTGTTCTACTAGTTGGACCATGGGTCTTTAGTAGGGGCAGTTGTCCAACTTTAAAAATAGTTGGACCACAGCACCTTTTGAGAGTTCCGTGGTCCAATTCATTTAAAAAATATCTTGCCAACCCTAGAAACCTCTTGAGAGCGTTGATCTACAGCACAAATTGTGCACACAACGCTCTCAAAAGGGCGTCACAAAAAGTGTACGAGTACCTCGTGACAATTAAATATAATGTTTAGGTAGGGACGCATTTCCTCTGGTGCGTGCTAAGCGTCAATATGACAAAAGATCCTTCAAAATTTGCTTTTTTTCTAAATTGTACGTCGATGTATATGTCAAAGATGCCACTTTTCCGCTACGATTTAGTGTGGGATTGTGTATCTAGTTTTCAATGTATATGTCAACGCTGCCACTTTTCCGCTACGATGTTGTATGGGATTGTGTATCTAGTTTTCAATGAATATGTCAACGTTGCCACTTTTCCGCTACGATGTAGTATGGGATTGTGTATCTAGTTTTCAATGATTATGACAACGCTGCCACTTTTCCGCTACGATGTAGTATAGGATTGTGTATCTAGTTTTCAATGTATATGTCAACGCTGCCACTTTTCCGCTACGATTGAGTATCGGATTGTGTATCTAGTTTTCAATGTAATGTCAACGCTGCCACCATTCCGCTACGATTGAGTATCGGATTGTGTAACTAGTTTTCAATAAATATGTCAACGCTGACACTTCGCTACGATTTTCCGCTACGATTTAGTGTGGGATTGTGTATTTAGTTTTTTTAAGTGATCGAAAGCAATCCCATACTAAATCGTAGCGGAAAAGTGGCAGCATTGACATATACATTTAACGTATATGTGGTTTGTCAAAATAGCAATTTTTGGAGGAGTACTCGTCATGTTCACACTTGGCTCGCAAACTTCTTACCAAACTATGCTGACGTTTTGCAAGAGTGTATGGTGCACGTCTTAGTTCTTTTGTGTGATCGGAGGCTTCACTGATACCTTAGCTTTTATATAACGAGGCTATTCCTAACGCACAGTGATTTTATTTCCAAGAATTAAATTAAATTGCGAAGTGCTTTGCTTACGTAGGTATTCGTCTTAAAATAACGTGGCTTTGCAAACTTAACAAGTTATGGGTAACTTCTTTTTTAATGGCTTCGTGCGGACATTTTAAAGTTTGGTAAAGATATTGCTAAATAAAGTTTTCTTCGTTTAATAATATATTTCCTTATTTTATTTATTAATAATATTTTCTTCGAACCCCTACAAGTTTCGTACAGGAAGGACTTTATTGTTTCACGCTAATTTCTGTGTAGCATTAACCCCTTGAGGATCGTAAAACCAGACACAATTAAAAAACTATTGTTTCGCGACCGCCAGCTGTCTTATGATTCTTGACCTATTAAAAATGGCGTTGTAGGTACTATTTGTTTTTTTTTCTAAAACACTTATGCACATTCACAAACACTTATTTATTTATTACTAGCGGACCGCCCGCGACTTCGTCCGCTTAGACACCCTGTACACCGTGACGTATTTCCTAAATTTTTCTTTCACACAAACTTCATTCTGACAGTTAGAAACACAAAAAGAAGAATAAGCCAAATATGAGCAGCCAGCAGAGCAGTAATTTTTATTAACTAATATAGATTTATTAATACGAGTCGTCATTTTCCATTCGTTTTCGACAAAATTCGTTTTTTGTTAAACAAAACAAAACTGATCACCATAAGGCTATAGGAATAAGGACTACAAACTGTCAAATATCTGTATCTAACTTTACGAAAAAAGACATCTACTTACTTCGAAGCTTTTATCCGCCTACTAGCCAATGTACATTAAATAAAGAGGTAAACCTTACTATATTCGCTATGGCTGACCTACACAATCAGAAATAGGATTTGACGCAAATCTCTTATTTGCCATTTGTTTGCCGTTATTATTATAGGCTTTAGAGCCACTGAGATCAATACTACTACGAGCATTACCTTTACCTACAACGGTAAAAAGTAACAAGATTTGAAGGCTTTGAAATAAATCTTCACTTAACTGTCAAGATTTTTTTCAAAGCCTTCTGATAATAGTTATATACAATACGCATCATCAACTTAGGTAATAATGTAAAAGAGCTGCATAACGCAAACAAGCGCGTTCTGATTGTGATCTTGCATTTTAAGCAACTTTTGTAGTGTCGGCTAATAGAATGGGTGACCAAATTTAAATATCTCGAGTACATCGGTGCTTAGACGGGCACATAAAACCGTTGTTCCCGATTGAGTTGACTGAGGCCAGTCAATCTTTTTTTTAAACAATACTGTGTTTCAAAATACATGACGCGGCAGGCCTAGAAGGATATGACGGGATGAATTAGACTCCTACTGCAAAGACTAGACATCAAGGGCTCTTAATAACAAAGAGCGCAAAAACGGAAGGAAAGCCTTTGCAGTGGGACGACCATGACTGAAAATTAACAACAATAATAATTCACACATATAATCACGACTTTTATCCCCCATAGGGTTAGTCAAAGACTAGGTAATGAGGACCGCAAAAGCAGTCCTCTACCATAGTCCACTTTTCACCAAATAGCGACTGCACAAGTGCTTAGCTCAGCGTGATAGGTGGTAATCCCATCGCCGCTATATGCTGTATGATGTATGTGCAGTCTTTAGTCCTTTAGTCGCATTTTACGACACCCAAGGGAAGAGAGGGGGTGGTTGTATTCTTTCACCGCTAAGCGACACAGTTAGTACACAATAATAATTAGTACACATCAACACACAATAATAATATAACTAAAAGGAGGCAATCGAGCATGCGGGTCACCCTTAAGGCATTATTGGTTTAATGCTTTAAGGGGTCTCCTGATAGAGAGCGATCACCGCCGCCCATGCACACCCGCAAAACCAAATGAATCGCAGATGCGTTACCGGTCTTTAGGTAAGGAATAAGCTCGATTCTGAGTCCCTAAGTCGTGCTGGTCCGAAAATACCGCCGCTGCGAGCTGTTTGCACAGCACTGTCGTCAATAAAAGTCACAACAAACATTAGAGATCTTCCTAAGCGCATCCAAATCATCGTTAACCCGTAATTCTTCGTACACGAATGTATTCTACCAATCGCTTGTAAAAAAGGCAGCCCGCGACGACGCCGACCTACGACGAATTAGGTACGGGCCAACAAAGTTTCGTATGCGCTTAGGGAGTCAGTGAGGCAGGTCAGCATAATGGAGTAACTATGCTGATTTCTACGGGCCTTACAAAAAACACAATTTAAGGCGCTATATTCCCATCTTTATCAATTTCGATTGATTGTACCGCCACCAATATAAAATATACAGTTCTAAAATTCATATATAATAAAGTTGAACATATTATCTAGCGACTCTTAAGGCTAGGTGTTAGTGAAAAATTAAAATATCACGTTCTTAGAGTTACTTTTTGAAGTAGTAAACAGTAAAATTAAAATCTGCGAAAAATATGAAATATTGTTGAAGCTTTATTCTGTAGAATATACCTGATGGAAAAACGATTTGATAAAGTTGGCTCGATAGAATAAATTTACAAAGTTGCATATTTTTGTGTGATTTTATCTTCTTTTCTAGGTTTTTTTCTTAAAATAAGTAATTTAATATTATGAGTCAATCACCAAAATGAAGTTCATAGATAATTTGAGGGATTATAACCGATCGTTTTTTTTTATTACATCTATCAATTTTTTTAAATATAAAACGCGATTATTCGCGCCGCTTCGCTGTTATACCCGTCCCTTACTGTCGTACCGTCGAGAGAACGAGAGAGAAGCGCTCGAAATACCTCCCCTTAAAGACAGAAATATGATGGGATGGAAAAAAAAAGGGAAAAAAAAATCAAAGATAGCTCTGTTCAACATTTAAAAGAGCTGTAAGTCAGATAATTCATTAATAAATGCCTTAATTTTTTTACCAATAGAAGAAACTTTTTATTATCTAGTGAATGCAAAAGACACTTTTTTTCACTTATTTTTTCCTAAATGCAAAAAGCCTATAAAACGCGCCTATTTGCAGAGCGAGAGAGAAGCGCTCGGAATACGTCGCCTTAAGCATTATTTAGATAAGCACTGTTTAGTCTATTTTGCTCAAATTCAAAATGACGTTTGTGTAAGTAAGACAAAACAATGTTTAACTAAATAAGTATTAAATAGTGTTTATAAGGCCGCACATGTAGGTACTATTATAATTAGGAAGGCCGCGCTGAGCTTCAGACATTTGTTCTTATATTTTTCTCGATCGACATGATTAAAAATGAGCATTTGTATTATTTGATGTTGTTGCGTTACTAGCGCTCAAATATACTTTAAGATAGTAGAACGTTGAAAAACGTGGGTTCGATTCTTACTTGAGGTAATAATTTTTTTAAAGTTTAAAATACCTACTAAAAGGCATACTCCTTGTCAAGAGGTTCCTCAATCTGCAGCACCACTGCAGGTGGGTCTGTCTGGGTCTATCGCCGTTGCCGTTGGCACCCTAGGTTAAGTTTTGTATAATATTTTATACATAAGTATTATAATATTATTTTAAAGAACTTTAACTTAAAAATTTAGTTTAATATAGAGTTTAATAACTATAATAATATTATGTTAATACATTTTTCATCATATTTGGCTCTACTCTCTAGTATAGGGTGTCCTAACTATTAATCTTTTTACACATCATTGGTCGAGCACGCGTTCCCCCAATTTAATTTTATCAGCGAAACTTTCTACTGCAGGACACAGACCTTTCCACTCGAACAGGGAGCCGGGGTCGTTGACCGCTAATGTTAGTCCAGTGACGCTCGGCGGAATAAAGGAACTAACATAGGTAAATAATTTAAATATTTTAACGTCATTATGGTGAATCAAGACCGAATAACCGAATAACCTATTTTAAGGAGAGTTAGTTAATTTTTTTTATTTATAAACGTAGTCTTTACTTTTTTATTTGTTATTTTTGTGTGTAATTAATTATATTTTGTATTTTTTTGTTTCCCTTTTAATGTTGTTTAATAAATTGTGGTTGTTTTTAAGGAGACTTTAAATTGTATAAAATATAATTTAAATATTTATGAAACGAAAAATGTAAACGATACGTTTAACAACGGTTTATTTATTTAAAATTAGATTTTTTTTTAAATATTTTGAAGACAACCCCAAACGTAAGATTTTAATAGGTTTAACGTTTGTTATAGAATGTAAAAAAAATATGTGTAGGTAGGTAAGAATCTCACTTAGTTAAAAATATTCTTAGTACAACAAATGTAGATATTATGAGATATTATACGGACAACTAGTTAACCTTCAAGCTGCATCTGTAAGAGCTGAATCTGATCTCAAACTCTTGAAAAGTAATTTTATATTAACTTAGTTATAATAAATAATACGTTCATTAGAAAAGCTGGAGTAAAAATGTTTCAATCGATTTGAACTTTAAATTACGCCGCCGCGCTGATATAAATCAACCTAAAATACTTATTGAAAAGCTTAAGTATAAACCGTTCCAAAACCCTATGTAGGTATATCATAACATTCACAACAGAAACGGATCACGTCGCTCAACATTTCAAAGTTTATCGAGTGAATGTCAGTGCCGCATACAACGCAGCCGACTGCACTCGGTCCCTCGTACAAGGTCGTTGCATGACTCGGACGCAAGCGACAGACGGTTAGCTAGGCAGAGGCTAAGCAATTACATCAGGCTATCGCCCTCTCTAGCTAAGGCTCCCTATTCGATATCGAATGCCGTTTGATCAAAAATCATTTGCACGATTTTTTTTTCTTTAAAATCATGTTTAAAGTGTAATTAACCCACTAACATAATTAACCAACTAAAATATCACAGTATCGAGTGAATATCAGTGCCATAACACCACGCACCCGTTTGCACTTGGTTATTCTACTATGACTCGGTTCTACGTACCAGGTCGTTGCATGACTCGGTCGGACGCGCTTTTGCTCGAGGCCCAGGCCTCGGTCACGAGAAAGAGCGCAGCGTCTTGTGACGCGGCAAGAGTATTTGAAGTTCATGACGTATCATACTGCGGAAGTCTTAGTCAACGATAAATAGGTTATCTTTAGTTAAAGTTAGTCCTCACGTTTGTTCAATTATAACTGAATAAACATAAACAACACACAAGGAACAGATAAATAGGGCGTCGCTCGGCAAAACGCTAGCGTTCGTGGCCGAGCAGAGATACCGCGAGTTAGGCTAAGCAATTAAATCGGGCTAACGCCCTCACTTTAACTAAGCTAAGGTAATGGTATTCAAATCTAATGCCATTTGCTCGAACAACACTTGCTCGGATATGTTTACTCGATCACTAGGAGTTTTTTACTGACAGTGTTGCCTCGACAACACAATCTCAATAGCGATTATTTTGAAACGCCATTTCTAGGAAGATCTAATATATTGATCTGAACCAGCCTTTTTGACTATCTACTTGAATACAATATTAAATTTGAACTGTGAAGTTTATTTAAAACTATTGATGTAACGAAAACCAAAACGTTAAGTGCGTTGGGTGGCTAACGGTAACATACAAATGAGACGCAACTCGCAATTGTACCATACAAATTCTTGTTTTCGTTAACGCGATCTAATGGAGAATAAAACTCGAACTAGGCTCCTGAGATGATCTTTGAGAAATTATGGTTTAAGATTTAAGACTGGTCGATCTCGTTGATGAACCATTGGATGAGCGTTTTCGATCAAACGTCATTCGTTTTCATATAGCAAACTCTTTAGCGGGTAAAGATACAGCCTAATTAGCGCCGCTCACGTTTGAATGACTCGCGTCCACGGGATACGGTCATTGCCAACTAACTTTGTAACCCTTTCTTAGTTATAGTCTCCCAGTTTCCGACTTAGTAGATACAGTAGTTCGTAATCAGTAAATGTTCAATGTAAGTCTCGTTGGGGCTTACAAAGTTTAATGTCCTGTTAACTTGAGAGAATGAAAAATATTATTTAGTTCATAGTAGGCAATGAAAATGCTCATGTCTCAGCACGTTGGGTGTTTTCATTGTCTAATATGAACTAAATATTACTTTTGAAATGTCACATTCTGCAATGTCACGCCCCTAGGAAGTGAGAATTTTGCATAGGACTTCAGTTGAAACACAAAGGAGATAGAACATAAGCCACACAAAATTCCTTGATTTGTGGAACAATCCATATAAAAGTTGTTAAGTAAAACGTATATTTAATGCGATTTTAACGCTCTGGTTAGGTTTTATAAAGAAGACCTCAAGCAGAAACTAAGTACTACTTAGCACTACTTAGTCGTCCGCGTCTCGTCTGGATAGCGTCACCAATGGTTCGTTCAAGCGAAGTGAGAAGTGTAAGTCAGTACTTGGAATACCTAAGCTTTTCTTGTACATTCAATAAGCTTCAGTATAAACTAAATAATGTGTTTCTATTTTGACCAACCGTATCGCATAGCGGTGAAAGAACACTACCACCCCCTCTCTTCCCTTGGGTGTCGTAAAAGGCGCCTAACAGACTAAAGACTGCCCATACATCTCACAGCATAGAGCGGCGATGGGCTCACCACCTGTCACGCTGAGCACATGTGCAGTCGCTATTTAGTGAAAAGTGGACTATGGTAGAGGACTGCTTTTGCGGTCCTCATTGCCTGTTCTTTGACTAACCCTTCGTGGATAATAGTCGTGATTATATGTATGTCTGTATGTATTTTGACAAATATATACAAAAAAAGTCACTGTGAAAATCAGCCTTTAGGAACAAAATGGTTTTAGACTTATTTTGTGTAGCATGTTACATTACCTATCAGACAAGTGTAAGGAAAGTAATAGTTAGATATAATACACAGTAATTTTATAATATTTATATCTCAAAAAGGGTTATTGTACATTCGCCACAAAGTTAGTTTGCCACGTTTTTGTAACTCCATACATTGAAAGTAAATTCGCCACAGGTAGATAAGGGTTATTGTAAATTCGCCACAAGTCTTCCTAGTACATCATTTTTGCATAAAGTACCGGTAGCAAGGAAAGTTCGTTTTGAGCGCTCAAAATTAAAGGTAGTTATTTTATTCTAAAATTAATAATGTTTTTACTTCACTTATTGTTTGATTTTTCTACTGTCTGTGTCGAAAATAAGAGTGTGGCGAATTTACTTGATAAAATAGAACTGTGGCGAATTTACACATACTTTTTTCTGTGGCAAACTAACTTTGTGGCGAATGTACAACAACCCCTCAAAAATACCTCTAAAACTCTTGGATTCTTTTAAACATATTTACAGGTAAGCACTTGTACTTTATCTCATCTGATGTTAAATGACGATACGACCGAAGATGGAAACGCACTTAACCCGGAATGCTCAACTATCAGTAATTAGATTGATAGTTGAACTGGCTATCTTATCTCTAAGCCCCTTCGTACACAAGGCTACGCAAATCTCCGATACTCGATGATTTTAGTCTCCAAGCGACTATCGCCATACAAATCCATTGAGGTTCGTACACTAGTCGCGTCGCCGACATTTGTCTCGCGACTCGCGACGCGCCCGTCGCGCGCTACTAGCCAGTCCAGATCTTCGCTACATAAGTCGCAGCGATTTCCAAGATGGCAGAGCAATGATAAAATAATAAATTTGTTTCTGAGGTGGAGAAATATCCTTGCCTATACCTAATGGCCTAACTGCCAGAACACAACAATGCTACAAACATAAATGCTACGGCGACATATTTAGATAAGATGGTGGTGGTGGTGGATGGTGGTAGCTAGCCAAGCAGACATAACAAGCCCTACCGTCAGCCAAACCGAGCACAATAACATGTACCCCCCGCTGGGATTGGAACTCTGTACCTTCTAGGTCTTAGAACAGTAGCCTAGGGTCTAACCCACTAGACTTAGAGAGATTAATGTTAAATTAAATATTAATTCCCCATAACTCCGAGCCCCGTAACTCGTAACGTAAATAGTCGTGTCCCGTAATGCTGAGGAATATTTAAAAATCTTTTCTTAGCGGATGTCTTGTCTAAACCTTGTAAGGAACATATCACCTGCCAAGTCATAAGTTTGTAAGCTTTATAGTTCTTGAGACTACTCAGTAGGTAAGTCAGTTAAGTACGTGAGGGGTAATTCTACTGCTTCTATATTAATAGTCATCATCAGCCAGAAGACGTCCACTGCTGGACAAAGGCCTCCCCCAAGGATCTCCACCACGACCGGTCCTGTGCTGCTTGCATCCAGCGGCTACCCGCGACCTTCACCAGATCGTCGGACCACCTTGTTGGAGGCCTGCCCACACTGCGTCTTCCGGTGCGCGGTCGCCACTCGAGAACCGTTCTGCCCCAACGGCCATCGGTTCTACGGGCGATGTGCCCTGCCCATTGCCACTTGAGCTTGGCGACTCTTTGGGCTATGTCGGTTACTTTAATTCGTCTACGAATCTCCTCATTTCTGATTCGATCACGTAGAGAAACCCCGAGCATAGCCCTCTCCATTGCTCTTTGCGTGACTTTGAGCCTGCTAATAAGGCCCATAGTGAGCGGCCACGTTTCGGTACCGTTGTCATCACTGGCAACACACACTGGTTGAAGACTTTCGTCTTGAGACACTGCGGTATTTTGGACGAGAAGATATTACGTAGCTTACCGAACGCTGCCCAGCCGAGTTGGATTCGACGATTGACCTCTTTCTTAAAGTTGGACCTACCTAATTGGACTGTTTGTCCCAGGTATACATATTCGTCAACAACTTCAAGAGCAGAGTCTCCCACCTTCAGAGAAGTGGGTACGACACGTGAGTTAGACATGATTTTCGTCTTCTCCATGTTCATTTTAAGGCCCACTTGTTGAGAGATTCTGTTGAGATCACCGAGCATTGTGCCGAGTTCCTCCAGGGTCTCAGCCATGACTACTATATCGTCGGCAAATCGAAGGTGACTGATGTACACGCCGTTAATATTGATGCCGAGTCCTCTCCAGTCCAGAAGCTTAAACACGTCCTCCAGTGCAGCAGTGAAGAGTTTCGGAGAAATGACATCTCCTTGTCTCACTCCACGCTGCAGCTGGACTGGCTTCGAGCTCTGGTCCTGAAGACGAACTGTCATAGTGGCGTTTTCGTACAAACACTTCAACACTTCGATGTACCGGTAGTCAATTTGGCACCGCTGGAGAGACTGTAGCACGGCCCATGTTTCAATCGAATCAAAGGCTTTCTCATAGTCCACAAACGCTAAGCAAAGAGGCCGGTTATACTCTTCGGTCTTCTGTATAACCTGCCGCAGCGTATGTATGTGGTCTATGGTGCTAAAGCCTTTTCGGAATCCGGCTTGTTCGATAGGCTGGAAGTCATCAAACCTGCGTGCGAGACGATTAGTTATAACTCTCGAGAACAGCTTATAAACGTGACTTAGAAGTGATATATGTCTGTAGTTCCTCAGTAGGGCCTTGTTGCCCTTCTTAAAGAACAACACAACCACACTTTCATGCCACGCTTCTGGCGTTCTACCTCCGAGTACGACGGAATTAAATAGTCTCTGAAGAGCTGCGAGTACCGGTCTTCCGCATGCTTTCAGAAGCTCAGCCGTAATTCCGTCAGCACCAGATGCCTTGCTGTTCTTAAGCTGCTTGAGAGCCATACCAATCTCGTACAGGCTGATGTCCGGGATATCTTCGGTGTAGTGTCGGGTTAGCTTAGCTCTAGGGTCTGTAGCTAAGCTTTGTACAGGTGGCCGCGTGGATGTGTTTAGCTGTCCATAGAACTTCTCGACCTCTCCCATAACTTCGGACCTGGACGTGACAGTTCTGCCGTCATCGGTTTTCAGCGTCGTCAGTTGGCTCTGCCCAATGCCCAAATCTCTTGCAAACACTTTCGAACCTTTGTTTCGCTCGATAGCCTCTTTAATACGGTCGGTATTAAATCGGCGAGTGTCGCGAGTCAAAGACTTTGAGATCTGCCTATTAAGCCGCCGAAGCTGAGACGAATCGTCCGAAGAACGCAGAACCATCACGCGCCGCTCTTCCATCAGTTTGAGAGTATGGTCCGAGAGCTTTTTAGGTCCTCTTATACGGTGGGTTTTGAAGAACTTAGACCCAACCGCATGGACAGTTTTTACAAACCTGTTGTTGTAATCGTCCACGTCTACGCAATCCTTCAGGCATTCGAAGCGATTTTTCAGTTCGAGCTGGAAGCTTTCGGGGTTTTGGATTTGGATGGGAGCAGGGCGGAGCGTAGATTTCATCAATTGACGTCTTTCAAGCTTGATATTAATGTTCAATGTGCCTATTACCAACCGGTGATCACTGCCAGTTTTGAACGCGTTGATCACAGAGACATCATTGAATATTTGCTTTCTTGTCGACATGATAAAGTAACAATGTAAAAAAGGGGATACGTGAAGAAATCTGTAGTAAATTCAGTAGTAATTCAGTATTTGTGTTGGTCAGTATTAATTTATGTAGACTTTCATTTACTTTTATAATACATTATATAAATAATTTGAAAAAATTAAAGCAATTTTCCACTTAAAAGTAGGCAAAAGTGCTGCAACCTTCGATCATAAAAATTATAGATGCACGCATGCATGCATACAGAATCAAACTCGAATAATGTCCCTGCGTAAATACATATTATGAATTCCCATAGATCAACATCAGAAATGACACGAGATATAAAGATAAACATTAATTGTAAAGTAAACCTTAAACATTAGGCACTAAAGAACTAATTCTTAAAAATAGTATTGGAGTAACATCACTTTGGAACTAGGCTCGCTAGATTCAAGCTAGTTGGAACAAAATTCTAAATTCGAGCAATTTTGATAGCGAACGTTTTTGATTCGTGCCTTGTTTCGTGGTGCCGTTTTTGAAGCAGCAATCGTGTATCTATAGTTTTTTATGATCGAAGGTTGCATGTAGATTCAATATTTAAAATAATAAAAACTTGTGTGTACTTTATTATCGTTTAACTTTAGAATATCAAGGAAAGTAATTCACAAAATATTGACAAATTATATTGTTTGTAAACAGATTCTGTTTCTATACCAATTTATATTATAGCATTCAACAAACTATCTCATAGGTTTACCATAAATCTTAATTTACATAACGAATATCTACATTTTAACGTAAAATAAATGTGAATCCCCTAAATTACGTCTGTGCTACGAATGAAAGATGAGTCCCACCGTAATTATACACGTTTTCGTGAGTCAGGGGTGCTAAGTAATCAAGTTAGTGGTAATCTGAGGGCGGGAAAAAGGCCTGACGTTACAGAAGCCCCGGAATAAATTTTGTATTATTCCCCGCGGATGTCGGCCGTAATCATATGAGTTTTGTCAGCTCCTCCCTATGATAACATGCAGTACCCAATAATTGACTGGCTTAGAGCGAAGTAAACTGATTTTATTACAGTTGTATCAGCTATGTGTCGGAGGGATCTATTAGTATATATAAATTTTCTTAGTTTAGAGACTAGAGTTAATATGGGGTTTGAATATAAGGGTTGAGTTAATCCAGACACCAAGATATTTGATAGACTCAACCCTATCCAATGCGGGACATGAACATGCTAGATTATTGGGGTCGTTACAGCGATGTGCAATTATGGTGTAGGTAGTAGGAAGGCTTTTCCTATTTAAAGCAAAGGTTATAATATACTTGGTTTTTGTAACATTGAGGGTAAGAACGTTAGTATTTAACCAATTTGCTATTACGTTAAAGCCATTTTGAGCGGTCCGAAAGACTTCCTTCCAAGAATCAAAATAAAAGTTTTAATTCTCCCTTGCGTGAGATTTGTTTGACAAAGCTCGTTGATGAAGACGAGAAAAAGTGTTGGGCCCAAAATGCTTCCCTGAGGGACACCATATGTGATAGGAAGTTCATCACTAAGCATATCACTTTTGACAATTTTGACGCTCTGGCAACGATCCAAGAGATAGTCAGTGAAAATTTTTAATGCTATGCCTCTCACACCTACTCCTTCCAGTTTGTGAAGCAGTAGAGGAATTGAGACAGCATCAAAGGCCTTAGCTAGGTCGAGGAAGATAGCTAACCTCTTTATCTTTTTGTCAAGATCAGAAAACTGATTATTTGTAAGCTCAAGAACAGCGTCATCGGTCGACATTCCAGAGCGGAAGCCAAACTGATTAGGTGAGAATATGTTCATTGCGTTCAAGAAGTGAGTCAATCTTCTATTTAATAGTTTTTCCAGAATTTTGGAAAGTGATGGCAATAAAGAAATAGGTCTGTAGTTATTGACAGAGTCCTCTTCACCGCCTTTATGGATGGGTTCAATAACTGAGATTTTTAGTGACCTAGAAAAATACCTGTTCCAAAGGCAATATTACAAATGTACGTGATTAGAAGTACTAGAATACCACTACATTACTTGATTAGCCAATTTGGTATCTGGTCGATACCACTAGCACTATCATTCTTCAGTCCCATGATTACTCTGTGGACTTCATCCACATCAGTAGGAAGCAAGCAGATGGAATTGCTAATGGCCTGATTGGGGGGAGTTGCTTTTGGGGTACACATTTTTGATCTCAGGTCTTCCGCAAGTTTACTCCCTACACCAGTGAAAAACTTATTGACCGCATTTAGACTGAATTAAGGGCTATTTTACATTTAGGGCTGTGGTGTCATGGTCAGTAATTGAGGATTGTACAATGTAACAATGTGATCGCAACTTGGATTTAATCATTATGATATCCAGGCAAGAGTTGGTACAGAATGTCCTGGCAGTTAACTATGGCTTGCCAGTAAGCATAGGTAATCATGTTGTCTTCTGTTGAATTTGTGGAAATATCTTTATTTAAGTCACCAATTACTACAATATTTTTAAAATTAGATTGTGTTTTTTAGTTATATATCGAGGGGAAATAAGGAATTCAATAATGTTTGATTGACTGGGAGGGCGGTATAGGGAGGGTCAAATTTTTTTGCAAATAGCAACACTAGATTTCTCGACAACCGTTCGAGGGATGGGCGCGCGGGTGGCGGAAAACTATGCGTCGCTTCATGCAATTTTAGTTACGATGGAACACTTCATGGGACAACAGCGTGCTTTTTGTGTAAAACAATTTTACAAAAACAATGATTTCTCCGTTACTGTAGAACGCCTGTTTAGAATTGAATACGGATTACACCGTGTAAGTGAATGACCAAGTGTTAATTTAATCAAAGCTTGGTTTGAGAAGTTCGATCAAACGGGATCGACAACGAATATTAAACAAACAGGGCGGCCACGTTCAAGAAGAAGCGATTGGAACATTCGAGAGGTCGAAATTTCCGAACGGAACAATCCAGAAGCATCTACGCGTAAGCGTTCGGCGGCTCTGGCAATATCAAGAACTAGTCTAAGGCAGATTTTACATCTGGAACTCAAACTGTACCCCTATAAGCTTCAAATTGTGGAGGAGATGAAACCAAATGATTACATTTAACGTAAGTTATTGGCTGACATTATGCTGAAGCGATTCTCTAGCCTTGAGAATGTATTGTTTAAGGACGAGGCCCATTTTCACATCAATGGGCACGTGAATAAGCACAATTGTTGATATTGGAGCAGGAACAACAATCGCCTTAAACACCAAAAGCCACTTCTCAATCACCTAAAATGACAGTATGGGCTGCCATATCAGCATAAGGCATAATTAGTCCGTATTTTTTTGAAAATAATCAAGGAAATAATGAAACTGTGAATTCAGCTGAATACGTCAAGATGTTGCAAGACTTATTGATGCCGCAGTTGCATGAATTTCAAGGATACAGCAGCAGGACCTGGATGCAACAAGATGAAGCAACATGTCATACGTTAAATGTGAGATTACCGGTAGTCAAAGAAATGTTTCCGAACAAATTGATTTCTCGCAAAGGTGATATCACATCGCCTCCGTGAAGCCCGCACCTTACACCATGCGATTTTTTCTTGTGGGGATACCTGAAAAGTCGAGTGTACCTTAATAAACCGACCACAATATCGCAATTAAAACAAAGCATCTACGAGGAGATAGCCGCGATCCCCCTGCGGCATGTGTCAGCGAGTTTTCCAAAGTTTGCGTAGTCGATTGCAGGAGTGCCAACAACGAGACGGGGCACATTTGGACAGTGTCATTTTTATAAAATAAATTTCATTAAATGATTATTACGTTAAATATATTATTAACAAAATAACATTTGTAAAATTATAAAATTTGTAAAATAACGTTTGTTTTATTTCTATTCATGTTTCAAAAGTGCAATAATTTTTGGCCCACCCTTTACCTATAATACAGGTGTCAATTTTTTATTTTATTTATCACCAGGCAATTTGCGTCTGTCAGGGTAGGATCTTCTATTTTGGGATTAAGATACCTACTGTAGTAAATTACTACATCTTCATTTTGTATCTTGTGTACTGTAGTTTGTGAATAATTATAGTCGTCCAATGTAGGTATAGGTTTAGGATTTCGAAACCAGCACTCAGTTAAGACGATGACATCCCACCTAATCTCAGTTCTACATTATTATGTAGAACTGAGATGTACTCTATTGAGTATAAATGCTAGTGAAATTGCAAGCTATACTTCTTACGTTTTGCGAAATAATGCGAAGGTATTGAGAGCTCAAAGGAAGTAGCTATTTTATATCGACTTCACATGTAGTGGCTTTTTCTAAAGACTCTAATTCCGAGTTTATACATTCGTAATCTTAAACTAAGACTACGTGGTTTTTCAGCACGCTACGGATGTAAAAAGAACATCCAAACCTTTTGACTCGAACAATATTTAAAATTATGTATGTATGAGCTCTGAACATTAATATTAAAACAAGTCTAACATAGAATTTGCACACGAAACGCTTGTAGATAAAACGTGAATATTGCTCATCACATATTTATGCATGAAAAAATATTACGACGAAGGCTTGTAGCATTCTGCGACTTATCCTTTAACCTATTCAAAACAATAAAACACTTTAAACAAGTTTAGTGCGTAATTTTTTTTTTCGTTAATAAAGCTCAAATAAACACGAAGATAACGAAACGGTGAAAAAAACCGTATTAGTTTGGTGTCATAATAGTTTATAATGAGCTCAAGCAATAAATCGTGAAGTAGCGACCATTACCTATAGTCCCGCCCCTGCTTTGCTCTGGTACATGCAGACATATCGCTGTCGGTAGTACGTTTTGGTCGATTTTCACTTCTTTACATTTTCGTATTCTAAATACAAAGATTTTTAATATTCAGTAATAAAAAAAAATCTAGTTTTTATTATAACAAATTTACCCAACTTAATAAAGTCTGTTTTAACTTAATCGTCCGATTAAAAATGTAGGAAGAAACAACGCGTCATTTTTAGCGGGGAGAGAGAGGCGAGGACTGCACAGAGCGAGTGCGGATCTGCCACTCACAACTTTGTCAGCTGGAGAAGCGCACGCTCGATGTTCACGGTTTGTTCAATGTGTATTACTGTGATTATTACCCGTTATAGTGACTAATAAAACTAATTATAGACCTAATAACTAAGGCTCCGGCCAGGTCAGTCCCTCCAAAGAAACGAAGATGTGAAGTAAATCATAATATTTCCACTCACTCTGGTAAGGATTACATTATTATTATTATAAAGTTGCAATACACTCTTAACAACAGTAGCATAATACCATTAACTTTGTTTTAGTTTAGTACATAAATTTATCTAGTAACAATGTTCCGATGCGATTAAAACTGTTGGTTATGGTAGATCCGACATTTTAAATCGATACAGTAAATTCATTTATGTCTGTAGTGTCACAACCGACATTGTTAAATGTAGTTTATTACATTCATTTTGTCTGATGTGCCACAACTGACATTATTAAACGTAGCTGAGTATGTTTTGTTTGTCCAATGTTCCACTACGGACATTTTTAATTGTTATCCTTAGTGGCTTTTTAGATCGACAGAGCTCGCCAATACCAGAAGAGTTTTAGGATGAGTTAGTTCAATTAAAACATTTGCTGGGAGACGATATTTTTGATGACAATATCACTGAGTCAGATGATCCTGCCGCGCCAACAATTTCACATGATTTTGATGCTGCTACAACTAATCACAATTTGGTGGAAAATCCAAAAGATGCTGCACCAGCACAATCGTTGGTTCAAACGTTGGAAGATTCATTATTAATTGATAACACTGATAGTCCTTCGACGCCAATACCATCACCAGCTCATACCCATGAGGAATTCTGTGGAGAATCTTTTTGTTCTGTCTGTGTAGAGAAAATTGTCACTAACGATAAATTATCCTACTAATATTATAAACGCGAAAGTTTGTAAGTATGTATGGATATTTGTTACTCTTTCACGTAAAAACTTCTGAATGAATTTGTATGAAATACGGCATTCAGATAGTTTATAACCTGGATAAACACATAGAAAACTTTTTATCCCGATATTCTTACGGGAACGTATGGATGGATGTTTGTTACTCTTTCACGTAAAAACTACTAAATGGATTTGAATGAAATTTGGCATACAGATAGTATAAAACCTGGATTAACCATAGAATACTTTTTATCTCGATATTCCCACGGGAACGGGAACCACGCGGGTGAAACCGCGAGCGGCCGCTTGTATGGTATAAATCTTCCCACACCTTCAAGTATCACGGCAACTTCTACAAACGGAACTCCAACTTCTAGAAAGATTACCCGCAAAAAAACATGCAAACAGGACCGAGGCAAAAAGCGGTTGCGTCACAAAGAAAATTGGGTTGTTACTTTAAGGAAGAAGATGAAAAATGAAGGCAAAGCATTTGTAAATCAGAAAGTGAAAAATATTGCAGAAAAAAGTTTAGGACAGCCTTGTGGACTTAAATGCTATAAGTGTACTGAGAATCTCCCAGAAGATCAACGTCAAGCCATATTTGACAAGTTTTGGAGTCTAGGTAATCGTCAGAAGCAGTGGGAGTATGTCGTTAAGTATACGAAAAAGATGCATAAGCGCCGTCAAACCACCGAAACTGTTAAGCATGATCGACAGAATACGTTTGTGTATTATCTTCCAACAGCCAGTAAAAACCTAACAAGAGTTTGCATGACTATGTTCCTTAGTGCCATATCTTTAGAAGAACGTATAGTCACAACTGCCTGGTAAAAATATGATGGCGATACGATCGTTGATATTGACAAAAGGGGTAAATATGACACATTACACACGAAAGGATACAAAGAAGCTGTACTTAAATAATATAAAATTACATCTCGGATGTATGATTTGTACGCCGAATGGTTTGATCCAAAAACATATACAACAAAAGCAAACAAACTTCAATATCGTGATACTGTGAACTCGGAATTCAACCTCGCATTCCATAAACCTAAAAAAGACTTATGCGATGTTTGCCACATTTTTAGGAACAACCAATTTCCCATTGAGGAAGAGAAAAGCTCTTTCCTCAAACATCAGGCTCTTAAAAAAAATTGCTCGACAACTTAAGCAAACAGACAAATTAGAAGTCTGTAATGATCCTAGAATAGTATCAGCTACCTTTGATTTCCAAAAAGTGCTACAATCGCCACATGGTGAGGTAAGCATATTTTATTATAAAAGGAAGTTAAATTCACTAAATTTTACAGTATATAACCTTGCTACCAAAGACGCCACATGTTACATGTGGCATGAAGGCACTGCTAAAAGGGGTGCTAAAATTAAATAAGATTTTATACTATACGTTATGTCTTAACTAAGAAAGGTGATATTAGTTATATTAAATAACTTATAATAATGATACAAGTGATTTTCTAACTGTGATTCTCCTAATGATAAGTTTTTTGATCTCAGTATTAATAAGAGGCTAATGAGAATATAATAAATACATTTCTACCAATAATTTTTATTTATTAATTTCCTTACCTATTTCAATTAAGATTTTTATAAATAATGTTAATATACGACATTAAAAACGAATGTTAAATCCACTAAAAATGTAGGAAATAGCACTTCATACAAAAACCTGTAGCACGTGAAACGTACAACAAAGTCAGATGTGGCATGTGACAATTTAACACAAATTAACTCCATTAAATAATGTCACATGTGCCTTTTCTCAGCATAAACATAAAAAAATGGAAAGTACAATAAAGCAACATAAAAACATGTCTTTGAATTACATGCCGTCCAAATTTCAAGCGTCAGGCTTTAAAGGTAAAATTTTTATCAACAACATTAATATGCTCTCTCTTAAAGTTGTATTTTTGCAGATCCGACTTCCTTAATAGGGATTATGGTCCCGTTACAAACCCGCTTACATCTCCATTTTCAACCCATTTATTTAAAAATATAACCTCGAAGGCAAATTAAGAAACTGTAGCTTAAACCATTTACCAGAAGTTTGTTTTCTAAATTCTGCGTCTTCTTCTATTGTCTATGGCATTGCATAACGAGCTTAATGAATTCAACGTGTAAATGCGAATCGATCTGTACAAATATATCTCCGAGACAGCTTAATTTACTACCCAGCTTTGCGCGTGTAAACGTAGACTTCAACATGTTCACGTTAGGTGCATTCACTTCCATTTTCATTAACATTGCTTTCAGTTTTTTCAGTGTATCAAACTACACTATACTACACTAATACCTACAGATCTACATACATATTACCTTTTGAACCACGAGAAGTACCACCACTAATTCAAAAAATTAAGTCCAATAAGATAATATTAGTATCGATAAGACACTATTAAAAATATATAGAAAGTATAGTATTAAAAAAGGCAGTGCAGTGCAGTCATTGAAATATAAACAGCAGAATTTGTAAAATCAAAATTTAAAGGGGTTTGTATCAGTTGGTCTAAATCGCAACTGGTGCAAATCGCAACTGGGCCCTGATTCTGTATCGCAATCTATAGATTCCACACCTAAACCTTACCGCGCACAAACGTCAAACGCATACGTTTTTGGGAAGATATCGTAACTTTTTAAGGAATTGACGTGGTTTTGAAACAAGGAATCGTTACAGAATACGGGCCCTGGTCTAAATCGCAACTGGTCTAATACGCAACTGGTCTAAAACGCGACTTTTGTCGGCGACCAGGTATTTAGACTACATGCACTTAAGACGAATTGATTTGCGACGAGTTGCTTTATAGACCGATTACGTATTCGACTATCTGCAAATTTACCCAAATGATTTTAGATGAGTTCATGCCGTAGACCACTTGCGTTTTTGAACATTTGGGTAAGCGCAACTATGGTTTTAATATTCCATTGTAATTCCTATGCCACATTCCTTTTCAAAAAAAAAGTTGGTTAATTGTCAGCGTTACCTCGATTTTATTTGTACGTAACCAAAATATTCAGTCAAAACCGTGTTCCGAAAGTTGGCAAAGTGTTACAAATTATGCTAACTAACATTTACAATGTTCGGGAAGCGTCCTAAGAGTTCCATTGTCGGCACAACGTTAATTTTGAAACGCCGAACTTGCAGAATCTTCTTTACTCCTTATTTTTGATCTACCAGGCAGTCACCAAGTCGAATAAAAGTTTTGTGTGAAACCCTGGCTGGTTGGTACTAAGTTCTAAAATATATTTTGCAGTTACATAATACAGAAGAAAACGTTTCGTTTGGTTTGTATTCTTCATAAAAGTAAATCATTGTTTAATAATACGGCAAACTAATAACTACTAACATAGTAAGCTAGCTACCAACTTTGAAAAACTTGACAAGGAAGAAGAGGCACATCTACTTAACCATAATACCATCACTTATCTTTCAAAGAAATTACTTAGAACCATGAACGACCCTGCAAAACGTTTTAAACGTTATCATAGTAGATTCCTTTAAGGCTAGGTGTTAGTGAAAAATTAAAATAACACGTTCTTAGAATTACTTTTTGAAGTAGTAAACAGTAAAATTAAAATCTGCGAAAATTATAAAATATTGTTGAGGCTTTATTCTGTGAAATACACCCGATGGAAACACGATTTGATAAAGTTGGCTCGATAGAATAAATTTACAAAGTTACATATTTTTGTGTAATTTTATCTTCTTTTCCAAGTTTTATTCTTAAAATAAGTGATTTGATATTATGAATCATTTACGAAAATGAAGTTCATAGATAACTTGAGGAATTATAACCGATCGTTTTTTATTTATGACATCTATCAATTTTTTTAAATATAAAACGCGATTATTCGCGCCGCTTCGCTGTTATACCCCTCCCTTACCGTCGTACCGTCGAGAGAGCGAGAGGGAAGTGCTCGAAATAAATGTTCACTTATATACAGAGTGTTTAGCAATATATAATCCCGCAGCACGCTATTGAGTGCAAAGAACAACTACCTATATACACTTTTAAACTTTCGCGTTCCAAGCACACTTATTTATACGGGATTTAACGCAAATTTACATAGTAAATCTATCCAGAGCTAGACTGCCCGTGACCACGGCCGATGCAACTCAATCGAGACGTCGGGTATAAAAGGTATGCGTAGAATGCCTTTATTATGGGTGGATTCGACTAAACTGGAATAAGGTCTTATACCTAGATTAAACGCCGAATTTGTATAGACTAATCTCGGAGTAAGTCTTATTTCAGTTTGGTCGAATCCACCCTAAGTAGTTTTGCGTCAAATCCCATCTAAATATGTGTGCAAAGAACAACTATTTGTATGGGAGCAAGTCTATTACAGGAAGGCCCTGATGCAGGATTACCCTAATACCCTATACAGTGTTCGCGTAGACTTACAAATTACCAATAACAAATTAGCATCACGGCATCACATGTTACCTGATTGTGCATTCAGATGGCCGTGATTGACTCATTATCGGAAAATTAAACGCGCGATAGGCTAGGGAGCAATCGCTTTGAAATTATAAGGCCAGAGCCATAGATATAAGCAAAATAGGTAGATACGGCGTGCCCCAGTATGAATAAAAAATAGTTCTACTCAACAATAAACAACATATTGTAGCTGTAGTATAGTATAACAGCTAGTGTCAATCAAGCGACCAAGACAGGGCGATGAATTACAACGCTTCACGAGCGGATCAGTAAGCTCCGCGAAGTTTTCAATATGAGCCGTGAACAAACTGTGCTGCAATAATGACGAATTACGAAAAATTATTGACGAATTGAGTAGTAGGCGAACGGCAAAAAGCGAAATGGACGAATTGCGTATTGGACCTACGGTTAAAAAGTCGTGTGGTATAGCGGTTCACTAAAAGAATACTTCTAACCCCTCTCTCTCTCCTTATGCCGCGACCACACGCTTGGCAAACCTCAACAAGCCGTCACAAATTCAAACGTTTGGATAGAGCGTTTGGCTTGGTTTGCAAGCGCTTGTAGCCGATCCGTCGAACAAATCACAAATCTAAACGTTTGTAAAGGTTTGGAGTTTGCAGCAAGTGGCAAGCGTGCGGACGCGGCATTAGATATCGTAAAAGGGCGACTAATGCACATACAACCAAGAAGATTGAGCGGCGATTAACTCACCGCCTATCAGCGACGGCGATTGGCACATGTGCAGTGGTAATTTGGTGAAATGTGGACTATGGCAGTGGTCTGCGGTCCTCTTTGCCTAGTCTGTGACCAACCCTTGGGGGATAATAGTCGTGAATATATGTATGAATGTACTCAATTAGCAAGAAACCAGCGATATATACGTTACACTAGATAGGCCCTTCCGAACACGCACTATGTTCCACTCATCTGCGGAGTCGACTCGGCACCTTGCTTTAGTGTGGCTTTGACATTCGCGCGTGCGGAGCGCGGTGATAATAATTCTTTGCTTCTTTTCAAAGTGTACACCTATACGTTTACTACAATTCAGTTGTCAAGAAAGTGAAATTAATTGTCATTCAAGTCATTATTATGTAGTTTTATCTTATATTAATAGATTAGAAAAGTTATCTTTTCAATTATTGTTATTGACAATCTATTTAAGACGTAATCTTGTTACACACTACGTTGTTCTTGACCGATCTGGCGCTGCGGCGCTGTGATGTCTGTCTGTTGATTAGACGACATTTAAATGTTTAAGCGCTGCAGCGGCTGCAGCGAACTTTAGGTCTCTCATTCCAGAATTTGAACAAATGATTTCCATGAACGTTCTTGTCTATACTTCTAGGTCAATGGCAAGAAACGCGCGCGATACGCGGGTAACGTATCTCCCTCTTTCACTTATATCTATGGCCAGAGCTATTTCCAATGAGCGCCTAAGCCCTAGTTAGCATCTGTACTAGTAATTTAGTCAATAGCGATACATTGCTTCACCGCTTTGCTTATTTTGATTGGGTTATTCCAATTGACTCCAAAGCCATTGTTCTCAAAACTTCACCGTCCATACATTGTTTCTACTTCGACTCCAAAATGATTTTAGGCATTTAATTTACACGTAGAAATATGTACGCAATTCAACTCCACTTGACTCCAAAATAATTTTGGTAGAGTCAACAAATCTATTCAAAACTTATTGTTATAATAATTTATTTGAACTGGTTTGGTTCACTGAATACTGAGAATTCACGTGCTGACTGTAAATCTTGCAGTCAAAGTGCAATGATTTAAATATAAATAAAATATTCACTAAAAAGTTTTTAGGAGTTAAAGTGGAAAGTTTTTTGGAGTTCAGTGGAATAACCCTTTAGATTTTTGAAATAATTAAACTAGCGCAGCAATATTCTTCCTCTCTACTTAATTACTAGAACAGGTGCGAACTAGGCTTATGTCGTAGCAGAGCGGCAGTACGGTTCACTACCATGGTTATATCAATTATCCTTAGATATCTTCTTAGAGTGCCTCTCTCTATTATGGAAGGTCAGCAGTCAGTTTTCTAATCATTTTCCTATCCAGAGCTAGTCTGAATAATTGTTCCACGGTTTTGATACCGGCTCATTCTCTGATGTAACGAAGCCATGACATTTTCCTTCTTCCAAGTTTCCTCTTCCCAGCAATCTTTTCTATCAATATCGTGCATAGGAGCTGATATCTATCATTACGCAAGACATGGCCCAAGTAGACAACCTTCCGCTGCTTGATGGTGCGTACCAGCTCTACCTTTTTCCCCATTCGTTTAAGGACCTTTACGTTTGAAATTTTATTCGTCCAACTGTTGCGAAGCATACGACGATAGCTCCACATTTCGAACGCTTCGAGCCTTTTCCGAATGTCTTCCTTTAGGGTCCATGCCTCCATCATCCATCCATAAAGAACGACCGCCCAGACATAGCACTGCAAGAATCTAGTGCGGAGTTTAATAGACTTCGGGTCGACTGCATAAATATTTTCTCAAAGTTTCGAAGTTGCCTGGGCAACTTCTTTACGCACATGGACCTCGGTATTACTCTCCCAAGTGTCTGTCAACCATGATTCAAGATATCTATATTTATCGACTTTCTCTAAAAAGTTCCTACCTACCAGTATGCTTGATTGAGGTTTGGGCCTGAGTCCACAAGTGACAGTCATTTGCTTTGTTTTGGACACATTCATGTTAAGTCCAACGTTTCTGCTGCTTTCGTACACTCGTTTAACAATATCTTGAAGACCCTCTTTAGCGGAAGCTATTAGGACAGTATCGTCAGCGCACGGCAGGTTGTTAACCAGTCTACCATATTGACGATCAGTCCTGCTTCCAATTTTCAAGCGCTTCTTGCATAACGGCTTCCGAGTATAAGTTGAACAGAAGTAAGGAAGGAACACATCCCTGCCAAACAAAATCAAAAATCGAAATTCAGCGTGGAATTTCGATGGAATCAGTTTCTTCGTCATCTACCTTTACCGTAGCTGTTTGTCTTTAATACAAGTTTCTAATGAAGCATATAATATGGTATGCTGGAATAACAGTATACAGTGATATCGGGCCATAACCCACCACGCTGGCACAATGCGTTTCCAACGCTGTTGGTTGTTGAGTTTTCAAAAACTCTTACGGTAACAACCAATGACCTTTGTAACAACTGGAAAAAACAACGGCATAAGTTGCATTCGAAGCCCTCGTGGAATTTTGTATCGGTCACCCGTCCCGTGCCCCGCTATTACCAAAGTAGCTTAATTTTCAAGATCGCAGCAAAAACGCGCTAGCCGCTGCGCCTTCGAGCTCTTTTTCGCTTTGAGTAGTGTTCGCAGCAGAGGATCGGCACTGTTTAATAAGTGAAACAAAAGTTTGGTTTAATTTATTGTGATACTTCTAGACTACATTAAACTTCGAACAAAAGACTTCAACGTCTGCTTTTTAATTTCCTTCTTTATGGAAGGCAAAGGAATCTAGCACACATAGTTTATTCTATATTTGTTAAATTTTTTAACGATACTTTAGTATAGTAATAGTATAGAGATATGATTATGTATGAGAGTAAGCTTTTGACAGCTTGCGCAAACACAATCAGAAACCGTTTTAAATATTGTGCGTCAAAGTTTTATTTATCAATCTCTTATGTCCCACCTTGTAATAATGGTATTGTTAAATCATCCAGGATGCTTATACAAAACCTGTGAAGGTGTAGCATTTGCCACACTACAACTTTAAAAAAAAGGTAGATATATTTATGTTAACGTCAATAATCTAACGACGCTATGGGGAATGAACCATGATTTTCTTGAATTAAAACCAAGCGTCTATCCGCTTGGCTACCCACGCTTATAATTAACTTTACCTCGAAATTATGTTACAAATTCTTACATCTCAATCATCGAGGAGCTGTCAGGTCACTGGATGGGCGACTCCTCCGTGCGTCGGAAAGCACATTACGCAGTTGGTCCCGGTTGTCGTCGCAAGGTGGCAGTGGTTAAAACCCACCAACAGGCTTTAGGCTAACGTGGTGGATCACGGCCTAATCTCCTCACATACTATAGTCATGGAGGAGGCCCGTTCCCAGCAGTGGGACGTTTATAGGCCGATAATGATGATGAAACTAAATAAACCGTGTCGCGAAGCGGTGAAAGGAAAAGGCGACTAGGACTACAGACTGCATATACATCCAACAGCATAGAGCGGCGATGGGCTCACCACCTGTCACACTGAGCACACGGGCAGTCGCTATTTGATGAAAAGTGGACTATGGTAAAGGACTATTATTATATTAAATAGAACTATGATATTAGTTGTTATATATATTGTTCATTGTGTAAAATAAACATTATTGAAATAAAAATATAATAAACGTAGTTCTAATAAATGAAGCGCACCCGATTTTATGCACTTAAGTATGTAAACTAAATAAATTATAACGAAATATATTCATTTAGTATAACATATTCTCACAAAAAGCATTTCAATTGTATTCAAAACTCTTAATTTAACACAGGCGCTCGAAAGGAAATTGGAAGTTCTCGAATGGTAAACCTCAATTGTAATTTAACTTTGTATGCAAAGTATTATGTCGTTCAATACGTTTGTAAATGACATTACCTTACTGGAATATTTATAATCGTACGTCAGCGGAGTATGTATGGCATGAACTTATAAAGTTACTAGTATAGGCTCATGATGTATGCATAGATTCGTGACGAAATAACGATAGAATGTTTAAATCTTTATTCATTATTAGATAATGATCACGAAAACGAAAATTTGATATAAAACATCCATTAAATTAATTATTTGATTATTCGTAGGGTCTTTAAATCCGCCTGGCATTTCCATTATTATTTTTATTATTACTACTGTTATCTTATCTCATTTAATGTAATGTTGCTTTATCATCAAAGTTTGTTAAACTTATGTTAAATTATAATACAACGATTTTTAAATGTATTGTCTAATCACGTATTTTCTCTTTTGACAAGTGACATTTTTGATTGAACGCGTAATACTTTAACAGATGGATAACTTTTATCCGTGGATTGAAAAATCAGCCCTTATTGAAATAAAAAGAAGAACCCTGCTGCTCTGCGGCAGTAAAAGTATGAGGTCGGCAGCCATCCGGACGGATTCTGTGCCATCCGCGCGCATTGACATCAATAATACACACCATAGACACTTTTATACTGTACCATAGACAAACGTTCTCACATGTCAATGCTAAACGGGCACAGTTATACGAAGTGTTGAAGCAACATCAGAAACTGTCTAACTAAAGGCATGTAGTACCCACACCAAAACATACATATTTGACTAGCATTTGCTCGCGACTACGCTCGTCGTACGCGTGTGCTACATAATTATCCGACAAGAACCTTTTACAAAAACAAAAAAAAAATACTGTTCTCCAGGTGACTTTTTAACAACATAAATTTTTCCAAATATAATCTCGTAGTTAGGACGTATAAGAATGGATATTTTCTTTCTTTAAACTGTGTTGTAAGCCACAATGTCGATTTTAGAAGGTAGTCCGGTCTTTACCCATGAACGTTCGATTTTTCCCTAGGTTTTCAAATTTTAATCGCATTTAAAACAACCGATAAGAAAAAAAGTACCCTTTATCCTTTTCTGTACCCTTCACAATACAAACTTTAATTTTGTCATGATTGGTTGAGTAATTAGGGCGTGAAAGCGTAACAAACAAACTCTTTTTCTAAATTATAATATTAGTTAAAATAGTAAACAAGTATAATATCGTGCTGCCCGAAGATTGGCGTCGAGAATGTTCTGATACGCGTAATCAAAAATGTTCAAACATTGTCAACAAATACAAAGACTGGGAATATGATACTCTTGATCGAATGACGTTACCTCGATGGTCATTACCTCGATGTCTCTACCTCGACGGTACACTTCACCGATTGGCGGTTCCAGCTGTGATTCAAATTCATCTTGGCTAGAACTAAACCAAACTGAACGAGAGAAGACGAATTAAGTATTTACAAAAACATGAGTGGATACAATTTTCTTAATACATTTACAATTAATTGCTCAATACCAATATAAGTAATGAAAATTTTAATGATTTTTGTAAATTTCAATCGACTTTTAAAAGCTCATTTTTGTTCAAGTGCAATACCGACTTACAAATCAAATATGAAACGAATGAGCTGTAAATTTTATAACGTAAAGCTATTAGTCTTAAATCTATACTCTATTAGTACTATCGATGAGGATAACATGTCTGTTTATTCCGCCATTACGCCAACAGTGCATAAGTAAAGCCTTAAGAGGTGTACACATTTTGGTATCCCATACAAACTCCAAGTTCATATTTTACATAATTATGAGTAATTGAATTTAATTAAATGTTGAACTTTGAACTTGTACATATATTTTTATTGCGTCGTGTTATTTGCGGAAACTTTCCAAAACTACTGTTTTTAAGAAATAATATCTACAATGTCTTTTTATTAAACTAGTTCTAAAATAGGAGGGGGGCTGAATTGTTGGAAAAACAGAATTGATTTAGTGAAATCCACATTAACGAAAGCGAAGCCTCGGGTAAAACCTAGTAGGAACATAGATATTAATAGTTAGTAGTACGTTTATTTGCCCAAATGTATGCGATTTAAAGTTTAAAAATTTAAAAACACGTTTACTTAGGCGAGTTCATAAACGTTCTTTTTTTAAATTTTGAATTTAGAGTTTATATGCGACACCGCAATGTGTAAGCTCTCTTAAGGGCTCTATTATATTACATCTCGACCGTGATTTTTGCGTATAATGTCCATTTTCGCCTTTTGTAGTAATTTTGCAGTGGTATTTTTATCGTTTTTATCAAAATAGGATAATAAATTCATGCTTAATATTGCAAATCTCTACTCTGCGAGAATAAGCTGAGTTCGAATGGCCGGCCTATCGCATTTTGTAGTAATTTTGCAGTTGTATTTATCGTTTTTATTGAAATGGGATAATAAATTCATTATAAAATCTTTATTTCTCATGAAGTAACACTATTCTGGTATAAATTTTGCTCAATAATATTATCGTCGATTAAGGAGAAAATCACAGTTAACTTATAGCGAATTTCGAAGTTTCTTGGTTTAAAATAAGATTTTTTTTCTATATTAAATCAATGATATCTAAAAATTCCGAGGCCGCTACGAACTATACGACTATATATAAGGAAACAATATTTTTTTTATTTCATTGCTATAGAACAGTAGTTCAATCTAGGAGCTCAAAAAAATTCCTTCGTGCATTTTATGAAAAGTATTCTCTGGCATTTTGGGTTTAATTAAAAAGTTAAGCAAAATTTACAAAAAGCGAAGCCGCTAAGAACTATGCCAATAGCTATTCTACACTATTCAATAAGACAAAATAGTTAATGTATTTTTGTTTCTGAGATCAAGAACGCCAAAATTGGCCATTATACGCAAAAATCATCGAGATGTAATAGGCCTCCTAAGGCTCATTGGGTGCGCTCATGAGTCACCGCCACACAGCCGTGCATTCATAAAGTCGCGACCAATTATTAAGGCTGTATAACGGTACACACATCATATACATGCAGCAGCCTCCTCCGATTTCGACAATGTGAATAAAATCGCAGCAGAACACATTTTTAATGGCCGCCGGCGTGATTCAGTGCGTCGGTCGCGCCGTCAACGGTTTTTTATTTTGTCTCTTCGCATTCTTTATAAATTTATGATGAACGTTGGGTTTTGTGCTTTATTAGAAACGCTAACGGTTGGGCCGTGACTTCTTCCGTATACTACACATTATCTTTAAACATGTTTATTGAAAGTCACAATTAATAAACTAGATATTTTATAATGACATCAAAAGCGTTGTATTTCATAAAAAAATAATTTTCGTCTCTCTTATTTTTTTTAATAACCTAAAAACTCGTCTCACTGCTAATTTTAAACCTTTCCACATTAACTATGTTCCTGAAAAGTGAAAATGTATTTTTCTTCATTACTAAGATGATAGGTAAGTACTGGTTTGAGACTATTGATTACTGTTATGTAACAATTAGCAAAATGGAACTAAAAAAGCACAGTGACAAAAAAACACTGAAAAGTTATCTTTGGCAAAAAAAACATACCTACTTAATTCAAAAGTATGACAAGAAAACGTTTAAACGTAATTAGTTTAAAATTTGAACTCTCTGAATTTTTTAAACCAACATAGAGCCGATTTAAAATAAGGGGTACCTACTCCTCAGAATCACCAACTATTTAATCTTACAAGATTCACACATTTTAAAAGCTTAGTTGTTTATAAACTTTCCTCGTTAGTCCATTGAATGAAACATAGTTAAAAGTCCTAAGTCCCTCCATTACGAGTATTATTTTACTTTTTTATGCCTTAGATATCTCTACATTTTACAATTTAAATGTTTTCGTTACGATTACTAACTTTTAATGATGAGGAAAATTAAAATCATTCTTTTGTCAAAAATGACGTAATTATTGGTGCAAAAGATGATACATACCTACTTATATTTATTTACTGGATGAAGCCAATTGACAGATTACAATCGTTACAATGACATTTAGAACTTAGAACATACAATGATTTGTATATTTGTTGTTGTGACGATAGACTCAATTAAGGTAGGAATTTAGAAGAAGCCCTATGACCAAACAAACCTACTCCTGGTCTAAGACTGGTGATCTTACCACTAAACCACGGAGGCAGTCAGGAAAAAAATGAGCTCAAGCGTTTCTCTGTTTAAATAAATAAAAGGTTTGTTTTTTCTTTATTTCGAAAAAAGTTGTTGAAATTTAAAAAAAAACTGTTTAGGTTCAATCTGCTCGGTGGCATAGTGGGAAAGCGTTTCGTCTGATATCCGACGGTGCTGGGTTAAATTCCGAGATCGGGCAGTGTGTTTTAATTTACTGATGAATAGCCCTGGTTTGTAATACACTAACTCAACCCACAATTGACAAGCATGGTGATTGAGCCAATACCGAACCAATGTAACGCTGTTTAAAAAAATGTGAATAGGAAATGCAACGCGCTTTTCCTACAACTCGCCTCCGGCACATTTTAATCCGATTTGTGTGCAATATTTTTTTTGCTCATTTCTAATATCAACTCTGTCAAAAGGATTTCATTTTTCCGTTGAAAATATGAACGAGTTTTACCAAGCTTATTCCTTTTGATATATGACGAGTGAATTTTCAGTTTGCATGTTCGTCAAGTCATGGGTGTGTGTGTGTGCATGTGCGCATCTCTATCTTTAGGCTTATCCTCACTTAACATCAGGTGAGATGAATGCCAAGTTACAGATTACTACGTGAGCCAAGCGTTTACACGTGATTAAAAAATAAATTTAAAAAAAACTATAAAATGATCTCTAAGCCGGTTATGATAAAAAATAAAATAAACAATTAAGTTTAATAAGGATACATTTCTGTGAATTAATCTCAAACGGCAAACTATAGAAAAGGGCACACCTAACAAAATACTATAATATGAAAATTCTTAAATCCTACTAATATTATAAACGCGAAAGTTTGTAAGTATGGATGGATGTTTGTCACTCTTTCACGTAAAAACTACTGAATGGATTTGGATGAAATTCGGCATACAGATAGTTTATAACTTGGATTAACACATTAAATACTTTTTATCCTGATATTCCTACGGGAACGGAAACCACGCGGGTGAAACCACGCGGGTGAAACCGCGAGCGGCCTCTAGTTAATTATATAATTAAAACGTGCTTCATACGTGTTTGGGAAGCACAAGCACACAAAGGCGTTGGTATCGGTTGTTGTAATAAGATAGCATTCGTTAAAATCCACCGTAGGGGTAGCGTGGTGGGTTACGGCAATTATAGCCCAACCTCCCCATGTCCGCTTGTGCTATTGTTTGTCCCCACTGCTGGGCAAGCAGTAGGACCTTTAGAGGCTTTTGATAAAAAGGTAAAACAGCCGGTTCCACATCACAAGATTATTTATTCCGATTAATAACGACTCTATACATTGGTTAGCCATCCAAATTATTATTTTTTACTTAAGCTCAAGTTAAGCTACATACAATATTGGAGAAATAAAGCAATTATTAATTTCTTATTTTATTTATTTATTATTATACAAATTATGTCAAATGTTCATTCTCTAGTGGGCTGAAAAATCTTAGGTTATTAATTTCGCGAGATGTGCGTTGTATATGACTGAGCATCATTTATTTAAGGTCAAGCTGGCCTTGAACTACAAAACTAAAAATCAGTTATTCAAAATCAACGCTTTCCTTTATTTTGGTTCTTATTAACAACACACAACTAACAATTCAATGTGTGTATTTCTTCGTTACCAACGACCTCCATCACATACTATAAGTGTTCTATATACCTACTATAATATAAAGATAGATTATTTTAAATCTAACGATACACTTTAAGTTTTTAGCAAAATTGATTCCGTGACTTCTACGAGTATTTTTTGCTATTTACTTTTTAATATTTCGAATTTGATTTGTACACATGGAAAATTCACAAGAACTCGTACGAGTAGGTAATGGTTTATATTACATTGCGAACGAATTTTTGAATCATTCACAACCTTCGCCAAAAAATGAATTTTAAACGCTAGATATATAAATATACACTTTCTCTAAATCATTCTTTTGATACCATCGTAACAGGAATATTATAAAAGTATCAAACCATCTATCCGAAGTTAAAAAAGCTGGGGTGATTATTTTTCGCTAAGTACTCTTCGTGTTTAGGATTTCTCGGGTCACTGTCACCCCTTATCACAACTGAAGCGTCAAACTCAGTCAGGTGCGAACGTTTTGGCTATTTTAGCTTTGTTGGTTTATTCGGCAATTAAACAGCCATTTTAATTTCCATTAATTTTGCACTCACTGTAATTTTAAGAGCCTTAAAAACAATCATTACAACATTCGATGTTTTAATTTGAATATTAACCTGAAAGTTGCATTTAATAAATAATCTTTACAATCGTAAAAAAATAATATATAGTAATACTATTTTATTCTATAGACAAATATGTTACTGTACTCAGGCATCTATGCCTGAGTACAGTAACATATTTGTCTAATCTAAATAATGTCTACATTAATCTGTTCGAATACCTATTAAAATTATTAAATGAACTCTCAATTAACAAAGGAACAAATACTACACAAATCACTCCAACACAAACTATTTCGCAGTAACTATTATACATACCAAAGTACATACATCTCGAACTCTCTTTGTGTAATAACTGTCACGAGAGCCTAAACTTGCATTGTTATCACATAACTTGTTCGCTTACATTACATCAATCCAGTCGACAATTTCTTAGTCAAATTGTTCAATCTTGACTACCCTCTCGCGTAAATTTATCAGCCTTCAGCCTTCGTATGTGTTCGAAATTATATAATTACTGAACACACGAAAGCGTGAGCCGAGTAAGGCCAAATTCCATGAAGAATGTTTGTAAACTAATTATTCTCACAATTCTTAGTGCACATAATTAGTGTCACTTGGATTTTTACTGTTTCTTGAGAGATATTGACGACTACTAAGGATCTACTAACAACTACTACGAAACGAAGAAAACTACTATTAATGTGGTGTCTTTCTCTCAAAAAACAGTAAAAAAATTCGAGTGACACTAGATGTCTGCACATAGAATTGTGAATAAGTAATTAGTTTATAAACATTTTTTTTCGAATCTGTCTCTAGTGAGACTTCGCACCGCAAGACTGCCTTGCAGTTATCATGATAAGTCGACGAGGGTCTTTAGTAAAATACGTCATGTATAAGCATAACTTTAACAAAGCCAGGTACCCGATGGCCAAATTAAAGTTCCAGTTACTCAGTGCTTCGTGTTATATATAATTTTACAAACGAATGAGCCAATTTTCATGAAATTTTACATGCTAAAGTAAAATACTGTGATCTAAACACTTTGTAGAAAATATTGAAATAACCGTTTATTTAGCTGAGTTATTGCGATTTGAAGTCCACTATAGAAATTTAAAAATCGCAACTGAAATGCGTAAACACGCAAAAAAAACCTACCCGCATTGGGCCAGCGTGGTGGGTTATGGCCCATTATGCCCACGTGCTATTGTCCACGTGGGAGGCCTGTGCCCAGCAGGGGGACGTTTATAGGCTAATGATGATGATGAAAAAAAACCTACAACCCCCTTCGGAAAGGCGACCGACGTGGGTTTTGACCCGATCAACCACCATTTGCTTTTGTTCATGCGGAAAGGACGTTTAGTGGCTGATAATGACATTTCATCATCAACGCCATCTTCATAATCAGAACCTCCAGGAGGAGATCGACCTAGCCATTTAATTGTGCTACCTGAAAATAACATATTTCTCAAAGTTCAAAGGTTTTTAAAGAAACAAATTAAGCATACTCTAAAAAACATCAACTATATCAATCAATCAATCATGTAATTCATGAGACAGGTATTGGGTGGCGACACCAAAATTCGTACGCTTCTGAAAACAATGGAAATTAACGAATAAGTACCTACTTCGTACACACTGTCAGGGCGCGTGACGTGTTCAATCAATGAAAATATTCATATCATAACCGATGAAAGTTTTTATCAAAATATATGCTTGCTAGTTACCACTATGATGGTTATATAAAGTGATAGTTTTTTTGTTTCGGTTAGAAATTGTTGTTGCCCGTTGTTATAGTCACGACTATTATACCCCTTGGGTTAGAGAAGCAAAAGCAGTGCTCTTTTTTTATAAAAGAAGGAGGCAACCCTGCAGGCGGGTCACCTGATGGAGAGTAATCACCGCCGCCCATGGACACCCGCAAAACCAGTGGAGTGCCACAGTCCACGTTTCACTAAATACCATCTGCACATGTGCTCAGCATGACAGGTGGTGATCCCATCACCGCTTTATGCTGTTGGATGTGTGTGTGCAGTCCTTAGTCCGTTAGTCGCCTTTTTTTTAGTGAGTAAGAAATAGAATTCGCAGTTCGATAAATCGCTACATTTTCAATAAAACAGAATTATGAATAATTAAATGTAAATTCAATTTAGCTAAGGCACTCAGAGCAAGCACACTGAACAATCAAGCATACCATAGAATAGTTAAAAAGGTTTATCTATTCCGTGGAGCGTACAAGGTACAAAACTGTCGGATTTCTTCTATCTTGTACCCAAACTCCTCCTCCTCGCGTCGTGCTCCTCATTACTGAGAGTTGTGACTCCCCCGCAGAAACACCCTCTCTCTGATTAGTGCCCTCCAGCGGCTTCGGTCTTTGGCCCCGTGAAGGGCTTTGTGAAGGCTGGTGCCTAGACAAGATCGGACTTGGTCACCCCATCTCGTGGAGCTGCGCCCTCTTGGTCGTTTGCCATCCACTTGGCCTGTCACCATCAGCTGTTCGAGGTTGTGACCATCCTTTCGAGCGATGTGCCCGAAGAAGTCACTCTCTACAATAGTCCACTTTTCACCAAACAGCGACCGCACATGTGCTCAGCGTGACAGTTGGTGAGCTCATCGCCGCTCTATGCAGTTGGAAGTATGTGCAGTCTTTAGTCCATTAGTCGCATTTTACGACACCCAAGTGAGAGGGGGTGATAGTATTCTTTCACCGCTACACGACACGGTTACCCAGACAACAATTGTCAAAATTTTACATTTCGTGGTAGTTCGATCTGCTGGCTGGCGTCTCCACTTTGGTATATTTTATTAGTTATTTTTAAAATCGATATCAACACTAACTTTTACCAGCAGTGAGACACAATATAGGCTAACACTTGGTTCAATAAGTCCTGAGAGTAAATACTAAAACAAAGTATTTTTGATAAAATTATTTTTTATTCATCAACACAGTCTCCTTCTGCTGGCTGGCGTCTCTACTTTGGTATATTTTATTAGTTATTTTTCAAATCGATATCAACACTGACTTTTACCAGCAGTGAGACACAATATAGGCTAACACTTGGTTCAATAAGTCCTGAGAGTAAATACTAAAACATAGTATTTATGATAAAATTATTTTTTATTCATCAACACAGTCTCCTTCTGCTGGCTGGCGTCTCTACTTTGGTATATTTTATTAGTTATTTTTCAAATCGATATCAACACTAACTTTTACCAGCAGTGAGACACAATATAGGCTAACACTTGGTTCAATAAGTCCTGAGAGTAAATACTAAAACAAAGTATTTTTGATAAAATTATTTTTTATTCATCAACACAGTCTCCTTCTGCTGGCTGGCGTCTCTACTTTGGTATATTTTATTAGTTATTTTTCAAATCGATATCAACACTGACTTTTACCAGCAGTGAGACACAATATAGGCTAACACTTGGTTCAATAAGTCCTGAGAGTAAATACTAAAACAAAGTATTTTTGATAAAATTATTTTTTATTCATCAACACAGTCTCCTTCTGCTGGCTGGCGTCTCTACTTTGGTATATTTTATTAGTTATTTTTCAAATCGATATCAACACTGACTTTTACCAGCAGTGAGACACAATATAGGCTAACACTTGGTTCAATAAGTCCTGAGAGTAAATACTAAAACAAAGTATTTTTGATAAAATTATTTTTTATTCATCAACACAGTCTCCTTCTGCTGGCTGGCGTCTCTACTTTGGTATATTTTATTAGTTATTTTTCAAATCGATATCAACACTGACTTTTACCAGCAGTGAGACACAATATAGGCTAACACTTGGTTCAATAAGTCCTGAGAGTAAATACTAAAACAAAGTATTTTTGATAAAATTATTTTTTATTCATCAACATAGTCTCCTTCTGCTGGCTGGCGTCTCTACTTTGGTATATTTTATTAGATATTTTTAAAATCGATATCAACACTAACTTTTACCAGTAGTGAGACACAATATAGGCTAACACTTGGTTCAATAAGTCCTGAGAGTAAATACTAAAACAAAGTATTTTTGATAAAATTATTTTTTATTCATCAAGACAGTCTCCTTCTGCTGGCTGGTGTCTCTAATTTGGTATATTTTATTAGATATTTTTCAAATCGATATCAACACTAACTTTTACCAGCAGTGAGACACAATATAGGCTAACACTTGGTTCAATAAGTCCTGAGAGTAAATACTAAAACAAAGTATTTTTGATAAAATTATTTTTTATTCATCAACATAGTCTCCTTCTGCTGGCTGGCGTCTCTACTTTGGTATATTTTATTAGATATTTTTAAAATCGATATCAACACTAACTTTTACCAGCAGTGAGACACAATATAGGCTAACACTTGGTTCAATAAGTCCTGAGAGTAAATACTAAAACAAAGTATTTTTGATAAAATTATTTTTTATTCATCAACATAGTCTCCTTCTGCTGGCTGGCGTCTCTACTTTGGTATATTTTATTAGTTATTTTTCAAATCGATATCAACACTAACTTTTACCAGCAGTGAGACACAATATAGGCTAACACTTGGTTCAATAAGTCCTGAGAGTAAATACTAAAACAAAGTATTTTTGATAAAATTATTTTTTATTCATCAACACAGTCTCCTTCTGCTGGCTGGCGTCTCTACTTTGGTATATTTTATTAGTTATTTTTCAAATCGATATCAACACTGACTTTTACCAGCAGTGAGACACAATATAGGCTAACACTTGGTTCAATAAGTCCTGAGAGTAAATACTAAAACATAGTATTTATGATAAAATTATTTTTTATTCATCAACACAGTCTCCTTCTGCTGGCTGGCGTCTCTACTTTGGTATATTTTATTAGTTATTTTTCAAATCGATATCAACACTAACTTTTACCAGCAGTGAGACACAATATAGGCTAACACTTGGTTTAATAAGTCCTGAGAGTAAATACTAAAACAAAGTATTTTTGATAAAATTATTTTTTATTCATCAACATAGTCTCCTTCTGCTGGCTGGCGTCTCTACTTTGGTATATTTTATTAGATATTTTTAAAATCGATATCAACACTAACTTTTACCAGCAGTGAGACACAATATAGGCTAACACTTGGTTCAATAAGTCCTGAGAGTAAATACTAAAACAAAGTATTTTTGATAAAATTATTTTTTATTCATCAACATAGTCTCCTTCTGCTGGCTGGCGTCTCTACTTTGGTATATTTTATTAGATATTTTTAAAATCGATATCAACACTAACTTTTACCAGTAGTGAGACACAATATAGGCTAACACTTGGTTCAATAAGTCCTGAGAGTAAATACTAAAACAAAGTATTTTTGATAAAATTATTTTTTATTCATCAAGACAGTCTCCTTCTGCTGGCTGGTGTCTCTAATTTGGTATATTTTATTAGATATTTTTCAAATCGATATCAACACTAACTTTTACCAGCAGTGAGACACAATATAGGCTAACACTTGGTTCAATAAGTCCTGAGAGTAAATACTAAAACAAAGTATTTTTGATAAGATTATTTTTATTCATCAACATAGTCTCCTTCTGCTGGCTGGCGTCTCTACTTTGGTATATTTTATTAGTTATTTTTCAAATCGATATCAACACTAACTTTTACCAGCAGTGAGACACAATATAGGCTAACACTTGGTTCAATAAGTCCTGGGAGTAAATACTAAAACAAAGTATTTTTGATAAAATTATTTTTTATTCATCAACATAGTCTCCTTCTGCTGGCTGGCGTCTCTACTTTGGTATATTTTATTAGTTATTTTTAAAATCGATATCAACACTAACTTTAACCAGCAGAGAGACACAATATAGGCTAACACTTGGTTCAATAAGTCCTGAGAGTAAATACTAAAACAAAGTATTTTTGATAAAATTATTTTTTATTCATCAACATAGTCTCCTTCTGCTGGCTGGCGTCTCTACTTTGGTATATTTTATTAGTTATTTTTCAAATCGATATCAACACTAACTTTTACCAGTAGTGAGACACAATATAGGCTAACACTTGGTTCAATAAGTCCTGAGAGTAAATACTAAAACAAAGTATTTTTGATAAAATTATTTTTTATTCATCAAGACAGTCTCCTTCTGCTGGCTGGTGTCTCTAATTTGGTATATTTTATTAGATATTTTTCAAATCGATATCAACACTAACTTTTACCAGCAGTGAGACACAATATAGGCTAACACTTGGTTCAATAAGTCCTGAGAGTAAATACTAAAACAAAGTATTTTTGATAAGATTATTTTTATTCATCAACATAGTCTCCTTCTGCTGGCTGGCGTCTCTACTTTGGTATATTTTATTAGATATTTTTCAAATCGATAACAACACTAACTTTTACCAGCAGTGAGACACAATATAGGCTAACACTTGGTTCAATAAGTCCTGAGAGTAAATACTAAAACAAAGTATTTTTGATAAAATTATTTTTTATTCATCAACATAGTCTCCTTCTGCTGGCTGGCGTCTCTACTTTGGTATATTTTATTAGATATTTTTAAAATCGATATCAACACTAACTTTTACCAGCAGTGAGACACAATATAGGCTAACACTTGGTTCAATAAGTCCTGAGAGTAAATACTAAAACAAAGTATTTTTGATAAAATTATTTTTTATTCATCAACATAGTCTCCTTCTGCTGGCTGGCGTCTCTACTTTGGTATATTTTATTAGTTATTTTTAAAATCGATATCAACACTAACTTTAACCAGCAGAGAGACACAATATAGGCTAACACTTGGTTCAATAAGTCCTGAGAGTAAATACTAAAACAAAGTATTTTTGATAAAATTATTTTTTATTCATCAACATAGTCTCCTTCTGCTGGCTGGCGTCCCTACTTTGGTATATTTTATTAGTTATTTTTAAAATCGATATCAACACTAACTTTTACCAGCAGTGAGACACAATATAGGCTAACACTTGGTTCAATAAGTCCTGAGAGTAAATACTAAAACAAAGTATTTTTGATAAAATTATTTTTTATTCATCAACATAGTCTCCTTCTGCTGGCTGGCGTCTCTACTTTGGTATATTTTATTAGATATTTTTAAAATCGATATTAACACTAACTTTTACCAGCAGTGAGACACAATATAGGCTAACACTTGGTTCAATAAGTCCTGAGAGTAAATACTAAAACAAAGTATTTTTGATAAAATTATTTTTTATTTATCAACATAGTCTCCTTCTGCTGGCTGGCGTCTCTACTTTGGTATATTTTATTAGATATTTTTAAAATCGATATCAACACTAACTTTTACCAGTAGTGAGACACAATATAGGCTAACACTTGGTTCAATAAGTCCTGAGAGTAAATACTAAAACAAAGTATTTTTGATAAAATTATTTTTTATTCATCAACACAGTCTCCTTCTGCTGGCTGGTGTCTCTAATTTGGTATATTTTATTAGATATTTTTCAAATCGATATCAACACTGACTTTTACCAGCAGTGAGGCACAATATAGGCTAACACTTGGTTCAATAAGTCCTGAGAGTAAATACTAAAACAAAGTATTTTTGATAAAAATATTTTTTATTCATCAACGTAGTCTCCTTCAACTGCAATACAGTCTCTCCAGCGCTTTTCTAACTTTTCAATTCCATTAGTGTAGAAAGATTTATCTTTGGCTTTAAAATGAGCCTCCGTTGCTGCGATTACTTCACCATTAGAGTTAAATTTCTTGCATTGAGCAGTTTTTTTTTCCAGTAAACATTTTATCCTATAGGTATCTACATAGCATTGTGAATGCAACATTTCAATAATAAAGTTTTTTAAGTCTACAAACAGTCAGTAATCACTTAGGGTCAGATCTGGAGAATACGGTGGATGACGAAGTAATCCGAAGCCTAATTGGTTTAGTTTGGCCATCGTTATCATGGACTTGTGACACGGCGCATCGTCCTGGTGAAAGATCACTTTTTTATTCTTCATTTGAGGCCGTTTTTCCGCGATTTCGTACTTTAGTCGCTCTAATAATCCTACGTAATATTCGCTATTTATATGTTTCCCTCTACCAAGGTAGTCGATGAAGAATATTCCATGCACATCGAAAATACAGAGGGCATAACCTTCCCGGCAGATTGTTGTGTCCTAAGCCGCTTTGGGCGGCTTTCACCGGCCGCTCTCCACTCTGCTGACTACCGTTTGGATTCCGGAGTGAAATGGTAAATCCATGTTTCATCCATTGTCACATACCGACGTAAAAAATCCTTTTTATTTCTATTAAACAGTGCCAACAGCGCTCTGAATCATTAATACGTTGTCGCTTTTGATCAATTGTTAGCAGACGCGGCGCCCATTTGGAAAAAAGCTTTTTCATGGGCAAATTTTCATGTAAAATAGTGAAAACACTACCAGTTGAAATCTTCACTATCTCAGCTATCTCGCGCACTTTTACTTTTCGATCTTCCATTACGATTTTAAGGACTTGGTTGATGTTTTGTTGAGTCACTGCTTCATTTGGACGACCAGAGCGATCAGCGTCTTTTGTGTCGTAAAATAGTTTTTAATATATGCGCCATCTCCAAGTAGGTCTTGTTGGACGATCTAGTAAATTAAAGAATTAAGAAAAATAACATTCAGGAGTCAGACATGTGGATTTAGAGTAGTACAATACGCAGTTTGAGTACATTGAGCTATTATTACTACGTATAGAGAAGACACGCTCACCACTGCTGTGTTCCGATCACCGGCCGCACTTGGGCTGCAAATGCCTCAGTGGTTGCGCGTGATTCAAGCGATTGTGGACCTTGCGGCTGCACCTTAGTTGCGCACAAACTTGCTTGCGTCTTCTCTAGTTTAATGGAACCTCAATGTTTGAGTAGTGGTTTTTAGTGGTAACACTAGTTCCTAATAATTATGACTTTTTCCGACAAAATTTAAAAACGATTTTTAAAATTCGATTAATTTCGACGTACTTTTAAGTACCATTTCACATTAATATCAGCAAACCAATAAATATTATACAACTTAACAGTGTTTAGGTGTTTTACTCTTCGATCACATATTAAAATGTGATTGAAGGTTTTACTACGAAGTTAATTTACTATGCCTATAACATATCATTACCATTTATATCCACTATTGAATTAATATGTATTTATTCATGTCTTGTGCACTTGGTCCTCGTTTACTATACTAGTACATAGCTCTCTGTTATTTTTATATATACATACAAATAATATATACATAACTTGGCTTTTATCAAGAACAATAAATCTTTAGTACCCAATATTGCTTACAGTTTAACGCGTTTCACTAACAGCATAATACGACATTAAGCAAAAGTCCAATAACATTGCAAACGATTGTCTCCTTGCAACACAGCTTCCCGCGATGATTTATTTCCCATATATCCCATTTCAGATTCAGTAAAGGATTAAGCGTTTATATTGATCTTACACCTTACACTACATTTAAGTACCTACATTCGTATGTCGTTTATTGGTAGGTACGAGTAGGTACTATTATAGCTATCTGGGCATCTAGAAACATTATTCTTTTGTCAGTTTGAGAAGGGAAGCTTTTTGATTCACCGCCTTGACCAGTGTGAAAGATTCCGTAAAATTGGTTGGTCTATGATAATTTTATTGATAAGTTATATTTATGTTTAAAAATAAAAATAAACCTACAAGTGTCATTGTATTAGTGTCTATTAGAAGGAACAAATTCATTGCGAAACTAGTGTGAAAGATTCCATAATCAAGTTTGTGTTAAATATGTATCTCGATCCTGCCAAACAGACCGTGCAATATAGCCATTGGCCAGATGGCCAGTCATGAGCCGATGTCCCGTACCCAATGTGATAGATTCCTTTTAAAAAAAAATGATAAATGAGATAAAAATAGCCTGCATGGCTGTCCGTACAGTATAAAAATGCTGCTAAAATCGCATAGCCAGCGATAGATTCAAAAAAAAATTATAGGGAGACAAAATTTTCGAGTAGGAAAAGAACACGCAGGGTTATAAGGTCATGAAGAGAGCAGGAGAAGAATATGTGAATCAAGGTCTCCAACTTCAATTTCTCATTCACATTCACACAGATCACTAGACACAACAATACCTACGTGAATACTTGCTATAATGTTACTAACACTTTTACGATCTATTTTACAAAACCAAGGTTTTTTGGGAATTTTGGCTACTCTCTTATATTAGGCTATTCTATCTATTAACGACATAGACCATGGGTAGGGAAGCTACATAGTGGCAGTAATTTCATGATGTTTTGAACTCCATGCCAAAGTAACTGTGTAAGCCTTGAAATTATGATTTTAATATTGCTCTTCGAATATCGCAAACTAGTAGCAAGGTTTTTGGATAGATTGTAATAAATTTTAGAGTCTGTGAATTTTTATTTCTGTGTTCTTCATAAATACCGTAGCAATCTCCAGTAAATACCGATTCTACCGCCGGAAGTTTCATTTTCTGAAATATGTGGTATTGCACATGAAAATCTCCTACAAGTACATTTCCGGAATTACACAATTTAGAAGAGTCGGTAAAAATACAGTAAGAATTTTGCTATTTTTCATATTGCTTGAAGATGAATAACGTGTTTGCTTTTACATTATAGCATACATTATTATAACAAATAGTCGGGTTTATAATAAAACTTTAATAACTTTTATTAAATAAAGGTGAGGAGAGAACGATCCATTGATTATGAAGTCCCAGGGGCTTCTTGCAACTTAGAATAAGACAACATCCGTTGGTCCTAGTTAAAAATCTGTATAGTGAGACGTTGTTAGGTTGTTGATGATGATGATAGTACAATTTGTGCCTTGGTAACACCCGTGGCTTTGTCCGTGAATGAGCGAAACACGGAGCAAAGTACTATAGACTTTTGATAAAAGGGTAAGTAAGAAGAACCTATTCTTATATTTCACATTAAAAACTCAGTACCGTAAAGGAATCAAATTCCTGTTCTTCAGGCTACTAAAAGCATCGAACCTTCCATACTTCCACAGCATTGCAAATGACTTAGTGTCTCGTTTCAGTGTCGGCTTATCTCGACAATGATGGATAAATGGTTTATCCTACAAGCTTAGTAACTACTTACATAATAGATTCAAGTCAAAGATCACTGGATTCCTCAGTTCCACATCAACAATTAACGCTTGTAGGGAGTTTAGATTAAAAACGTAAAACTTTTGTTCTTTTTGTTCGGCATAAAAGTACAAATCAGCTGATTGGTCTTTCTCAGAACTTTATCATTCATAATTAGTAAAGTTTTTCTATTAAACGACCTATTAAGATTACTCATGCAGCCTTTGTTTTGACTTTCGGGTCAGAGTCGGTTTTACATGCATATAAGCTTTGTGTAAGTCTCATTTTCTCAATCTGTACAAAACGTTCCTATCTTTGTCACTTTTGTGATGATTCATTAGAATATTATGTTATAAATTGGTTGCAACCTTGTGCAACAAAGCAAAAATCTTTTCATTTTAATAAAAGTTTTATTAAACTAGAAAAGTGTCTACCACTAATGCAGTCCACCAATACATTTGCAAGCAATACGATACCAAGAACCCGATAGCAGCAGACAATAAGGTGCGTTAGTTTTCAAACCACGCTACAGTTCTAGGAAATTAAACGTTAATAAACATGGCCTTTGTTGATTACATCAGTTGCTTTGTGGTAGGCGAGCGGCCGCCCCGCATCGAGGATGCGATTCGACCATAAACCGACCCGAGCCATACAACATAATCGTTTTGTCTTAGCCAGCGACAATAAAAATAATGACACAGAAGATACATCCGATCCCACACACGTTATGAAATGATTCAAATTCAAACTATTTCCAGTAAAGTCAGTTTTACTTACCGGTTTAGTGGGGACTTTGTCCAGCCATGACTCTCAAAGCTCACATATGCACAAGCACAGTTCAAAAAACAAACTTTGTAAAGTTTTTTTCCAAGTTTCGAATGAACGAAAGACACAGAGTTCAGTAAGTAACCGGGTACCTATTCATCGGATGAAGATTACGAGTGAATACTATTTTGGTATTATAATCGGAACAGGTTTTCGTGAGCGGAAAGTGAATTTGTAAGTTTGTTCGAGACGGGCGGCGCGGGCGAGCGTAGTCCTGGCACGCGGGCGCTCCGTGGACGCACCACGCGGTGTGACGGGCGGCCGGCGCGACTCGCTGCAGGCGCTGCCGTGCCGAGTGCCGCTGCCTGGAGGCGGGAGCGGAGCGGCAACGTCGCACCCCGCGCGGGGGTTTCAAACTTTGAATGCCTCCTGTGAAGCCCACCTCGTATGATGGGCGTCATTGTATCGTCATTTGTTATCTCATGGAACGACAGGAAGAAAGATTTTATAACGCATCAATATCGGCCGCTGCCTGCCGCCGCAGCTGCTGCACTCCTGCCGCTTAGAAACTCGTAACTTACCTCTGCACGGAGTTTTTAAGTTTACTCGCCGTTCGTTGTGCGAAGGTAAATTAGGCGGCATGCCAATCGTAAACATGCATTAAACTTTACTAGTTTCGTCATTCAAACGATTCTACACACATCAAAAGTGTCTAGGGATCAACATATATTTTTGCAATAACTTTTCTCCTGATTGATATTAATTAAAATTTTCTTTAAGGATTCATCAAATAAAGTGTTTTCGTTTGTCTACAGTAACGATAAACCAAGTCACCTTTGCATTAATAAAGAAATTTGCCATTTTCCTAATAAAGGGATTTTTGACATTTGAACCACTAACATTAAAGTTCGAAAAAAAGACTGAAATAACAGTTTTCTTTAAAATTTTATTGGGTAACTTAAACAATTAATAATCCGTGTTTCTACCGCGAACACTAACAACACAAGAACATCGGTTTGGCATACTCAAAATGAGTTCATCCAAATCACGCTGTGGAATGGCCGCCCATGTTCGTTGCAACAACAAAAAAAGGTCTTCTTGCGACTGGATACCCTCCATATTCGGCAGAGCTCTTCTCTGTAGCATATCCCATGCATGCTCAATCGGGTTCAAGTCTGGTGACTGAGCAGGCCAGGGCATGACATTGATGTTAGCTGCGGCGAGAGTCTGTCTTACAACTCTTGCGGTGTGCGGTCGTGCATTATCATGCATTAACTGAAATAAGGGACCGATTTGCACTTGTAGACGAACGATGACGTCTGATACAATCGTCTCAGCATAAATTTGAGCGTTGAGGTTGCCTCTGATCCAAATCAACTCAGTTCTTCCGCCGATCCAAATACCCGCCCATACCATGATGGTTCCACCACTATAAGGATGGACTTCCTGGCAGGATTTTAATCGCTGTTGGCGTCCAGGGGTTCTCCAGTGTCGTATACGTCTTGTATCCGGTCTCATACCAAAACGAGACTCATCAGAAAAGCACACGAAACGCCATTGTTCTTCTGCCCAATTTCTGTGTTCAAGAGCCCATTGATATCGAATCCTACGATTGTGCATTGCTATAGGTGGTACCCTTAGCGGTCTTCGGGAATGAAGGTTCACTTCATGCAAGCGGTTTCTGACTGTTTGGTCGCTAATTAAGTTCCCTGAAGAGTGATGAAGCCTCACGGCTAACATCATGGCGGTTATTGTTGGAGCTCTTCGAGTTGTGATTTGAATGTATCGGTCTTGTCTCCGTGTGGTGCAGCGATACCGTCCTCCATGGCGCTCAGCCACGGTACCAGTGCTTCGGTAACGTGTCCAAAGTCGACTGATAACACTCTGACTTGTATTCAGAGCTAAAGCCACAGTACGTTGCCGGGAACCAGCTTCTATCATTCCCACGGCTCTGAGCATTTCTTCCCTGCTTAAATGACGTCGCCGCTCCATAATAACGTTGGTTTTAATCAGTAGTAGGGAAACAGTAGCACTAATAATGTCTTCAATGCGTTGTATGTTTTTATAGGGAAAATATTGACAGCTGATTTTCATCTTTTACTAGAAATTGATTGAAAGTTCCTGTTTCAAATTATGAAATGCACCAAAAAGGATCCATATAAATTTATAAAATCATAAATTTATTACAAAGCCACATCTCAATCTCAAGAAATCCGCATAAAAATGCTTGATCCCTAGACACTTTTGATGTGTGTATTTGTAGGTATTAAGAATTTCAGTAAAGTTCCATTTGTGAACCTAATTCTGAAATTACTTAAGTTTTTACCTTTGGGCAGACTTGGTACTTATTGAAAAACTACTTTAAGTAGGTACCTACGTAAAATAAACTTTAAAAAACAAATAAGAATTACTTAGTACAAGTCTAGGATTCGTTCTAAACAATCGGGATTTATGTAAGTACTTACAGTTGTTGTATTTAAAATAGTTCAACGTTCTGACTGGCTGGTATTTAGCGCTACACATTAAAAATTTAAAACAAAATTAAAGTAATTAGTGTGAGTGTTCAATCCTTATGTTTAGAGTAGTACCTAAAGTAATCCTATTCACTGAGGACTCATATTCATCAGACTACTTCAATAAATTATAAAACAAACTTAAATTTAGAGACAAATATTCTGAATTGTTCCCTATATGATTTCTATTAAGACAGTAATAAGCTGTAATAAGGGTCATAATGAATGAATAAAACAAATGGCCCAGCTTTTGTTTACTTATGTCTCGTTCGTAATACACATAAAGTATAATAATTTCTATTAAATTTGTTATGGTGACTGCCTGCCTTTACGGAAAATGGGCGAGTAGGTATGTTAAAATTGTTACTTTACATATTTCATATTAATCAAGATTCCTACAATGATTTCCTGTATTAAAGTAGCCATGAAAAAATACAGAAAAAGGGTGGTAAGTATACTTATTCAAAAATTATTTTATTAAGTCAAGTGTATAACTATTCAAGCATCCAAAGAAGAAAAACAAAAACTTTTGTAGAATGATGAAAAATTATGAAAAAATCGTAATGTTGGGGATTAGAGGTTCAAAAAGTATACGTACCTACGTAGAATTCTGGAATTCTGAAGTCAAAAAACTTTTAGCATCCTAAATAGTAGCTGAACTTACCTAGCGGTTAATAATTGAAAATGTTAAACAAACATTGTCTACTAAAGTTTACCTACTAGACCACTCAACTTTTCAAATAAAAGCTTAGATCCTCTCGTGTTAATATTATAACATTTTCTAGCCCTAAGTTTCAAAGTTATGAACCAGCAAGCGTTTAATTTCAAAATAATTAATGCATATGTCAAATCTATTAAAGTTTTGGTGAGCCACTCGCATACTGATATGCATGAGACGATACCAGATAATGTTTAACTCATTAAATTGTTACTCATCCTTATTTTATGTAAGTATGTAGTATATTCTTAGAAATACTTACTTAAAATATCTCACCTTATCTTATTTTATCTTATCTTAGGGCCTGGCAAGGTTCTCCTCTTGCAGTAATTCTTTTGCGCAACCCGATATTTTAACACTACCTTTTCAATGAAAAATACTGCAATAAATTTGGCAATTCATTTTGATATTTACAAAAAAAAAAGATATAGTTTCAGATAGGTCGATCACAAGAGACTCATCCATTTTGACAGAGATTCACAGCCTCACGGTAGGTGCTGCATGGACTCAGTTTTATCTCCACATGCCCTGCACAAGCTGTCTGTTTACAGTTGCATTCCGTGGAGCATTAGTTTTGTGGCATAGTGCCAGGTATGGTTTAGTGGCATAATGGTAACATCATCATCTTTAAGCTAACATTATGATTGGTTGTATCTAAGTAATTGTAAATGTATCTAAATATGTATCTGTATATGTATCTAATAATGTATGTAAATAATTGTAATTTAACTTTTCTTTACACCAAACAGAAAATAAGACAACAAACATTATAAATTATAAACTAAAACTAAAAAACTAAGTAAATGAATTTCTTATGGCTAATTCTTTTTTTTTTGTTGTGTTTGTAATTACTATTCATTCTTTCTTCTTTAAAAGACTGCAATGTAAAGTGTTTCGTAGTGCTAATTTCATACTTTTTTTGTTATTAAGACGGTAAAAGAGAACACGATGGGCTAATAATGTGCAGCAGTGTACAACCGAGTTTCAGTTATTAAACCTCTATGTACTGCCAAGTGATGTTAGGCGACAGAATTTAGGCCTCTACAAACATTATTTAGCTAAACATTATTTTGTCTACGTCACAGAAACATCACTTTGAATTTGAGTATCATCATCATCATCATCATCAGCTTATAAACGTCCCACTGCTGGCACAGGCCTACCACGTGGACAATAGCACGTGGAAATATATATTTTTTTAGCTAGCTGCTCCCGCATTTTGGCAGGTTTTTGTTTTTCTGTTATGTTTTATTTACTTTTCTTAAATAGGATTAAATAATCTTGAGCTTTAGAAGCTCTACTCCCTTTGTCTTTTGTTTTTCTTTTATCTTTTTTTTCTTTTTTTACAAGCTTTTATTTGACTTCCCCTGTGTGTTTGTTTGTGTGGGACAAATCTTGCAACTGAAGTTAAGACAGTTCTCCTCAACCGATTGAGCTGAAATTTGGTATACTTATGTAAGTACGATGACAATGCAATGTTATGGTACCATTAAGCTGGTCTGATGATGGAGCTGGAAGGTGGCCATAGAAACTTTGCAATGAAACCACACAACCTGATCGAGTTTGGGCTCGTTTGAATAGTCTTGACGAGTAGTTTGTCTTTCAATGGTAACCAGGGTCTGATGATGGAGCTGGAAGGTGGTTTTAGGAACTCATTAAAGAAACGACGCAACCCCATCGAGTCTCGGCTCGTTTGATTCGTCTTGACGAGTACTTTAGTGCTAGACATGATGGAGCTAAAAGGTGGACATAGGAACTCAATAATTAAGCGAAGATTTAATAATCTTAAGTTTTTGATGGGTGGTGAGTGGTGGTGGTTTGATAGACGTGATTAAATTTGTATACACTTTCAGTGAGAGGAACAGATGAAAAACGTGTACAGGGAAAACTAAAAAAGTAAAAAATAAATTCAAAGTAAAAAACCTTTTTAAGAACCAGCTTTTATTGAAATTTGCTAAAAAGAAAAAAACTTTTACTATCAACTTATAACGTCATGACACAATTTATATGATTTAAAAGTGTGTCGCAAGATTTAGTATATTATACTATTTAAGTGTAAATAAACAAGTAAATTAAATTACTAAATGGGATTGATTTATAATATAAAAATTTTCAATCTAAGAAAATACGAGTGTACTTAAATCTCGCAAGCTCGCGACAACCTTTTATAACATAACAATTGTGTAATGACGATAAGTTGGAAGTAAAAGTTTTAAATTAAACGTTTATTTTTTTCTTTTTAGCGCATTTAAATAAAAGCTTGTTTTTTAAAATGGTTTTTTTACTTTTAAATTTTTTATCTTTTTTATACAATAAAGTTCTTGATTGTATTATTACATTTTTCTTTTCTTTTATTTTACAATGCTTTTCTTATTTAAGTACTAATACATCAAATTTATTTTCTTACTTACTACATTTCTTTTCTTTTATCTTACATTTCTTACGTGGGTATATTGGGCCACCCACTACGCTGACTCATTGCGGGTTGGTGGGTTATAACGACTGTCATCTTACGACAACAACCGGTACCAACAGCTTAACGTGCTTTTCGAAGCTCCGAGCTTGAGATGTGAGGAGTGACCCATCCAGCAACCCGGCATTGTGAAAGTTGCTCAGCCGGCAAGATCGCAAGCCGAACGCGCTAGCCGCTGCGCCATCGAGTTCCTGAATTTGAGCAAAACAGATGAAACAATATTTAATTCCTTTTGATTACTTTCCATCACGTAATCCGCCAGCTAGTCGGCCTCGTTTTAACAAAAAAAAAACCTAAAATATTGCTTAAATAGTTTTTATAAGAAAGGCCCTAGTATTAAAAATGACCTACTCCTGGCAAGTAGTAAGTTTGAATTCGCGTCGTTATTATTAAACATGAACCAAGCTTGGACTAACAAGCCATTCCTTACGCATGGATTAACGTGTTTTCAATAGCAACTCTTATAGCTAAAAAGTAAAAAAGAATGAGTTTTTAATGAACTCTACGTTAATTGACCTAATTTTGACATAATTAGAGCTACTGATAATCCTGCGTTCTCATGACAACGAATGGCCAGTACACGCGTGCTCTATGACAGACGTCACATAACAGTCACCACCTGACAGTCCGACGTAAAATCGATAATTTAAACAATTATTGATTATAATTTTTTGAGCTGTTAGTTACGATTTTTACTTAGAATACAGGATTTTTATATGAAATATTAATTTTACAACTTCATTCCCATAAACCAAACCCACATCAACGGCAACAAAAGAAATATAGCCGACTACAAAATGTCAATCTAGGCCATAATGACACTATTTTTGTTTTAATATATGCGCTATCCCACCCTTACTCTTTTGTTAAACAAGTTACTGCCGAGGTTTAACTTTTACTCCGAGAGTTAGGTCGGATTAGTGTACAGTGTACTCATTCATTACTCTATGCTTTGATTATATGACTCCATGTTTATTAATAGTAAAATTTGTTAACACCGATTTAATACTTGGAGTAGCCTTACTCAACGTTTGTTAATGAGACGCTAGTAGTTTAAGTGGTCGCCACGCTGCTTATTCTGGGCTGAATCCATGTCTCGTGCAACTCCAAGTTCACCAAACATAACCCAGTTGTTCCGTGCCTAATATGGGCCAAAGCAGTATTTCAGTGTTTGTATTGTCTCGTAAATTATATGTTGTACTAAATTAATAAACTTAGACACTTATTAATTCATAAATGCACAGTTACTTACACTCCATACCTTGAACGTTACTCGAGCCTCTTCACGACTAAAGGTAAAGGCAATAGGCTCATCCAAGGTAAGGTTTTCACTTAGTTCAGTTAAAAAAATATATTTATTTGGCAAAAAAGTTTAAGCAGCAGGTGAGACAAAGCAAAAACAATCTGTGACAAACGTTACAGCAACACTCAATAATATTATTATTCCATGGCAATATACCAACACAATGACAGCGGGCTATTTAGACCCTTTCGGCGTTCCGTAATGCGCCTCTATTATTGCGTGACGGCACCAACAAAGAGTCCCGCAATCTTAAGGAGCACTGATCCAGCCACGACTCTAATTTCAACTCAAGTGAATTCCACTGGAGTGTACACGCTTTCGCTTTTTCCCTCCGACCCTTCTTCTTGCTCGAACAAAAAAAAGCGCTCCGAAAAGTTAGGGGCCTTGTAAAGTTCACCGTGAATATTTTAAAGGAAATCTCTAAATAAGTGAGCGGGGCAGACCCATTTTTATGTCCTGGCAGCTATGGATGCGCACATACATCAAAGGCGGAACTTTGAACTGTGACGAAGGTCACCATTGGTAACATCGTTTCATCGAAAGGTGACAGTGACATCCTGAGGTCAATTTATCTTTAAAAAGCAACAAAAATCGAAGGCAGAGGCAGAGCATCTTTGGGAAAAAAACCCCAGACAACCAAGAGTTTCTATAACTATCTTCCGACTGCATCATCACACCAGCTCTATACAATATTATTGTATTATCATCGAATTTCCGTATAAGTACTAAATTTCAGCTCCAATGCACCCGGGAAGTGGTTCAAATCTTCCTTGCAAGATTTGACCAGAACACGCATACATTGCAAGTTAAATAAAAGCTTGTGGTAAAAAAGGAGACAAAGCCGCTATCACCACCACGTTCGCCAACCACACGCCAGCCAGCCACGATATTAGCGAGTTCCAGAATCGTCTGAAGTTGAACACAGCAACCGTAAGCTTCCGGTTATGCTCAGAGATCTACGACACTACGCGAGTACGAAAGAGACCAACGAAACATACAACGTGTTAATTGAACAGCTCACTCCTCAAAACCGATATCAAATCGATAGAATCGCTTCCACTATTAAAAAATAGGTCACATTTTATAAAAAATAAGTTTACTGAGCCGCTTTTTTAATTTACATTTAACTCTATCGATTTCTTAGCAACGTTGCACTCACAATTTGAATGCTATTGCGGCGGCAACATCGTTCGGCTTAGATTATTTACCATGGAGTTTCTAATTTGCAAGATAGGCAATAAAACAAAAAAAAAAAAAAGGTATTTTCTAAATTAATCAGTGAACAAGTTGTCCCGTCCAAGGTGAGTATAGTCACCGAGCGCAAAAAAGTTCGCATACCTCCCGGGTGACTATAGTCACCCATGGACATATGCGAATTTTGTATTCGCAAACGTCCACGGTGAGTGTAGTCCCAAAAAACACATAGTACGTAGGTCCGTCAAAAAATTTGAGGTGATTCTGAGGTTACAAATTCATTATAAAAGTAAAAGAAATCTATCTAATGGCAAACATAATTTTACAGAAAAAATAATGAAATTGACAGTTTGCCAAAACGGAATTTTGCAGCGTAAGCGTTTTTAAAAATGTCGAAATACTCTTCTACTCACCGTATTTCATAAATAAGTGCACATCAAAACAATCGCAAACTAATTAACGTTAAAGATTAGTTAAGTTTGTTTATATTTGTAGACAGTGACATTCCAATATTTTTTTTTTCTGACCAAGCGCCTTACTTTATATGATTCTTTATTCAATCACATTAAAGAATTCACAGATTTCGCAGTCCCCACAAGAATCGGAGCATTGAAAATGAATACAAAAATTTACGAAAAAACAATTATTTTATTTTGAATAACCACAGAACAACAATATTGTTCTGTGTAAATAACGCATTACAAGTTGAATAATAAGAAATTTTTAGGCGCCCGATAAATTTCACTTAGAATTTCGAAAATCCAACTCGAATGCACTTCTCGCCTGCATCCGCATCTTTTAACACCATTACCATGACGATCGGTCAATAATCATAGAGCTACATCACTTTGAACTTTTTAGGCGCCCGATAAATTTCACTTAGATTTTCGAAAATCCAACACGAATGCACTTCTCGCCTGCATCCGCATCTTTTAACACCATTACCATGACGATCGGTCAATAATCATAGAAGCTACATCGCTTTTATATACGGAAATAAATACCCGTATTTCTACAATTCTAAATCTAAAGGGACCACCTACAGGTCACAATTATTAACCGATTTTCAAAATATTTTCGCCATTTTGTAGCTAAAATTATTAGTTTTTTTAAGGTATTCCCTAGGACACCTTTAAATTTTTTCTTAAATCTGTTTTTTCCAAATATAGTATTAAATCAATTGTTTTATCCGAAATATTTACAGTTTAGTAAACAAATACCCCCTAAAAACAGGATTTCTTTTAAATTTTTCAAAATTCCAAAAAAAATACGAGCTTATTTTTAAAATTTAAACGCTTACACGTGTCTAGATAAATTCCTCAACTTTTGATACTATTCCCGTCTCGATCCTTCCAAAATTCTTAGATGGATCTATGGCCAAAAATACGTCTCAGGCGATTTGTATCTGATAACCACCCAACCAACACAAACTAGCTGTAAAAGTGCTGATAAACAGATTTTTCGGATTCTTTGAGCTGGTTTCAGATGCTGTTTAAAGTATTGATTCAGCCACAGACAATGTCTGTGGGTTAAGCGCTTATCCAGCTCTTTTAAGCGCGAAAGAGGACCATATTAAAATTTCTTAAAAAGGTTGGTTAAGCTCTTGCAAGAGTTGATTAATAGCTGTACTGAGGCTGGTTAATGGCTTATTACTATGCTTTTACTCTATTGTTTTGCCATTTAAAGTCTTTAATGCAGGATTTAGTATAACAATTATCTTAAAATAGTTTTTTTGAACGAAGAATGGATTATTAATGTTTAAAAAAAAGAACAATGTGTTCGCAGATAAATATGTCTAATAACAAAAAACATGTGATTCAGTGCAATTGTAATAAATATTGCTGGGTGTAACTAGTAGAATAGAATTAAGTAGATTTTAGAGCAAATTAGGAACCCAACTTAAGTAAAATTGGGATTTCGTAATCCATGAGTACTTATTTAATGGTGTCAAATTATTCTAACTTAACTCAACAGTCTCAAATCTTGAAAACATTGGTTTTAAAGCCACAAGCTGTTCAAAGGCTAAATATATTCTGTTAATAGGGTTATATTTTGTTTGTGGCTGGAAGAGAGATAGAGGTTTTGGCTGTATACAAGTCTTCCAGAAATATATTTTATAGCTTGATATTCCAGCGTTTTAGGGTACAAATATATAAAATAGGAAGACGGAAGGTATGTCAAGGTATGCAATAGGTAGGTATTTTATTATGTTTATTGCCTAGTTACCTACTTGAAAATAATATTAACGGAATTAAACGTGTAATACATTATCTGTCAGATACGTAGGTACATTATTACGTTGTAAAACAGCCGAAACGCGAGTTATGAATTTATTTATAAAAATCCTATGTATCTATTAGGGCTATGAGCTGCTGCGGCTGGCTCGCCGCGGTAGAGCGATCGGTACCTCCCCGCGCTTACCCCGCAATACAGTTATTATCTAGTATTATTATTTCTAATTGATGTAAAAGACCATTATGCTTATATTCACCTTGCTCAAAGAGTTTTAAAATATTTGTCGAGGTGTACGCAAAATTGTTCTAGAACCATAGGGCAAAATATCTGGAAATCTTTTATTTCAAATTGCTGCTTAATTTTCAGTGCTTCTTCTTGATTCTAGGTATACGGAACTCTTGACATTTGACGCCAACGCTTTACTAGATTCCGGTTTTTAGCAGTTTTCTGTATAAGGATTTACAATTCGCCGTATTTACAGCTAAAGGATTTTTAATACTCTTCATTGTCTAACTTATAAAGGAAAAAGCTGTTTTAAGGTTTTGGCCTAAAGTTTTATAAAACTGATTTATTAGGGTTTTGAATTATTCCAGAAAACTGCTATAGTTCTTTAAGAATCTATTATCAAGCTTAGAGTTGTATGACGTACTCTATGGCTTCTCTTTTACATCTTAACCTTTTTATAATACAGTATAAAACTATATGTCCAGAGAAATGGTAGAAGCTGTATACAGTACAGCTTTTATATGTACAATTGATTTCTTTAAAGCTATTATAGGGTCGATATTTTGATAAAAAGGCTTTAATAAAGTAAATAAATTCTATAAACTAGCTAGAACACGTTGCGAAAACCATTTCAAAACCGTAATTAAACTTAAGGATGTAAGTTGACTTATGTAAATAAATAAATTAATTAATTAATAAATTTTGTTTACGCTCACACCAATTATCTAGACCAAGATGAGTATTCTTGTGAAACTCGTTAATATGGTAAGATAACGGATAAATATACATAAACATTGAAAAACACCCAGGCCCGAAATCAATTTAGAAAAACAGTTTTTCTCTAAATTGACCCGACCGGGGATCGAACCCGGAACCTCAGAGATGCCGACACCATGAAAACCGGTGTACAAACCACTCGACCAAGGAGGTCGTCAAAATGTGTTGGTTGTGCATTTTTAATGGCAAAACTAGATGCACAATCCCTTAAGCGGAATAGTGGTAGCAGTTGACGTATACAATGCATGTGTTTGTGTACGTGTTTTAGAAAAAAAAAAGCAATTATTGAAGGACTCTTCGTAATGTGTCCGTGTCGCGTAGCGGTGAAAGAATACTACCATCCCCTCTCTTCCCTTAGGAGCTGTAAAAGACGTCTAAAGACGCACATCGGACAACATAGAGCGGCGATGGACTCACAACCTGTCACGCTTAGCACATGTGCAGTCGCTATTTGGTGAAAAGTGAACTATGGTAGAGGACTGCTTTTGCTGTTCTCGTTGCCTAGTCCCTGACTTACACGTCGGGGATAATAGTCGAGATTATATGTATGTATGTCTTCGTCATGTTAGCACTTAGCTCGCACACTACCAATGAAATGAGTACAGTCACGAGCAAAAATATATAACTTTTTTTTTATATTCACAGGTGAATCGACAGTTCTATAAAAAGTATAACACTGAAAATGTGAAACAGCAAACCATTTACAGATTCACACAAATAAAAATGTGATAGGTACATTAAAAACTCAAGCAACAAATACAATCGATTACTTCACAATCGCCAAATTGATAATAACTAAACTATTACAGAGCATGCTAGATGAGGGACTTAATTTGTATTATATGTAAAACAAGCTAACTATATATTAAGTCACCTATTTAAAGAAAAAACAATATTATTAAATTATGTAAAAATTAAAAAATATATAAATGAACGAGTGTAACTCTTAATACAGTGGAATAAGAGTCAAAGTGTATACATATTGGTGCTCGTGACTGTACCTAAACATTTTACTAGGTACCTACCTACTCTTTTTGTGCGGACGTTTTGAGAGCGCTGATTGTGTATCTAGTTTTTTTTAAATGACTGGTAGACCTGACAGACGTTGTCCTGTCCAAATCACAATGACAACTCAACTGACAGGAAAAAGATAAAATATCGCGAAGAAGAAGTAAGAAACTGCAAAAAGTTTTTAGCAATCAATTAATATTTTATACCTATATTGCACAACGTCTTTTTATGTTTATTGTTTCTTTTTAAGGATTTTTTACTATTTTTCCTTACCGTTTAAATCTTCCCTAGACATTCACAAATATTTCAAGATCAAAATTAGCCAAATCTGTTTGGTCAATTTCGAGTTTTTGCGAGACAAACAAACAGCAATTCATTTTTATATACATCTTTTTTCGGTCAGCACATTTAGCCAGAATCAAGTTAATAAGTAATTGCTTAAAATAGATGAAAATGAGTGATAATATAAGATAACGAATAATGGTAAATGAAATTCCCCCAAACCCCTGACTCAATAAAGCTGTGGGACTTAATTGAGATCTCACACGGACTTCTTGAGATAATCTGAAAAGTGATGTTGCATGGTTTTGTTTTATTCGCCAAAAGTCATGCACAAAGAAAATAAAACAGACATGTTTTGTATCGGAAAATTTAAATGTCATTTTTGTTATTTTCCTTTAAGTACTTATTATTATTTATACTTCTCACCGTTTAAAGCTTCCCCGAGCTTCCACAAATATTTCAAAATCGAAATTAGCAAATGGATTCAGCCGTTCTCGAGTTTTAGCGAGACAAACGCACAGCTATTTATTTTTATATAAGTACATAGATATGATGTGTGAGGAGGAGTGTGTCTCCTTGAGGTTCCTGGTCTAAGTCAAATAAGGTGACAGTTTTTAGCAATCGTCACCTAATAAAACAGCTGCTGTCGTAAGACCAGACACAATAGAAATTCAATTGTTTACAACCTCTAGGAGCCTTCGTCACAGATAAAGGGTTAAGGGTCACCTAAAACTTCGGAGTAGTCTAAAACGGACATATAACTCAACAATTTATTAAGGTGTAAGTACACATTTACCTGAAACAAATGGCAAACATAATATTTCCTTTCATCATCCATCATCCCATCATATTTTCAGCCTATAAACGTCTTACTGCTAGGCACAGGCCTTTCCACATGGAAAGGAGAATGACCAAACCACCCTATTCGATATCTATTGCGTCTTAATTATTTAAATATCAAAAATGTTCTCTTAATTTATTATGATTACTGTTAAAAAAGGTTTTCTATAGAACGCCGCGTTAAGAGTCAAGTGATAAATAAATGCTGAACTGAACTGATAGTCAACATACGATAATAGACTAAGTCTATTCTATGATCTAAAAACTTGTTTTATTCTATATATTTTTTTCTTAAAGTAGGACAATAAGTAAATAGGTAAGTAGGTATCTACTTAAGCATTTAAATAATTTTATATAAAAATACCTAAAAAGTCTCAAGCTAAAAATGAAGATAGCTTCAAACTCCGGCATGATAGATATTGTAATGTATTTTTTTCTTCATAATTTAGTGCATTGCTGCTATTGATTACTACTTATTTAATTAAAGTGCTGTGTTACGCTAGCTAGCTAAAAAACTAGCCTAACTCCCATAGTAAAAAGGTCATTCTCCATTGTACATGGGGAGATTGGGCTATATAACTCTGCTGGCCTAATGCGAGTTGGTGCTTGATATATGCTTTCATCATCACCATATATGATTTCATCAGCATCCCATCACCATCAGCCTTTACGCATCCTACTGCTGGGCACAGGCCTTCCCAAATAGAAAATTGCACGTGGGACGATTGAGCTATAAAACCCACTATGCTGGCCCAATGCGAGATGGTAGTTGATATATGCTTTCATCATCATTCCATCACCACGAGCCTATAAACGTCATACTGCTGGGCACAGGCCTTCCCACATGAAAAATTGCACATGGGGAGATCGGCCTATACATCCCACCATGCTGGCCCAATGCGAGTTGGTGTGATCACCATCCAGCCCTTCTCAACCCACTGCTGAGCATTGGCCTCTCTCTGTTTATGTCATTCACCTCGTTCTTGTGCTAGCTTGTGATAAATACTTTTCATACATAGATTCACCACTATTATTCCCTTATGCCTAGTTCGCACCTGTGCTAGTAATTTAGTAGAGTAGAACATTGCTTCGTCACTTTGAGAATTTAAAATGAATTTTCAAATAAGCACACTAGCCAAGCAATGTACTTCTACTCGACTAAAATACTAGCACAGGTGCGAACTAGGCATTAGGGTTAGTCAAAGACTAGGCAATGGGGAACGCAGGAGCAGTCCACTGAATAGTCACGTTTCATCAAGTTACAACAGCACATATGCTCAGCGCTTAGAGCATTGGGTTGGTTGAATGCTCTAAGGCTCGGCGTGATATGTGGTGAGACCGTCGCCGCTCTATGCTGTTGGATGTATGTGCAGTCCTTTAGTCCTTAGTCGCCTTTTACGACGCCCAAGGGTAGAGAGTGAGTGGTAGTGTTCTTTTAATAAGCCGCGACGTGACTCACGTAGTCACGTGACACGGCTAAATACTTTACATTGTTATAAAAATCATAGTTGGCATTTATTATTTAAATTTTGAACATGAAATTATTGTAATCCGTTTATTATTATGCAAGTATGGCTCCGCACGTCGCGGTACAAATTTGAGCAGTGTGGAATTTATTAAGGTTGCCACCACATCCGCTGTATGAGAATCCTTTACAAGTTCGTTCTGTCACATCGAAATACCACCTGAAAAATGTTAAAAGTTTAATTATTATTGGTAATTTATGGTACGGACTACGGTACGCTAGAAGAATTCTTCATTTCAAAAACACAGGACAACCCAGCAAACAATTCGGGCACGAGTGAATAAGATGTTCTGCAATGGCTGATCTCTGAGTGTCGTTATTCTTGACTGCATTAATGTGCTCCTTTACGCGACAGGCTACAGTACGTTTTGTTTGGCCTATATAAGAGCTACCAGCACAACTGCAGTAAATTTTGTACACGCCAGGTTTTTGCAGTGGAACTGTCTTTTGGTGAACGCAGCATTGGGCAACTTTCTACAGAAGTGAAGATAGTGTTGATTGAGTACTTATTTAGTATGTTGGAGATATTATCTGTCACCCTTTTATAAAAGCAAAAACACCGGTTGTCACTTCACCTTGCACCTGTACTGTTTTGTTGTGTGTATGGGTGGTAATACCTTTCCCTTTCACCCGTTCTTCTGCAGGACATGCCGCAGTTGAGCTAACTCCTTGTTTAGATGGTCGTCATCACACAAATCATATGCTCGATACCGTCAAAGATGTCTACCTACAGAGTCAAGATATCTTGGGTGGAGATGTGAAGTCGCGTTGCAACAACACAACCACTCAAACATGGTAAGAAACCCGTTTTTTCATAAAAATAACTGTAGTAACCTTGAAAATTTGAAATGTTATGACTACACTACCCCATAAAGATTAAATTTCATACTCTTAACGTCCTTATAGACTTCTTCTATAGTCTAAAGAAATACAATGTTTAAGTAACTCTATTGTATCACTTAACGATCTAATCGCAGATGCTATACTTAACGCTCTTTTGCCTCTTTAGGCTATAAAATAAGAGTTACCTGACACCAAAACGTTTGTTGGGAATATCTTACTAATATTATAAACGCGAATGTTTGTAAGTATGGATGGATGTTTGTTACTCTTACACGTGAAAACTACTGTATGGATTTAGATGAGATTCGGCATACAGATAGTTTATAACCTGGATTAACACATAGGATACTTTTTATCCCGATATTCCCACGGGAACGGGAACCACGTGGGTGAAACCGCGAGGGGCCGCTAGTCTTACATATATCATAATAAGTAAAAGCTTCAAAACCAGTCCACCGGAGCGAGTGCCCAATGCGGGCTAATGATTACAAACGGTCTATGCATCGAAAAGATCTGAAACATGAGCCTTGATCTGGGAATTGTACCTGCGACATCCGGTTGTCGGACCGAGCGCTTGACCACTCGACCACCGAGGCTTACGTCCAAGTTCATAATAATAATATACGTGTTAACAATTACTTACATAGGATGATATTCATTGCAGTTCCCAAAATCATATTGCAAACGGCAATAAACTTTTTCACTCAAATTCAACTTATGTATAGATTCGACTCCAGGATCTTAAAAAAAGATAAATTTAAAAACTTATATCATAATAATATGTTCACGCTAAAAGACTCAGGAACGCCGTCATACTGCGGCCATTTTGCACAAAAAAAAACAGATTATATAAAAGAAACCTCTAAAATCTAGCCGCCTCTGTAGTCTAGTCTAGTGGCTAATCCACCGGTTTTAGATCCAGAGATCCCGGTACTTGGTTTGGTTGGTGGTGGCGTTTTGACCGCAACATCTGTCCTTTGCCATAGTCCACGTTTCAACAAATAACAACTACACATGTGCTCAGCGTAACAGGTGGTGAGCCCATCTTCGCTCTATGTTGTTGGATTCTTTAGTCCGATAGTCGCCTTTTACGACACCCAAGGGAAGAGATGGGTTAGTAGTATTATTTTAATAAAGCCGCCACCCCACACACACAACTTCTAAAAATATTCAGTAAAAAAAATTACCTATATATCTTCTAAACTATAAAACCTTAGTCTAGTCAAGTAGGTAAGTAGGCATCAATAGTTAGCAAAATGACCTCCTCGTTAATAGTTAAAGTTAATTTGCTATGGCCGTAAGGCGGGTCATGAACCGAGTAGTAGTAGAGTCATGTAGTAATTATAACTCTAAATGCAATGGAATAAGAGTCAAAGTGTATACATATTGGTGCTCGTGACTGTACGTGATGTACTTAGTGCTCGACACCACGTACAAAGATAACTGTCTCTGTGTGCTGTGCTGGGTTACTCTGTGGTGCTGGTAGCTGCTCATTAATACTGCCGTCCATACACTAAAATGCTGTTAACTCCAAAAGTGACATTTCGTGATAATCGCCATTTATTGAAAAACGTTACGTGGTGTCTAGCGACATTATAGTTTAGTATTTTCAATCAACAGCATTTAAGTCATGTAAACATTTAAGTTTAAAAAAAAAATGGCTAGTCGTTCCTCTGCCGGCGCATGAGTTTCCCAGTTCCTATAATCCCGGGTCTTTTAAACGGGCGTGGAACGGCATTTATGCAGGCCGTCATGAAGGGGTGCGCTTGTTACCGTGCTTGTTCCACGGTGGCAGAGAATATATTGGGGAGCGCTCCCATTATTTTGGACTACATCGGCTGCTTACCATCAGGCAGGAAGTAGTCACTATGACGTGTCACATTAAAAAAAAGTCATGGGATTATTACTTTGTGATTTGAAAGAAGAGAGCTATGAAATTGGAATTAACAACGTTATAGCATAAAAAAATTGTTTAACGGCGTTTTTCGTGTCGATGTCCCAGGTAACTAAAAAGATAAAAAAAATAATTCAAAAGAATATAAAAGCCTGCACATACCTCCAACAGCAAAGAGCGGCGATGGGCTTCCCACCTGTCAGTCAGCACATGTGCAGTCGCTATTTGGTGAAAAGTGGACTATGGTGGACTGCTTTGCGATCATCATTGCCTGGTCTCTGACTAACTCTTCAGGGATAATGGTCGTGATAGAAGTCAAAATCGTCCTCCGGTTGATTAACGGCATTTTAGTGTATGGACGGCAGAATAGAATACTACCGCCCCATCTCTTTCATTTGGTGCAAACGGACTAAAGACTGCAAATACATCCAACAACATGAGCGGCGATGGGCTCACCACAGTGACGCTGAGCACATGTGCAGTTATCATTTGGTGAAACGTGGACTGTGGCTGTGGACAGCTTTTGCGGTCCTCATTGCTTGGTCTCTGACTAACCCTTGGGGATAATAGTACAGAATAACTAATAGTACTACGTACAGAAGGTTCACTCTCTAACGACTTTCACGCGAAATTTAAACTTATCGTGTGACCCGAGCGTTCATATTCCGTTATGCAGCGCTGACTCGATATCGATTTGACGTCATGACGTCACAGAGCGTAGGGTTTACGCGCGCGCGCAGGGATTACGAGTTAGGCTGATTTTACAGTCACGCGTTTGATCAGCGCCGGCCACACACGCGCGCTTGCAATTACACTAGATAGTAGTTGCGTTTCATAGTCACGCACACAGTTGAAACGCGCAACTACTATGTAGTGTAATAATTGAAAGCGCGCGCGTGTGGCCGGCGCTGCTCAAACGCATGACTGTGAAATCAGCCTTAAGCGACTCGGCGCTCGGTGTTCGGTGCGTCGTCTCGCGGCAACCACTGCCATACGCCTAGGCGGCCTGCCTGGGAGGCGCGCCGGCCGAACGTACCTAAACTGCGGAGTGACACCCCCCAGGGTAGTACTATTATTTATTCTGTGCCCCAGGGCCCTGATTCTGGATCGCAATCTATAGATTCCACACCTAAACCTTACCGCGCACCAACGTCAAACGCATACGTTTTTGGGAAGATATCGTAACTTTTTAAGGAATTAACGGGGTTTTGAAACAACGAATCGTTACAGAATAAGGGCCCTGGTTCAGTCGTTGTATGTATGTCCCTGTAAAACTAGCCTCAAATCATTAACATAAATCAATGAATGTACAAGCATTACCTCGACATGCGTGATGGCACTGAGTTGTGCTAGTGAACTGGTTTAAATTATAAGGACACTTTCCAAATTTAGCAGTTTTGCAATCTTCCATCTTTATGTCGTAATAGAACCTGCAACAGTATTTTGGTTAAAAGGCGTTCTTTTTTTACTAAAGTTACAAACTCCAGCCAAATTCGATGAAGAACGTTTGTAAACAGATCTCTGTCATTTCTTTGTGCAACTATCTAGTTAAACTGGGCTCTAGACAGTTTTTTTGGAAGAAAGACACCATAGTTAACTACATATTTTGAGTCTTTATCCGTGGTCCCGGTGGGTCGACCTATTACCGGGTCCACGGGTAATTATTTTCTTGTAAATCTCTCTCAAGAAAAAGTAAAAATCTGAGTAATAATAGATATTTGCACAAAGAAATGACAGGTTACTGTCTCTTTACAAACATTCTTCGTCGAATTTGGCTGGAGTATAGCCAAAAACGGATTTGAAAAAAACAAGATGGAAGGCAGCCGCTCCTGCAACACCAAGACTCGTCTATCCTGAAGCCCTACACTCCAAGCGCACAAGCGCATCCTTTTTATGTGAAATAAGGCAAACGAGCAGGCTGGTCATCTGATGGAAAGTATTCACCGCAGCCCATGGACACCCGCAAAACCAGTAGAGTTGCAGGTGCGTTGCCTTGAGGAATCTTGTAGGATCGTTAAGAGTGTGCGCAGGAATTACACGAGCTGATTCCACCTTCTCCTTTCTATCTCCGGGGAACGAGACGCGGACTGAGATCTCACCCTTACACTATCAAGATACCACCTTACAAAGCGCTTTGCGTCATCATTTTTGATGCAGACAGCTAAGGAGTGGATTTTCCTTCCTGCGGATCTGTTTCCTGACACGTACGGTACAGCCTGGACATTTTGAAGGCAGGGGTGAACAGGCATTATCTAGGCAAGTATGCTACATCCTAGGCCGCATCGTCACTACCATATGGTGAGATCGCGGTAAAATACTTGCCTATAGAAAATTTAAAAAAAAAAGAAATGATTAGGAATTCCCTTGAGTAAGGTGTAGAAATTGTGAGGACCTTCGCTCCCAGGATGAAACAACAGCAACAAGTGCCATTGTTTCACGCTGATATTCTATGAGAGAGTGTTATTACGCCGGGCGAGATGACCCAATTCGTGCTTCAACGCAGCGAGGCTCAACCACTCTGACGGTTTCACTTATTTAGGGGCCCAGGGGTCACGTGTAGGGTTCTAAGGGTAAACATACAGAACAGACGCGAGTGGTTTTAACCCCCAAAATACTAGATTGTGTAGGCCCGTTTTTCGACGTACGCTACTGTGAGCATGTACCGTGCCAATCTTTTGTGAAAAAAGCAAGAGCACGCGCTTTTTTATTTTCACGTCTGAACGGAACAACGAACACAGGTGATTTTTGGCGCAGAAACAGTTATATTAATACCAGTGCCATAGACTGTATACAGGTCAAGTATAATATTATCAGGGCACGCGACAAAGAATTTCGAATTTGCAAATTTTCAGCGGCCGAATATACAGGCAACTTTCGCAATGCCGGGTCGCTGGATGGGTGAAAAATTAAAAATATCTCGAGCTCCTCAGTGCCTCGGAAGTCACGTTAAGCTGTTGGTCACGGTTGCTGTCGTAAGATGGCAGTCGTTAAAACGCACCAACTCGCATTGGGTCCAATATCCCCACGTGGGAGGCTTGTGCCCAGCAGTGGAATGGCTGAAGATGATGAAGATGATAAATATGCAGGTGATTAAAACTCATTACTAATATAAGCCTCTAAATTTCCCACTGCTCCTGGCCTTCCCACTTACACCAAAGCACCAGTAGATCAGGCTATAACCACCACACTGATCGAATGCTGAATGGACCACAACCTACTTCGGTTCAAAAAACTAGCCTTCCAAAGCACAGATATTTTGTTTTGTCTTTCATCCGGTAACAGCATAGCAAAAGTTGTTTCACTTGCATGATCACAACGCGGACGCATCAGCTGATATATCGCAAATTGTTTATTTGTTCGATATGATTCCATTTTACCTGGGTACTCCGTCATAGCCTAACTTAGTGCAGTCGTATCCATTGGGCTGAAGCTTGCACCAAACGGCCCAATCATCTATTTTTGAGACTAAAACAACATATACATTTTATTAGGTTATTATGTTCCAGAAAATCATGAAGGGATGATGAAATGGGATTAATGTGAATAGGACAGTTACTTTGAGTTCATTGGAGATGTTATCCTGAAAGGTCAAGGGTACCTAAACCGACGAGCATGTATTAATGAGAAGAAAAATGTTAGAAGGGTAAATAAAGATTAAGAAATGTCAAAAGCTGTGGTCTCTACGAACCGCTACGGAATGGGGCTTGAATTACCTTTGTAGGTATGCATGTAGGCATAGTCAAAGTCAAATAAGTACATTTTCACACCACCTGCTCGACAATGTCAAATTATATGTCATGCAAACCTAACATAGAGTAAGTCATTTAAGACCTAAGGTCTAGCAGGGCATTAATATTTTACTGAATTTCATTATGACCCGCCGGTCATTAATGTGATTTGAATTTGGAACATAAAGTAGAAAGGTACATGTACTAATTACATGCATTAACCATTAGGATCTGCACTAAAAAAAAATTGTTCGAAAATCGAACTGGCCACCACCAGTAGATAAAATAAAAGAAAAATAGAGCACAAATTTAAATAAAAGAGGCGCGAATACTGAAAATTGCTTTGTTATACCACATATAAGGTACTTGCACTTACGAAGGCCCGGCCTCTACGAAGGCCCACTTTAAAAACGCGCACTTGCCACTGCCTAAAACTTTCGAAATTTCGCGCCCACATTCACCATAGCCCTATAATAAATGTGCAATAGCGCCAAATCACTTCCGCGCCGCCATGTTGTTACAACTCTTTCATGTCGCGTATTTACAACCTCGTTGTGATTGTTTTTGCCAATTTTTCCACAAATAGCGTCAGTTTTCGAGTGATTCTATCATAATATTGTCAAATAATCATTGGAGAATGGAATACAATGGTAAGTTTACCGATTATTTAGTTATTTGTGATTTTATGTTAATTTTTCCGCCACTATGAAAAAGTCGTAGTATAGCCCGGCCCTACAAAGGGGCCTATAAATCTATTAAAATGGTAAATGCGCTTGGATTGTAAATACTTAAGTATAAATAAGACGAAATTGGTTTGTTTATATTATTTTTAATGCCAAACTAGTGAAGGTATTTTAAAATAGACACAATATCGTGTAACTAGGTGATTTGAACTCGCATTTCATATTTTGTATACTTATTATTGAGAATTTTAATATTAACTATTATTAGTTTTACTTTTATTAGATCATGGATTCACATCCACAACCAAAGAAAAAAAAGAGACCTTTGGACTGAAGGAGATTTTTTAATTAAAAAGATGTTCCTAAACCTAAAAAAATAAATAAATTATTCTATAGCTCTAGTAAGGCCCACTTAAAATTTGAGTGGCAAATGAGTACTGAATATTTAGATTCTTGAATTAATATTGTCTAGAGTTTCGATTTTTCCATCAAAAATAATTGTTTTTTATTGATTTAGAGCAAACTTATACTTTTATGAATATTTTGGTTTTTCGTACACGGGTCAAGGCCCAGTGTGCAATTTTTTATTATACCTCTAAAAATATAGGTTGAATAACCTATATTTGAAACTGCTTAACGTGATTTGTAAATTATTTTGAAATAGGTATATTTTGAAAAACAGTTAGTCATAAACGGGCCTTAGTAAGGGACCGTGCCTTTAACTAGGCCTACTACAGTGTTTTTAAAAAACCTTATTTAATTTAGTTATTTGTAAGAAAATTGTAATTTTTTGATTATTTTTCGAAGGATAATTAAACATTACATCATTACAAGTAGTTGTTTTTGTCAAATCTTTAAAAAATAATTTATTATTGAGATTTGAAATAAGGTGGGCCTTCCTATGTGCCAGTACCTTACTATTGCTTTTTATTGTCTCGTAGATAGCGTGAAAAGTAGAGTATTCTCCTCGGGGATAAAAGTGCCTTCGCCTTGGGCGACCTTGAATCCCACGCTGCACTCAGGATTCTTGTCTTTAGAATCCTTCGTTCGGGATTCAATACGGCGCCCGCTACATAGGACACTACTTTATCCCCTTGGTGCATAATCTACTATTAATAGTTAAGCTCTGTTGATTTGTGATAAACATATATATTTATTTTTATTCTTACGGGTACCGGGTAAGCGCTTGGCCTTCATCTCACCTGATGGTAAGTGACGATAAGGCCGAAGTGGAAGCGCGCTTCACCCGGAATCCTCTCAACCACTGAGTAACTGGCTATCTTATCTCTAACTGTCGGAACACAACTATGCTATAAACATCGTTGTTATGGCGACAGACTTAGATAAGATGGTGGTAGCTAGCCAGGCGGACTTAACAGCCCTACCACTAACCAAAACTTACTATCTACCACCCATTTAGAACGTCTGTGGAGCAAAATTGACAAAATACAAAAGATAAGTTTTTGGCCTTCATCTCTTTAATGCTCTAAGTTCATCTCACCCATCGTAAAGCCTTGTTCGTCGTCCGTCTTATTAGGAGTAGGTACAATGCTTCGCTACATTGACTTTTATAAATTCATTTTAAAGCGATACACGATAGTGAAAGTGTCCTTCATCTAAGAGCTGAGTGTAAGTTTGTAAATGTGCAAACGTTACTATCGCGTTTGAGTTAAGTTTTGACAGATAGATCTTAATGCTAAGTAAATAAGATCGAGAATCAAAACTCAAACACAAACGCGATAGTAACGTTTGCACATTTACAAACTTACACTCAGCTCTCTGAACTAGAAATTTAGCCAGAACAATACTAATATCAATATTATTGTAGTGCCAGACGTAAAGAAGATGTTGGTAGCTATGGCGTTCAACAAGCCCTACAATAAACCAACACGAAACCAATAATCGTAGCGGGTTTCGTAATGAGGAAACTGTAAAATATCCAACATTTTATTGAAGTTGAAATCAGAAATAAAAAAATCTTAAATTAAATAAGTTTCGGCTACCTCTGAAGTTGAAAGAAAATTCATATTCTATCCGATTTCAACTTCGCGGCAATAAAAGGAAGGAAGAATAAAAAAATGGGATGGGCAGATGACACTATATTTTTTTTTACCAACATACGAATATTAAGTTAATTAAATAATTTAGGTGCCTGCTGTGAAATCTACCACGTATACCACTATATAAATCCACACTCCATGTTAGATCCCACCACGGTATTATGCTTTAAATTTAAATGTATTTCTTTTAGACACAATATTTTAATAACAACAGCTTCCTGAATTAAAGAATATTACCCAATACCGCTATTTATAATTATCAGAAACTGAAACTGAGTTTTTGTTTCACTGAAATAGACCAAGCATAATTTTGACTTTATACCCACAAAATGTCTTCGGCCTTGCTATGAGTATTAGCTTAGAAACGTGATATTAACTTAGTAACGTTACTTAAATTCATTGTTATTTAAGATCAGACATTATTTATTTATGTAACGTTTATAAGTAAGGAGTTTCGTGAACAGTGAACAAAAGGCCATGGAATGAATGATAGCGTCGGTAGCGGAGCGACGCACGCAGGGACTTCTGACGTTTGCAACGTGCGGTACGTTGAAAACGCTCACGCTTTATTTAAGCAAACTTAATAAACAAGTATTTAAACTGTTTTAACAGGACCAAACACGGTTAATTTTATAAGTATTTAAATTATTAAAAAAATATTTAAATAAGTAAGTAGAATCGTCCAAAAAAATGTTTTACCTCGAGAGAGAGAGAGAAGACGGTTTACGTCCAGTAGGGGATGGGGACACGCTTGAGTGATGCCATCTTCCACTAGAAAACCTCCAAGGTTCGTACGGCTACGAAAGCGCGTTGAGGAAAGTTACCTGGACTTTGCGCTCCTTAAATCGCCTGAGGAACTTCTTACCGTTCAAGACGAAGGTAATGCTTGTGCAAATTTTAATATTTCCTATGGTCGACTATTGTGACGTGTGTTATTACGACCTTAACTCAGACCTGCTTGACAATCTCGACAGACTGCTCAACGGCAGTATTAGGTTCATATTTAATCTAAAGAAGTATGACCACATATCAGAGTATAGGTCCGAACTGATATGGTTGCCTTTTCGCCAGCGGGGACGTTTACGAGCCCTGACCACACTTTATTCGATGAAACTTTTCTAATGCTCCTTATTATCTAACTCCCTATTTCCAGTATCTCTGCTTTTCTCATACTAGTAATTTCCGGTCGTCAAAGAACCTTCACCTTCTCTCTCCTTTTCATTCCTCTGGATTTGTACACTCCTCCTTTCTTATTGAGTTCATTCTTCTTTGGAACGCGCTACCTCTTGAAATCAGGATGACCACTAGTCGCAAAGCATTTTAAAGGAAAGTCCGCTTCTCTTCTCTGATAAAACCATGGCAGAATCATCTCAGTAACGTCATACTTATAAGTTATGTTTATATTGTATTTATGTTAACTTAAATACAATATATATACGAATATTCCGCTCTGTGCCCCTGGATCTGCCACTGGGGGCATAAAACGGAAAAAATCTTCCGTCTTGTGCCACTGTGCCTGGGCTGTGCCACTATATACGAGTATATATATATATATATATATACTTAAATACAATATATATATATATTGTATTTAAGTTATCAATTTATTATGTATTTTTGTGTTATGTTTAAAATATTAAAAACTACGTACGTACGTACGTTTCTACTTTTATTACCGCACCTAAAAGCACCTACCATGTCATCTCTGCACCACCCTATGGTTGGTAGAGAAAGCCTCAGGCATTAAGTCCGCCATGTAATGTAATGTTGCAAAAGATTTAAATGAATAAAAAAATAATAATAAATAAATAAAATTAAGTGAAAATTAAAACTACTCCTTTGACATTAGATCGTACTAATTGTTATTCTTCATTCAGAAGGCATTTTGAAAATAACCTGTATTGTTGTGATTAAACTAAGATCTATTATTTAAACTTGTAATTTTTAAGCATATGATGGTAAACAGAAGAAGGATTAATCTATTTGCTCTTACAATATGCTTCAGCCGACTGAGTGGTCCTGGGCCTCACAGTTGTATGTTTTGTTGTACTTTCTTGGGTTACATATAAATCTGGTAAAGTGTAAATAAAAAAGAAACCGATTGTTGCCCTAAACATAGTCGCTAAGAAACTTAAAATGTATGTACCAATAGTTTTACAACAATACAAAATTTATGGCTTTCATATCACGTTTTTATAATCTATTTTTTTATTACATTCTTTAAACATATTTTATTATATAACAAATTGACTTCTCCGGTAGGTATTACGATCACGAACTAACTTGAATCTTTGCAACTATTTAGTGCGGCTAGACACATCAACCAGTTCTTGAATAGCGGCATCTAAAGCCTGTTTTTCAAAATCAGGAGTAATAGACTTCATAACATTATCTAAAATCCAACCGATCATCCATTTTTGATGTATACGTCCTTCAGCGAGAAATCTTTTGACATGGTAATCCATACGGCCTCTGACTGTTCTATAGACGAGCATGCTTCTCTCCCGGTAAATAGCTTCAAGCTGCATATTAATGTTCTCCTTTTTAGCGTCCATCAACTCTTTCTGACCCTCTGCCCTCCACTGAGCGTCCTTTGCAGATTTTACTGTATCTTTGTAGAAGTTCGTTTCATCGTCCCTGACTTTTTGAAATTCAGCGTGCACGGCGTCGACATCGTGATCTAAAAAGGCTGCGAAGTCTGCACCTAAGAACTTGACAGCGCAAGCCATGACCGTTATGATGGATAGACCGAGGTAGTATTCATGTTCAAAGATGAAAATCTCTTTGCTCACTAAATAGTTTATCATGACTATTCCAAAAACGTAAGGGCCTGAGACACCTGTCTTCGAATGGAAAAATTGGAACCACTCCTCGGGAAAGAAGAATAGCCTTACTTTACCGGACTTAAGGGCCCGCGTGGGGCCATTTCCAGTCTTACACCCACCGCCGTCACCGCCTTCAGACCCTGGACACACGGGACCTTTCGCCAATGCTGCTTTCTTTGATGCTGGACATAACGCCGTGTGTGTACCAAAAATTGCTTTCGGTAACAGTAATCGTGTTGTACTTAATGAATTCAATATGCGTGAGGATAACATGGCTTCATTGCAGTATTTACCTATTTCAATATAAAAAACAAGGCGAATTTAATACATACAATTCAATTATAATAAAAAGACAGACAGGCCACTTCTGACACTTTTACGTTTACATGTCATCTTCAAAGAGAATAAAAATTTCGTGTTCCCAAAAAGGTTAAAAACCACAAATAATTAGTACCTTCAGTCAAGTATAAGTATTGGGTCCCATTGCTTTCATGGTTCGTTTTTATTTAAATAGCAATTAAGTACAAGAATGGGCTGTAAACGGTGCCGCCGCGCGGTGCCGCCTCCCGCCGAGACAGTCATTTAGAAGTTGATGAAAATAATAATAATAAAATATAAAAATTATGGCTCAAATGTGACTATAACCAACAATCCTTCACAATACTATATTTTTTTCTTACTTATTTTATTTATTTTATGTGCTCTTTTGGAATGAAACCAGGACATCCAGATATGGAATTGAGCGCTTGCGGCTCAATAATATAATTTAAAATTAGCACTTTTATAAGTGGTAAGTAGGAGTCTTAAAATTTAGTTATCACTTATTTGTTTTATATAATAGTATTATATTTTAATAGCATTGGCTATAAACCTTAGAGTATCAATATAGGGTCTAACAATATCAATAAGCGAACGTTTAAAGGGGGGCATCTATACATCACACTGAGCATGCTCACCAAATTTGGTTCAAAACTACAGGCTTGTTACCGAGATAATCAACAAAACATTACCATAATTCACCAAAAAATACACCCTTTCCAAACCCGTACAGCTGTACTACACGCACACAAAGACCGAACATGCACACTAAACTCGGAGCACACTGAGCTATATTTTTATTGACGCTTGCGTGCCTGATAGTAAAAATACAGCATGTTACATGATATGCATTATTTTAATTGATTTAGTTGGTTAGAAAACATAATTTTGAAAAATCACTATAAAACTGGAGCCCATTTTTTGTCATTGTATTCAAAATGATGTACAGATTCCGCCCTTAAACGTTCGCTTATTGATTTTGTTAGACCCTATATATGTATCTTTACTATAAGCTATAAACACATTTGAGTTTGAATTTGAATTTAGAAAGCCAAGTAAGTCAAATGCAAGGTTTACCTTCAAAATAAAACGCTTTTATATTTTTCAAGATTTTATTACAAAAATGTCGATGTTATTATTGTTTCACTATTATCACATTTATATTCATATACATGCGGCCTTAATCAGTACATAGTCGGCTAGTAATAAATTGATTCAAGTTTCAGCTAGTTCATAATGGTTAATTTGTATATTCCATAAGTACCTACTTTACGAAAATACGTGGTAACTTATGACAATGTCGAAAAGTACAATCAGATTACAAGTTGAGAAGTTGATCCAAGCAGCATAATTATACGAAATTTTAAGCATTAAGAAAAGACTTTGCACAAAACGATCCGTAGGTATGGCTTATTAGCAGAACCCACTAAGATATACTAGCTCTCATTTCACGTACTTCTAATAAACCCTGTCATAACTTATTACGAATCATAAGATCTTTCCATTGTGATTACATGTCTCAAGTACGAACGTAAAATGAATTTATTCGCCAAGGTGTTTATTTATTGAATTAGTTATACTTATTATGTCCAATTAGTTATCATTTATCAATGGTAATATTTTTATAGAATATAATATAATTGTTATCACCAGCTTTATACTATATACTTATGTTTTTAAAGACGGTATTTGGCAGCACGCAGAATTGGGTATTTGTCACCAGTGCAGAGTCCACGGAAGTCATCCATGGACAGATCGACGATGGAAACGCCACCGAGGTTCTTCGATCTGTGAAAAACAAATTTGGAAATTGTAACACTTTCATATGAATAACGCATGGCAATGCAAACATTGACGTATATAATACCAACCAAACCTAGTACAAACATGTACTTCCCGCTTGATATCGAACTTAGGACCTCAGGATGCGCTATCGGTGCGGTTGTCTAACTAGGCGCAAAGGCGGTTAAAAAAGTATACGACGCAATTTGTGAAAGATGCCACTTGGCTGGTGTTATTTAAGAAATTGTTGCCATTTTACAAGCTGTCATCGGCAATCCGCATATAGGAATACGTTTGTAAAATGACGACATCGTATGTAAACGGACGAATACCATTTGTTGACACATACATTTATAAAAATACAAATCGTAAAATATAAATTAATTAAACGTAGAAGTTGGTAACATTATCTATCACAATAAACGTAGTTGGTTTCAAAGATATTATCTGAACAAAAGACGACAATCTACGAAACATTGTTAAGGAAAACACAAGCTGAAACGGCATCGTTATTGAAAGGAAAGAAAGAAGAGTCGACATTCAATTTTTATTATTGTAACAACTACAATTGTAGACACTCTGTAAACAATTTTAACAAGCAAAGAATATAGAAAACATTTCGCAATCTCTGTTTGTTCCGGGTGCATTCAGTAACAACACAATTATTTCTTTGAAAATGATTTTAGCCACGGAATTACTTTTAACTTTCACTGAGATACTTTCTGTTAGTAAATAATTCGCAATATGGGATACTATTCGGATAGGTGGTCCTCATCAGCCTATAAACGTCCCACTGCTGGGCACAGGCCTTCACTAGACAATGACCGGGAATTCTTTCGCAGTATGAAATAGATAGATATATTATTTCTTTAAATGTGGCATCCATTCAGTGATCCTGCACTGCGAAAGTTGCTTAACTGGCAAGATCGCAAACTGAGCCTGAGTCGCTCTCAGGTCTTTAAAAATAAATTTTATAATTAATTACATACATACATATGATCACGACTATTATCCCTGAAGGGTTAGTCAGAGACTAGGCAACGAGGACAGCAAAAGCAGTCCTCTACCATAGTCCACTTTTCACCCAATAGCGACTGCACATGGGCTCAGCGTGACAGGTGGTAAGCCCAACGCCGCTCTATGCTATAGGATGTATGTGCAGTCTTTGGACCGTTAGTCGCCTTTTACGACCCAAGGGAAGAGAGGGGGTGGTAGTATTCTTTCACCTCTACGCGACACAGTTATAATTGATTAACATCCTACTAATATTATAAACGCGAAAGTTTGTATGTACGGATGGATGTTTGTTACTCTTTCACGTAAATACTACTGAATGGATTTGGATGAAATTCGGCATACAGATAGTTTATAACCTGGATTAACACATAGGATACTTTTTATCCCGATATTCTTACGGGAACGGGAACCACGCGGGTGAAACCGCAAGCGGCCGCTAGTTGTATTATAATTTGAGAGCCGTTTGGTATGGGGGCTCACTTATGGAATACTACCAAATGGACTTACCACTCATGAAGTTTAGCATATGTGCAGTTGTATTTTGGTGAAACATGGACTTAGGCAGTAGACTTCTGCTGCGGTCCTCATTGCCTAGTCTCTGACTAACCCATTGAGGGATAATATTCCTGAATCTATGTACGTAGTATGTAAAGTAATTATCACAAGCTAGCACAACCGAGGTGAATGGCATAAACAGTAGCATCATGATGGCTCAGTGGCGCGCCTTAGGCGAGCCAGTCCATCCGCCTATCGCAGTCCACTGTCCAGCAGCGGACTGCGATAGGCTGATGAATCGTCGTCAATTAAATTAAATTTGTTTACGCTCACACCAATTATCTAGACCAAGATAAGTATTCTTCTGATACTCGTTAAGAGGCCTATTACATCTCGACTGTGATTTTTGCGTAAATTGGTCAATTTTGGCGTTATGGATCTCAGAAACAAAAATACATTAACAATTATGACTTATTGAATAGTGTAGAATAGCTATTGGAATAGTGGGTAGCGGCCTCGCTTTTTGTAAATTTTGCTTAACTTTTTAATTAAACCCAAAATTGCAGAGAAAGATTTTCATGAAGTGCGCGAAGGCACTTTTTTGAGCTCATCGATTGAACTACTGTTGTGAACAAGTGAAATAAAATAATTATAATGTTGTCTCTTATATAGTCGAATAGTGTAAGTAAAGTAAAGTAGAAAAAAAAAATCTGATTCTAAACCAAAAAACTTCGAAAAATGCTATAAGTTAACTGTGAATATCTCCTATCTACGATAATATTATTGAGCAAAATTTATACCAGAGTAATTGTTACTTCATGAGGAATAAAGATTTTATAATGAATTTATTATCCTATTTCGATAAAAACGATAAATACAACTGCAAAATTACTACAAAATGTGATGCGCCGGCCGTCCGAATTCAACTTATGCTCACAGAATGGAGATTTGTAAAATTATGCACAAATTTATTATCCTATTTCGATAAAAACGATAAATACAACTACAAAATGACTACAAAATGCGAAAATGGACATTTTACGCAAAAATCACATTCAAAATGTAATAGGCCTCTTAAGAGGGTTTACGCATTTCGGTTTCCCATACAATCTTCCAAGATGAATTTTTTTTAAACCAATAAGCCAATAATAATGAAACTTTGCATGCTACAGTAAAATACAGGGATCTAAATAGTTTTTTGAAATCATTTTTAAAAAACGTTTATTTGGCTGAGTTATTGCTATTTAAAGTCCACTATAGAAAGTTTAAAATCACAATAACTCAGTTAAATAAACGTTTTGCTCAGTTAAATGCTAAGTTTCATCAAAATTTGCTTACCAGTTTATTAAAATTTCAACTTTGAAATTTGTATGGGAAACCGAAATGCGTAAACCCTCTTAGGGTGGTTTCGACCAAAATGGAATAAGGTCTTATACCTAGATTAAACGCCGAATTTGTATAGACTAATCTCGGAGTAAGTCTTATTTCAGTTTGGTCGAATCCAGCCTAAATATGGTAAGATAACGTATAAATATACATAAACATAGAAAAAACACTCAGACCCGAAATCAATGTAGAAAAAAAGTTTTTCTCTTAATTCACCCTACCGGGAATTGAACCCGGGACCTCAGAGATGGCGCTCGCTAGCCAGCGTGCCAACCACTCGACCACGGATCACTCATGATGATGATATGATGTAGGTATGTATGTATTGGCATTGTCAACTTACTTCACATAGGCAGCCTTCTGTCCAGCGGTGTCTGGGTCCTCATAGCTCACCCAAAGACCAGCCTCGCCGTTGTCGTCGGGTAGACGGAACGCGTAAGTGCCTATAGAGTTAACAACACAAAGTTCAGAACCTAATCACAGCAACTCGGACGAAGCGAGTGAGGCGACTGTACAAGGGCCGGTGCAACAACCATGCAAGACAGTAATCGATCGAAGCTTAACCACCACGAATTTATTGTTCAACCATTTTGTAATAAAATTTAAAGTGCTGAATGCGAGTCTTTTTTACGTTAAAACAAATTTATTTGGTTTTAAGGCGTTGCACAAACGTAGACACCTTCATATTATGGTAGCGGCAATTGAAGGCGAAGCAAATCGCGTTTTTCGATGATAGTTTTTAGTGTCCCGTATCGGTAGCAGAGAGTGTCTACGTTTGAGCAAACGCCTACAGCAATTACTGATAATGACAAACTAGAGTTACTAAACTCGCACTCTCGAGGAGCTTTTCAGAACTTGTATCAGAAATCATTTGCAGACTCGCTGAATTGATCTTATATACATACTGTCTAATAAATTAAACCAATTTGGAAACGGATGACATACTATTTAGGTAACCATCTTAAAATAACAGAAATATATTTTATAAGATAACTAATTAAGTTTCGTTTTATGTTTGGCTGTAACAAAACAGTAATATTTCTAAAAACTCTGTCTTAATAGCAAGCATGTCGTTCGTTTTCAGCATGGCGTTAGTTTTAGTACACCTACACATAAATTGTTTATCGAACAAAACTTTTGAATTGACTAACTGACACTTATCAAGAAGTGGTGTAACCTGCCATTCATCTAAGTAATATAAAACCACCACCTCCAGATTTACTACATTTATTTTCATATACTTAGTGTGCATTTCCATTTGAAATGTACCATAACAAAAAGCTTTGTGCGGGTGCGGTGCATGTTGTTAATGATTAGATTGCTAAAGTAATCAACACATTTTGCTACAAGCAATATCTCTTTCAATAAAAAACTTTTAGCCGAACAGAGTGGGAAGAATTAACGATACACGAACATGAAACAAGGAAAATAACACTTTTAGTTTTCAATATATTATAAGGTAGGGAGTGACTTCTGCCAAAATCGTAGAAATGAGCGGAAAGAAGAAAAATGTGTCAAAAACAATCATACGAGCACAAACATCCGGTTCCTGCACGTGTAGTATGGAATACTTACGTTTTTTTAGTTCAGTCCTCCATAGTAAGCTGTGGAGCTTACTATGGAGGATTGAACTAAAAAAACGTAATATTTGTTTCGACATCAACCGTTTTTACCCAAATACTCTCTCCTGACTTAGGGGTTACATTCTACGACACATCTCTCCTATCCGCCCATGCCCATTTTTTTTTTGTCATATTGGTAGATACCGGGCCTAACGTTTGTTCTTCCCAACCTGCCCCCCTAAGACAAGTGACAAACTTCTATATATTAAAGTTCTATATTTTTTTTACTAGCAATTGACACAGTACAAAGCAGCGCACGACGAATTGTGAATAGACAAGGGGGAGAGTTAGTCACTTGTCTATGGGGGTTGTACTACCAGTATTTATTACTATCAGCCGACATTTAACCGGTTCACTGTCCTGCAGACCACATACTTTTTTACATTTTCTCAGAAGCAAAACACACATCGCCAGTAAATAAATCTATTTTGTTTATCAATCATAGATATTAACAGTAAACACCACTGTAACAGTGAACCTGTTAAAGTAAGTAAGTGTAGCACTAACATTAAAGCTAGTTCTCACTTGTGCTAGTAATTTCAGTGGTTTATCGCTTCGCTTCTTTCCTTAATTAAAACTAATTTAAAACAATCAAACTAGCGAAGCTCTCCTACTACGACTAAATTACTCGTCTAGTTCGAACAAGGCTTTACAGACCACTTACATCTATAAATAACCTGCATACCGAGTAATCAGTAGTCACATCACAGCCAATTCGACAAGTATTTGTCCGATCTAGGGTTGCCATACGTCCGGAAAATTCAGGACATTTAGTTCTTTGTCCGGAATTCGAATTAAAGTCGGGGTTTCACAAAGAAAGTAAAAAAAATAATGACATTATTTAATTTGAATTTAAGTAATTGTCCAAATTTTTTGAAATGTTAGGAATTTCCTGTTGAGTGTTTTATACCTGGCAACCCTAGTCTGAGTAGACTCCTGACCTTGTTAAGCTGTTAACAGGCACACTCTAGTGTAATAATGATGTACCTTTGATATGTTACTCCTATTTCAAATGGCATAAAGTTTATTAGCATATTAAATAATAATATAGATACAATTATTATTACACGCGACTGCACAATGCACAACGTATTCAAGCCTACTAAAAGAAGTACCAACCAAACATAGGAGATAAATCTTCCTCCTTGGTTAATCCCACGTCTGAAATGTAAATGAAGCTGCTAATTTAAAGCATATGCATTGAAGCAGTATAATGTACCTAATAACGGCAACACCAAAATATTAAAGCATCTTCCAAATTCAGCCATTGTATCAATCCTATGTGATGGTAAAGTACTTTTCGTACCACTTGCTCAAAAAAGTGACGTTCTATGCCACAAAAAGCGAACTTAGCAATAGTCATTTTTAATCTGTTAAAAACAGGGAAAGAAAATTGTACTGAATTTCATTCATCCTCTAGGGGGAGAATGTGTTTTAAATTTGGAATACTTACTGAAATTTATACTGAACTACATCTGTGTTTACACCATTGAGTTTGTATATAAAGCATTATACATCTTTTCGAAAAAGGAAATAAATCAAATAAAAAAAAATAAAAAAAAAAAAAATTACTAAAAATTTAAAAAAAATAAAAAAAAGACAATAAAAGAAAAAAAAAGAAATAAAAGAAATGAAAAAAATACATATCAACTCATTAACAATAAATGTACCAAACAAAAATGTAACTCTCTCTATCAATAATTGGACCAATGTTTCGAATGCTAACTTTTACTTTTAATTGTCATTATTTTTAATAAATGCTTATCTCATATTATTATTGTGTTAATTTTTTCGCAAATGGTACGAAAAGTAGAGTATTTTCCTCGGTGATAAAGCTGTCTTAGTCTTGGGTGAACTTAAATCCCTCGCTACACTCAGGACTCGTGCTACGCTCGGGAGTAAACCTCGAGTCCTTCGTTACACTCGCGATTTAAATCGTCACCCGCGACAGAAGACACTGCTTTATCCCCTTGGTTAATAATCTACTATTATGAAGTGGTAATAAGGTTTGTTTATCGGACATACATTCTGTTCATACGTTTTGCATACACCTGTACGGACTAAACTAATTACTACGCATTTTACTAAACCATTGATACAATATAAATATTCCAATAACTTAATTTTAGTAGTAATTAAGTGGGATTCTTACAAACATTATCCGTTTTGTAGGAAAATACATAAAACCTCAAATAAAACTTTTTTTAAAGGTGGCAGTTTTTTAATAATACTCTTAGCATCAGTATCAATCTCAGAATAATAACTAAAGCATAATAATTCTGATGTATCAATTAAACTAGCTTGCATTCAGAATTTGAAAATGTTTCTCTACATATTTTTACTAAAGCATTAAGAAAACATTAGATTATTTTTAATCTAATTTAATGTAGGGTTTCCTAATTGAGATATTTTAAAAACAAAATAGTACATACCAAAACGTTTGCTGGGGTCGGTGACCTTCCTGAGATGAGGGCGCATGCCTTTCTGGTGGTTGGGGTTGATGAGCTTAGCGCACACCTCGGGGTAGCTGAGCAGACCTTCAGTCTTGGTGTAAGGGCCTAGAACCAAGATACAGTCCATCAAATTAATAGTGTGTTAGCCTGAAAACGCCTCACGGTCTGGCAAAGCCTCTGGTAAGGCCAGGGGCCCTACTGTCAACTCTTAGAGCTTTAGAGTATTACTTCAATCTTACTTTGCAAAATATGCATGGGAATTTGCGTAGTAAGATTGAAGTAATACTGCTTTAGTAGTCGATGATAAAGCACCAGGGGTACACGTTGTCCTATCTACAACCAAACGGTTGGTGGTACGACTTGTTTAAGTTTTCCTGACAAGCGTCTATACTAAAATCTCATCTCAGCCTGTCAAAACAACACTGTATTGTTTTCATCAGTGGTTTAGGATTCTATGATGAAAGTCCAACTCTTTCCCTGTTTGGGTATTCATAAAAAGTTTATTTAGAAAATAAAGAATAAAATTATAAAAGGTAGAAAGAGAATCAGAAGCCCTAGAAGTAGTGCTTACAATTTTTAACATATTTTTTTAAGTTTGTAACATTTTAAGCAACTAGAATTTTTAAAAGAAATAATAAATGTTCTTTAAACCGAACCTTGATTATTTGCGTTAAAAAACACTCAAATAAACTCAATGCAGCCGCCCGGATCGCGGATTGCGGAGGACGCGGGTTCGATTCCCGCCTGAGGTAGACATTTATTTCAACGTTTCGTTATCTTCGAACCAACCTGCTTCTCCAGGGCCGTCAGTGTGGATCGGGGGCACTCCTGAGATCTCGCTGTCAGCGTCCAGCTTCCAGGTGCGGGCGAAGGTGGCAATGCCCAACACTATCTTGGAGGGGGCTGCTCCGTGTTGAGTCCTAGGTCACAAGGAGTTGGAATGAGTAGGTTTTTTTTATATTAAACCCGGCAAATGGCTTCACCCCATCGTGATGTTAAGTGGAAGTTGAGTCTAAGCGCTAGGGCAACTAGGGCAGCATAAGAGACATAGTGGACGTAGTAGACGATTATTTTTATCGCGATCGATAATGTAGTACTTAGGTAATAATTACGTGAATAGTTGTGACGTGGGTGGGTAAAAACAGTTTCATTTCAATATGCATAATTATTAAAAATAAATAAGTTTTTAATCTGATGATCTTACCAGTAGGTAACGGCAGCGTCAGCGTTAAGCAGCGGGTTGCGATTCTGAGGCGTGTAGATGGGGCTGGTGTAGTCAGCCTCCTTGGGGTTGCGCTCCGGGGTGGAGTAATCGAAGCTGTTCAGGTTCACTATGTCCACCAAGTTGATGATGGAAGGCACGTCGTAGTACACTGCAATAGGAGTAGGCGGTTAGTCGTATCGTAGTAGTAGTCGTAGTTTTTGGTCGTGTCGGGTAGCGGTGAAAGAATACTACCACCCCCTCTCTTCCCTTGGGTGTCGTAAAAGGCGACTAAAGGGCTAAAGACTGCACATACATCCAAAAGCATAGAGCGGCGATGGACTTACCATCTGTCATGCTTAGCACATGTGCAGTCGCTATTTGTTGAAAAGTGGACTATGGTAGAGACTGCTTTTACTGTCCTCATTGCCTAGTCTCCGACTAACCCTTCGGGGATAATAGCCGTGATTATATGTAGGTATGTAGTTTTTGATCGTGATTTGGTCGTGATTATATGTATAAATGTATATTTTTTTTCAAAAAGGTTACAAATTCCGCTGCCATTATCTGCCGATTCGTCAACTATCATAAATTTTGTGAAATTGTGAAATAATACGTTTCAAAGTTATTTTCTATTATACTTAAACTAAGCAGTTTTAAGTTTGTAGTAAAGTCACATTTAATTCAGGCTATAATTTAAGCGTAAGTTGATTCATTTTATCATGAAAATTGCCCAAAAAAATCTCAAGATGGGATTTTTATTATTATTCATAAATGGTTCTTGTGCACGCATAGTTTTTGTGGTATGTTTTCAAACAATTATGTTTACAAGAGAAAAGATGGCCGCTGATGCCCTTAAATGTTACAGTGGGACAGATAAGACTTAACCTTAACTGTGGTAATTATGGAAAATCTACAACACAGTATGTCATAATCATAACTCATCAGTCTCTTTGCATCTAAATCGGAGGACCCATTAGGGTACCAAACGATACAATTATAAACAGTGATGTTTTTTATCAGCGATTACAACGAAATTCTTGTATGTCACTATCACTTACAAGGAAGTCGTTAGCCGATGCGTGGCCGATGCCAATGTGTTTTGCAAGATGACAAATGTAAGGCTATCGTGAGCGTGGTTAGGAGTCGGATGGGTGACCAACATTTTTATTGGCACGTTAAGCTCCTTCAAATTACATTTTCCGGTTAGTAGTAACTAGTACCTAGACATAGATGTTACTTTCACGAGTGTCACGTCGTTTCTTGCTTAACATTCAATGTTCAGTACTAAACAAATTGTGACAAGAATCACAAAACAGAACTATAAATATCCAGATTATTTATGAAAACATTAGTATGCCATACTCGTTGAAAACTTCATACTTTTTACATACAACTAAACTTACTGACTGCATCTGCTCATACAGTCAATACAATGGTTGTAATCATCTCGCTAAGTAGGACTGGGACATTTAGCACTAATTTACGGGCATTAATAAGTCTGTAGTCTTATCAGTGTTATTGGGCTAGAACGCTGAGTGTAAGTTGAAAATGTGCAAACGTTACTATCGCGTTTGAGTTAAGAGTTTTGGTTCTCGATCTTATTTACTTAGCGTTAAGATCTATCTGTCAAAACTTAACAGAAACGCGATAGTAACGTTTGCACATTTACAAACTTACACTCAGCTCTCTGGAGTGATGACTGCGACTTGGCAAACGTAACAAAGGAACAACCTTCTTGTGGAGCGAAGCGACGATATACGCTAAGTGGTTGGCACATTCGTTAAGAAGAACCGATGATCGGCTTCAGTGGAACCCATTGGGGCAGTTCTATGTTCATCAGTAGACTGAAGCTTCTTATAACAAATCTTTTAAAAATATGCTGGCAGCAGTTAGATGAGAAGAGGCCAGAGACCAGGAGCGTAGCTGCCGCCGTATCAGCCGTATGAATGATACGGGGCTCCCGAGCAAGAGGGGCCCCGAAAGTGTGTGATAAAAAGAATTCTTACGACTTCTATGGGACAAGAACAGCAGATGTCTATAGAGGCAGAAAATCTAGAAAAACAGAAGGCCAGACTAGTGTTGTGATTTGAATTTGGTTGGCTAACTTAGCTCGTGGTCTAAGGGTGGATTCGACCAAACGGGAATAAGGTGTTATACCTAGATTAAACGCCGAATTTTTATAGAATAATTTCGGAGTAAGTCTTATTCCAGTTTGGTCGAATCCATCCTAAGTGACATTGAAGGATTCTTATCTTAGTGTCTTATCTTAGTATGGCCTGCCGAAGTCCCCCTCTCGCGGAAACACGTAGACCCATTGGAGTCTTTTGTACAAAAACGAAAAAATCTTACCTGAAGCGTTGACATTAGGAAGAACTGTGATAGAGAGCTGCATGTTGGGTTTGACGTTGAGGGCCTGCTTCAGCTCGCGAACGAGGGCAGTGAAACCTTCGCGGTGCTCGGCCTCCTTGTCGTCTACGAGGGTGGTGCCGAAAGTCTTCTTGATACCGTGCCAGATTGACCCTTGAGTAAGTAAAATATGGCATTAGCACATTACTTATTCTTTTAGCTTAGTCTTTCAATAGCACATAGCAGCATAGCAGAGTAATCATTTTTTAGCCCACACAGTACAAAAATAAACCATTAACTGTTACATAATAACATTGTCACAACACACAATTATACAAGTAGTATTGGACAGTAACCAACCTCGCATGGCGATAGATAATATGTTAAAATTAAACTAACTAAATCAAATTCATATTAAGAAAGATTCATTCGATTTTTGTAATTAGATTCGTTGTTGCATTTAACAATTGCATGATCTAATATTAATTGCACAAGCTTAGAAAAAGTTGAATAAATAATCATTTTCAAGACCCATGGTTGGGACACACGGTTCCAGAACAGTGGCCTACCCTACTCCTATGGTTATTTCTGCCGGCTTATTTTTAATAAGATAATTCCGATACTTACCCCAAGTGGAACGGATCTTCTTAGGCTTGATCCTGGCGAACTGCCATGACAGATCGATGCCATCAAAACCATGCTGGTCAGCGAGCAGGACACCGGAGTTCACAAACGCGGTACGAGCTTGCGGGGTCTCCAGCTACGAGAAGAGACGAAAGGATATTATAAATAACTTTCCTACTCTCACACATCTAGCCGAAGTTAATTTGCTCTTGAATATTGAGTTGATTTTGGTTAAACTAATAACAGATAAACGTACTTATTATAACGTAGAAAACTCCTAGACCCGAAATCAATTTAGAAAAAATTGACAGAGATGACGACGCCAGTACCGGCGTGCAAACCACTCGACTACGGTGGTCGTCGACGTCACGTACTTATTAGAATTGAATATTCACGCCAGTTTTTAAGAGGGGTAGGAGAAAACACAGCTTTTCTTCATTGAGTTATAATGTACTACGTACTAGAGAAGACGTCCTACCTAGATTGTTTGCCACACGCGTTAGAGCCAGCTCGCTCCAACTATATTAGTCTGTGGCAGGCGCTAGACGCAACAATACGTGTGTATTCTTGTTCTATTTTATTAAAATATGCCTTCATGTGCGCTAAGGTACTGTTTTTATAATCTATCGATATAACATGCATTTGACTAATTATTTTATCAAATCGCCGAGACATAATCGGCGGCCATGTTTCGGCGCTTTAGACCTTTTGGTCACGAGAAAAGAAGCGGTCTAGCGCTGTATGTTTGGATTGCTCAGAAAGACGATAAATTATTGTTTTAGCGCTGCAGCGCACTTTTGTTTTAACTTTTAAAAAAATAGAACAAGATTTTTGCTTGGGATAGCTCCTCTAGTACATAGTACATTATAATTCAATGTTTTTCATTAGCTACGATACTGACACACAAACTTCCTATGTTTCATTTATTCTCATAAGGTTAAATAAGTTCTTCATACATGCTCGTTAGTTTAGGCTACCTACTCTGTATTAATAGTAGATTACGCACTAAGGGGATAAAGTAGTATCTTATGTAGCGGCCGCACGCCGTATTGAATCCCGAGAAGGAATCTAGCCTTAACTCCCGAGCAAAGCGAGGGAGCGAGGAAGTTAAGACAAGAATCCTGAGTGCAGCGTGGGATTCAAGGTTGCCCAAGACGAAGGCACCTTTATCCCTGAGGAGAATTTTCTACTTTTCACACCATCTACGAGACTATAAAAAGCAATAGTATAAACAAAGCTATTTTCAGAATTTGAGCCTCTTTTTAACTTGTATTCGTTCTATTTTTCTTTTATTTATACTCTACTCGTGGTGGCCAGTTTGATTTTTCGAACAATTTATTTTTTAGTGCAGATCATAATGGTGAATGCATGGAATTAGTATTGTTCGTTCGTATGCGATTTCTACTTTATGTTCCAAATTCAGGTCATAATGAAATTGAGTACATATTAATGCCCTTCTAGACCGCATGCCTTAAATGGTTAGGTTTTCATGACATATAATTTGACATTGTCGAGCAGGTGGTGTGAAAAAGAAATTATGACACTGAGTTACATGCTGATAGGTTGAATGAGACTACTGCCTGTGGCCTTCCTACATGTACAACAGCACATTGGGAAATTGGGCGGACGGTTTTTAACGACTGCCATCTCACGACAACAATCGGGACCAACGGCTTTAGGTGCCTTCCGAAGTCCGCAACATTAGGTTGACATGGTACTAAAGAGTTCAACTAATTCTGCGGCTGACCGTAATTATATAATAATAAATCAATCTATTTTCTCTCCACAATAGGTACTTAAGTACTCTTAAGTAGATGGATACAATAACAGTATTACAATTGTGAGAGACTGGTGCATAATATTGGTATCAAAAAGAACATGTGACACAGATCACCAGGGCCCTCTTGCTTAAAAATTTAGGTAAACACGCGTTCATGAGGTGTCATGAACGTGAAATTAATACTACAGCAAAAATGTATAATAGAGCGAATTGCTGTACCTACTTGTGTAAGTGCGTGCGTGCGTGCGTGCTTGTGTGTGTAATTAAGTAATTTATTAACCAGGGTGACGCCAAACTCACCAGGAGATTGTACTTCTGCGGGTCTTCGACGTCAGCGTCGCCTCCGACCGACAGTAGCACCTTCAGCGCTGGGTACTTGGTCTTGAAGTTGGTGATCGCGCGGTAGTTGGCGTGCGAGCGGTCTACGTCCAGGTTCTCATTGAGGGGTATCATCTTGTAGGTGTCAGGCTGCACTCCGGCATACCCGTAGACCAGGTGGGTGCAGAAGGAAAGCGCCGGGTCCAGGTCCAGCGGCAGCATGCGAGCTTGAGCTGGGTAAATGCATCCCTCAACTATATTATGTTGGTAATACTGTCTTCGCACATGATAAAGTTATCAGATGGTAGGTGGTGGCAGATAAAGGTTGAAGTTAGGCTACAAATAAGATGGAGAAAACAGGCTCCTGGCGTTCCTTCCAGCTTGGATAAAAGCTTTCCCAATATCTTAACTGGTTGGTGGTAAATACATTACTTATTTTATATTGGTAATAATTATCTTACTCTCTTTGAGCATGATACCTGCATACTCCAAATTAAAAAAAATATAAGATGGTTTTAAGTATTTTCAAGATTTACTTGTTTGGAGGCTTTGTTCACATATAAAAACCTTGGTTTTTGTTCGACGTTAATAAGTGAAGGGCTTACATTGCAAGTCAAAAATAAACTTTCATTCCTTAATTTCGATTTCAGAAAGTTTATGTATCTTATCATTCATGTGACAAGGTGTCACATATTACAATAAAATCCCGAATGATGTTATAATTTTGCCTTTTGACAAAAAGTCACATGTTAACAGACTTTTACAAAAAGGCTATACACTATACAATGTAAACGATTACTCAACCTCCGGAAAAAAAATCTGGAAACGATTCGATTGGGAAATTATTCGAATGGAAAAATCGCTTGCAGTAAAATTCGATTTTCGGAAAGTCATCGCCACACTCCTTGCTTACATAGTTCATAATTATGTATAATAAATAATAAAAGCAAAACCACCACGACGGGAAAGTGTGTTACCTAAGTATTTAATATTAATACGGACGAAGACGCGACGTTGCGGGGCGGACCGCTGTTAGTAAAATATAAACAAACATAGTTACGCCCGAAGTAGTTAAATAACGAAAAGAGTTACGTATTTTTTTCCAAATACCCTTTCCTTGTTAGACCATAATTTTTCATTGTACTGCGAAAACCAAGTTACTCAAAAGTTTTAAATTTTGAGTTACAAGCATTTCAAAGAAGAATTAAAGCTTAACATTGGTATAATTAGTATCTTGTAAAGTAGCTCCGAAAGCTATCATAATGTAATCAGCTTTCTCAAATAAAAGTGTACGAAATATAAGTCGATTTGTAATGCTAACTCAAGCTATAAACATTTTCGATTTACTTGATTTTCGCATCACGCAATCTGAAAATGAGTCAACCACCGCTCATAACCATTGTCGCCAACATTGAATTCGCGTTGCGGTTTCACAAGCACGTCGATGATGTCATTCCGCCGTGTAGGTAACACTTATCCAATTGTATCGATTGTGGCTGTGTACCCGAATGCTGAACTCATTGAACTAGTTAGTCTTTAATTGGGGGTTAAACTAGAACTAGCTATGTCATTGACGTCAACAAAGTGTTTCGGTTAAACGTTAACCAATAAACCGGCCAGGATCGATTTAATTACTTAATGGTCATAAACGCCGCCAGCGAGGCAACTTCAAGATCTTAGTCTACTGCTTTGCATTTGCTCCCTCAAGGAGCACATTTATGCCCGCTCTTACACCTTCATTATCATTAGTCTACAGTCCTTCTCACATAGACAACCAGCTAATAGGGAAATGCGGGTTGGTTTGGTGGGTGCTATTCGTATGGGGCTTAACTTCCGCCATTAAAAAACTTGTTATAAAATCATATTTCACGGTTAAAATGGTTGCTCATCGGCTAACTACACAATTGTGAATCATAATAATTTCAACAAATTATTCGTAGGAGTATAAACGCTGCTCTTTGATATACTGAGCAATATCCCATTGTTTACAGCGCATTAGCCACTTAGCGCTATGTGAACGAACATGAACACAGTACGCAGCGCACCGCAGGGTTGTGCCATATAGATACTAAAATTATAAAGAGTTACTGCACATTCACTAAACAGTATAGAACGGCAATGAGTTCACCACGCTGAGCACGTGTGCAGTTGTAAATTGGTGAAACGTGGACCATGGTAGTGGACTGCTTCTGCGGTCCTCATTCTCGAGTCTCCGACTAAACCTTTTGGGGATAGTGGAAATGTATGTAAAGATTATAACTTTGGTTGTAAAGGTAATCTCGGAAAAAAATCATCCGATTTTTTTTAAATGTTTTAATAATAAGAATGGACCTGCAGGGTGGACGTAGGTATTGTATATTATTTTTACCAATATTAAGTAAAGAGATAAAGTTTGGAAGTTTGGATGTAGAAGGTAAACTCCGAAACTACTCATACGATTTCGATAATTCTCCCGCAAATATTTAGAATGAACCTTCAGGGTGGACAAAAGCTGAATACATTATGTTATGAGCTCAGCTGTCGTAAAACCTTATACAATAGAAATTCAATTGTAAGCAACCTCTAGTAGTCTTCGTGACAAGGGTTTTACTGAGACACTATTTGTCAGTACCTATTTTAGTATCCTGCCTTTTCGCCGAAAATTGATTGACAGATTATCACTTGCTAACCAACGCTTCGCCGACGTTTCACTTTGACAACTAACGATTAGCAAATTTTTGTATGACAACGTTTCATTTGGTAGAATTATTGTTAAGCTGATTATTATAATGACACAAAACATTTGGGACATTTATCATTTGTCAAATATTTCACTAGGCCCCACAACTATTAGACGTATAACGTTTGAGGATACTGCCCTACTCCTGTAGGTTACGTGATACGTTAGAAATTTAAGACAGTACCTGTATTGCCATAAAAATAATACTAATTACACCATTTGGTATACATTATACAACTAAATGAATATTACGCAAACTAAAAGATTCTGCAACTTGAAAGTTGGCATTTTGAAAAGTGTCATTATGAAAAGCAGACCAAACGTACAGTTGGTAAATGTGAGGTTGGGAAATATTATGATAAGTTGGCAAACGATTATTCGGCGAAATAAAATTCTGCGAAACGTTAGTTGGCAAGTAAAAATCTGACAAAAAAAAATCGGCGAAAAGGCAGAGATCCACCCATTTGGTATGTCATTTAAATAGTGCTGCACGAAGTTGTTGTCTATTTAACTAGCTGCCTACTTTAATACTACTTTGTCACTATATGGTATACCGTAAGAAATATCCACATAATCTAGCCTTAAAACAGTACTTTTATCTTCGATCAACAATAGAAGACTTTTATACTGAAAAAAATTTACCATTTCATTTTGTTATACTAACTCTTTTCATTAATAAAGTAAACGATTATCATGGTTAGCCTATGAACGTCCCACTGCTGGACATATGCCTTCCCACGTGGACTAAAGCACATGGGGAGATTTCGGGTATAACCCACCACGCTGGCCCAACGCGGGTTGGTGGGTTTTAAAGACTGCCATGTTACGACAGCAACCGGGACCAACGGTTTTACGTGCACGGAGGATCTCGATATATTTTTAATTTAATAACCCGCCATTTCGAAAAAAATATGATGGAGTATTATATTCCAAAAAGTGTTCTAATTACATTCTATTGTAAAACATTCTATTAAACTATTAAATACAAGCGGCCGCTCGCGGTTTCACCCGCGTGGTTTCCGTTCCCCTGGGAATATCGAGATAAAAAGTATCCTTTGTGTTAATCCAGGTTATAAACTATCTGTATGCCGAATTTCATTCAAATCCATTCAGTAGTTTTTACGTGAAAGAGTAACAAACATCCATCCATACGTTCCCGTAGGAATATCGGGATAAAAAGTATCCTATGTGTTAATCCAGGTTATAGACTATCTGTATGCCGAATTTCATCCAAATCCATTTAGTAGTTTTTAAGTGAAAGAGTAACAAATATCCATACATACTTACAAACTTTCGCGTTTATAATTAAACTATTAAATATTAAATATTACTTGACACACGCTGGAAACAAATAAAATCGGTGTAGTATCTAATCTAACAATAACCGGTCCTACATGCATGTATTTTCGTGATGATCTCATCGTGTATACTACTGGTGACCCTAAAAAGATTAATACTACCTTGAAACATCTGAAGAATAACTTAAATCATACTTTCCTTATTAGCTCATGTCCAATGTCCATGTGAGACAAGGCAAACAACTCGTCATTGTTTCAGCAAAGAGATCCGATAGCTGACTGAGTTGCCGTGACATTGATTTGTTTGTTTAACCTTTATTGCGAAACATATAGCACGACTTAATACCCGAAGGCGTTCTATAACAGTAAACCATTAGGGTTGCGAGGAACAAAAGCGACAATCAGGACCGAATTGTGGAAACGTAATCAGATGTGGATTTTTTTTATTATAATTAGGAAATTTATCATTTAATTTAGATAACAATCCAAATGGGAGAATAAGAGATGATAGAAAAGAGATACAAAACTGTAGCATTTATTGAATATTGTTCTATGTTACCGATTGTAAAGTTAAGAATAACTGCATTACAAAAATATCACAAACTCGCTTACAAAATCGGAAATCGAACCCAGTTATTTAATTGCAAAAGTTTTACTAGTGTAAAAGAAATTAATTAATTACCAAGTTCATGCTGAGCATGACCTTGGTAAAATGTATATAAATAATTCACCATTATGATTTGATAGAAATACGCAATACTTTGTCTAAATAAACAAATATTTTTTTTATTTGGAAGAAAAAATAATAGGCTTCTCTTTTATTGAAATAAAAAAATATATTTTAAAGTATTCCTCTCGTTGTAAATCGTCCTTCAGTAAATATTTCAATTACTTGTTTGTAGAATTGTTCTGTTACTCTTCAATAGAAATAAAAAAGTACTGAAAGCACCATTAAGAGTATTTTTTTACATGTGATTACTTATGTTAGGATAAAAAATGTATAAAAATAATAAACTATTGTGATTTGATAGAAATACGCAATACAATTGTCTAAGAAAACCAATATTTTATTTTTTTGGAAGAAAAAATAATAGGCTTCCCTTTTATAAAAAAAAATTAAATATTCCTCTCGTTGTAATCGTTCTTCAGTAGATATTTCAATTCCTTGTTTGTTGAATTGTTCTGTTTCTCTTCTATTAAAATAAAAAATCATTATACCTATCCCAAGATGTTTCAATTTGTGTACACCCCACTTGGTACTATTTTTACAGAAATAATCAAGCTGTTAAGTTTATTATTCACGCCATTAATTCCGAATATGAAATATACAAAATTTAATAGAACTTTTTCACAAAATATTGGAAGGCACGGCAATAATGTAGATATTATTTTTAATGTTTTAAAAATGATTAGATAATTTGACACGTGTGGACTGAGAGATCACGATTAAATATCAATTGTATGGAATAGAGGCACATTTGTGATGTCCTCTTTATTTTACAAAATTCCTTATAGTTTCTACTAAAATGTGAAATGGAAATAATATAGATTTATTTATTAAATAAAGTTAACCCGCCATCACTACAAATCTCATTTGTGTGAACTGAGAGATCAATGAAGAAACATTGTATTTTTTTATACACGACGCTGTTTAACATTTTTATAGTGGATTCATCATAAATAAAGTTCTACTAAATATCCAAGCAAAGATCTTGTTTTAATTTCATATTTTCCCTAATGTAGAGGTTGCTATGTGAGAACTGCGAGATCACATATTTCAGGCTCTATCTTTCTAATTTTTCCTTTACAAATTTCAGGACGCAATTCTACAATTGTTTTACTACTCCTACTAAAACCCTACAATATCACCCTCAAGAATTTTGAAACTGATCTCTCAGTGCTCACACACATGAATAATCATGAATAAAGACTCGTCTTATTACTGTTTACATAAATCAACAACTTTTTTGAGATATTTACATAGAATAATAACTAAAGCATATTATTCTGAGAATATTTATTTAAAGTTTATGGTATAATTAGTAATAATTTGAATCTATGGACAACACAGACCACGCCCACACAGTCCACGCTTCAGCAAGAAACAACTGTACAGTGTGCACATGTGCTTAGGTGGTGAGCCTTTAGCCCGTTAGTCGCTTTTACGACACCCAAGGGAAGAGAAGGGTTAGGAGTATTATTTTGATGAGCCCATCGCCGCTCTATGCTGTTGGATGTTTGTGCAGTCTTTAGTACGTTAATAGCCATTTACGACACCGAAGGGAAGAGAGGGGTTAGTAGTATTTGGATGTTTGAGCAGCCTTTAGTCCGTTGTTGCCTTTTACGACACCCAAGGGAATAAAGGGGTTGGTAGTATTATTTTGATGAGCCTATCGCCGCTCTATGCTGTACGATGTATGTGCAGTCTTTAGTCCGTTAGTCGCCTTTTACGACACCCAAGGGACGAGATGGACAGACTTCCTACCTTTCACATACCCATATTTTGTCGATTCATACAGCGGCTTCTTGTTCAATACTTATTACTTTGAAAGTTTAAAATTTAATATGTCTAGTTCTAGTAATGAAGAACTAACAGTCTACACCGCCGGAAATATTAGGTGAAGCACAAAATGTTGTTGACAACCTATTACCACCTAAGTCCAAACAAATATATGTAAGCATACCAAAGGTTTGAACACTAGAAAAACAACAAAAACACGCAGTCATTTTCAGAAAATGTGTTTTCCTCACAAGTGTGTTGAAAAACGTCGCATGAAACGCGTGTGCATTGATAAATAAAATCCTCGGCTCCAGTAAGCCCGAGCCAAACTCGATTGTAATGACCAACATAGCACACCTGTATCACAATGTACTAATATAACACCTTCTTAGATTACCTATAGTAACTTAGTTCATTCACTATAACCATACAACAAAATTAAATAGTTTTATTCGCTTTAAAAATTAATGTTTAATTATAATATAGTTAATGGGCAGTTAGTAACCTAATTAGAATTCTATTCATAATATAAAATGGTAATGAAACTTCACACGGCATTGAATAAACAGACGGATAACCTCGGAAATACATATTTTTTACATCTCTAGTTAGAGTTGATTCGCAAGCAGTCACGGCCCGCGGCTAATGATCTCAATTCAATTCTCAAGTAAATAAAAATATTCCAAACACGAAATAGGTATTACATATTTAACTTTAGTATGATGTGATGTGTAATGTTTTTTAGTTGACTAACTTAACGTAATTTAACAACGCCGGATGGTTGATGCTATTGTTCGTTTAATTAGTAAAGTTAATGGAACTTTTATGACGTGATTGCGTTTCCACTCATATTCAAAAGGTAATTAGCTCGTTACGTTGTTATAAAAACACATTTCCTATTTTACATTTTTGTCATTTCGTCTTTTGTCGTCGCTACTTTGTGAGGCTGCTAGCTAAACGTCAGGCTAGCAGCCTTACCTTTATTACACGAAAATGGTGGTACATAACTCCACAGAGTTATACTTACCACTATAAACGCCAAAAAAGAGTGAGGAAATAGTGTATCCACCATGTAGAATCTGAAATGTCTTATTTCAGTAGAAACAAATATATTCAAACATTCTGTTGAGACAGCTAGCTTGACGAGTCAACCGAATCCAATTCATAGCGTTGCGTTAATTGATTCAACTAGATTTTTTACGGAAATAATACACCATTTTCACACTATTTTTAATATACAAACCATGGTTGAACACGAAACCATTGCTGTGTAATAAAGGTGAGGTTGCTAGCTTGACCCATCAAGTTAGCAGCCTCAACAGAAGGAGATTTCACTGGTGGATAAACTATTTCCTCACTACATATAATTTGAACTCATAAATATTACAACATACATAACATATCTCATAAAATTACACGATTATGTAATTTTATGAGTTATTACAACCCCTGAAATCCATAGTGAGGCCGCTAACTAGACGGTCACATTCGATTACGTTACATGACGAAGAATATTTATCTATAGGACCGAGTGTTTTACCCACGTTTTACCCAATGCCATGCAAATGCCCTTTCAGATTAGATCTTAATCCGAGTTAGACCTTTTCTGCGCGTCAAAACATAAAATTTTAAAATCGTAATGCACCTAATACTTCTAAGAGTGGATTCGACCAAACTGGAATAAGGTCTTATACCTAGATTAAACACCGAATTTGTATGGACTAATCTCGGAGTAAGTCTTATTCCAGTTTGGTCGAATCCACCCTAAGTTAGTTTCTATAACCGAGTCGCGTAGCGGTGAAAAAATACTACCACCCCCTCTATTCCTCTGGGTGTCGCAAAAGGCGACTAACGGACTAAAGACATACACCCAACAGCATAGAGCGGCGACTATAACGCTGAGCACATGTGCAGTCGCTATTTGGTGAAAAGTTGACGATGGTAGAGGACTGTTGCTGTCCTCATTGCCTAGTCTCTGACTAACCCTTCGGGGATAATAGTCTGCATGTGTGTTTCTTTTTTAATGTGTTGTATTAATGGATTTTTCCAAACTTTTGTTTGTATGCGGTTATTAGTTTACTGTACGCTTTGGGCTTTTAACTTTAATAACTTTATATATTTTATGTGAATGTTGTGCACATTTTTTATAGGTTCTAAACTAACGTGTGCTTTATAAGAACATATTGGATTAGTTCTAATTACTTATATTGTCATGGTTTGTGAACTGTTTTGTGTCTAAATAAATGTAGAAATAAAAGAATAAAAATAAGATTTCTCTACAACTCGTGTCTCATCAAACTGATAGGTAAATGTTTGTTCCATTCGATTCCAAGAAGTTCCACAATTAATATTGTTTGTCCCAGCCTCCTTATCTAATTGTTGACTCCGCGATATAAGGCCATCAGGTCACTACTGTAATGCAGGGTGAATGTTATAATTATCAGTATCACTTATCAATTGTCCATTTCAAAATTAAGCAGGCTTTATCAAACACGAAAGTAAAATGAATACTTTGTTTTTATCATAAATTGTCTTCATTGTAAAATGTTACGGAAAAATAAAAACCAATGTCCAGTAAAGTAAAATATATATAGTCCCATAGCGGCTTATTCCCGCCCGCTCCAAGATTTTGGTCCCAAGCGCTCCAAGAGTAAAATTATATATTAATATTATTTTGTAAAATCGTTCCTAAGGGCTCTAAAAGCGTATGCAAATATATTTCTTCAAAACCTCTGATCGCCATACATTGATTCCCAGGAGAGAATGTTTGTTTTGTATTTTTTTAATGTTTTAGAGCTGTAGGGAATGAAATTGGTATATGTGGTTTTATTTATTATTTTAATATGAACATTAATGGAGCTCTGGGGAATCAATGTATAAAACGGAATTTTGGAGAACAATAGATTTGGAGCGCTTGGGACTAAGCCCCATAACAGGCCAAAAGCCTTAATCATTGAAATGAAGTACCTAACGTATTCGCCAAAATTTATGGGTATTGGCTGAATCACGCTTGCTAAATGCGGATTGGCGAATATCAGCATTTGGCAAGCGTCGAAAAATCCGAAACACACTTTGCCCGACCTGGGAATCAAACGCCGGACCTCCGGTTATCAGGTCGAGGTCTTATAGGAAACGAAGAAGTTATAATAATTTAAGTAGGTAGGTACATATATGAAAATATATATTAATGAATATTAAAAAATATTTTCCACATTTTATAGACCTCTTTGTTGCACTCTCTAAAATTATAGTTAAGATAATGTTTACTTCTAAACGTACAACGAAATAGTTTATAGTATTACTTAACTAGAAATGTTAAGTGTTCGAGCTACTCGCAAGGTATGGAACAAACTGATTTAGTTTTATGTTCACGGGGGGTGCTTTTACGCACCGTAGCGATACTACTAATCTAAGGCTCGTATTCTATAACCAAACAAACTCACACTCAAATCTCTGCTTGAACAGTTAGAAAGGGATGGTGCTATTCATCACATATATCGCCATCCCTTTCTAACTGTAGTCAAGCATGGATTTGATTTTGAGTTTGGTTTTAGAATACGAGCCTAAGTTACCTGTGTAGAGGTGCCTAGGATTGGAAATTGAAACCTGAAAAATGTCAAACTTATTGTTTAACACAATTTAACTTTCAATGTCGTGCTATTTTAGTTTTCAAATAACTGGAAGCAACCGTTTTCATTTTTGTTGCACAATATCAAAGAAAGCCATACACAAGGCTAACTTAATGCCAAATGGCCTAACAGTAAACCACGTCATAAACATTGTAAGAAGTTGAGAAAAAAAATCATACAAGCATATCATAAGGGACAGAGAAAAAATTATGACAAAAATAAAAAGAGGATAACTTAACTTTTATAGAATTAATAAAACTATATTATAACTTTTCCATTCAATAATGATATTTATACTAATGAGTATATCGGTTATCTATCTAATGTAATGAAACTATTAGTTTACTTTGTCATAGCTTTGTTTAGATCCGAGTCATCAGTCATGTGTAATGTAAATCAAGTGTAGGTAAATAACATGTATTTGTGTCAATACGTTATTTGTGACTCTATTGGCAAAGCGAATGAGACTTTCCACACATATTCTATCGTCACGCACACGACTTCGTCTGCGTGCACACTTAAAGGTACCTACATATTCCGTGAAAGTTTTGCTTATATTAGGTATATTATGCAGTAACATTTTGTTTATATGAAAATAACATATAAGTTTCCGACCTTTCCTGTGGATTTTTCAAACATTTTCTTTCATTTAAACCATGTCCTGGCAATTACGAACACAGTGAAAAAGAAATCAACCAAACCGGTCTAGCTGTTCTCAATTTGATGGAGCGTCATACAATACATGTGGCGAACAAGGTAAATTCGCAACACTGCCATACGTCCAGCTAATGTTCGCTACAAAATTGGCGTTAAATATGTATAAAAAATATTGTTACTAAGTATTAGTTTTCGTCAACGTTATCGAATCTAATAAACATATACCTAGGTAAGTAAAAAAGAATCGCCAAATGTGTAGCTAAGCGCAAAACTCGAGAATGGCTTACCGATATTACTAATTACTTTTTTGTTGTGTTTGTGGGGTCAACAAAAGTGTTAAATAAAAAAAAATGGAATATTGTCACGGGATGTTGCGGGCGGGCCGCTAGTAGGAAATATAACTTGCACTCAGCTCATACCTACCTATAATCACGACTATTGTCCCCGAAGGGTTAGTCAGAGACTAGGTAATGGAACCGCAAAAGCAGTTCTCTACCATAGTCCACTTTTCACCAAAAAGCGCCTGCACATGTGCTCAAGCGTGACAGGTGGTGAGCCCATGCCGCTATATACTGTTGGAAGTATGTGCACTCTTTAGTCCGTCAGTCGCCTTCACGACGCCCAAGGGAAGAGAGGTATTCTTTCACCGCGCGACACGGTTAATTACCCCTCAAACCCCAAGCGGTCGCATGAGATCGCACGCACCTACAAAAACACACTTGACTTTGTACCGTGTTTTCATAGACTTACAGACTACTTTCGTATGAACAAGTTTGGTTATTTCGGTTCTGTGGTACATCTTATGTATTGTTATCGCAAAATATCGCATAGTCTATGCTCGATTCGGTCAAATTTGACGTTGACAGTTGCGCCAAAAAATGTGTCAAAAAAATCCAAGACTGAGGGGCAACACTTAGCTTAGCTTTTTGTATACGAATCTTTGATAACATAATATCATCATCAACCTATAAACGTCCCACTGCTAGACACAGACCTTTCCACATGGACATCATCAATATCGACGACATCGATAACATATTAGTGACAGAAAATCTTTAAACAACACATGGAAAAAGACAAAGAAGCGTATGTAAAGTACAACAGCAACAGCAACATAATACGAAACAACATTGACAAATTGATACATAAAAAAGGATTTCCTCAAAGCGAGACGAGGTCGAATCTCGTGTCAAGACCACGGGCGGCGTGATGTAGGTCGGTGCTGGTACCTGCGGTAATCCAACTATTTGTAAATAGTAAATTCGTAAATGCCGGCTCTTTTATGCTATATTGAGGTCTTCTTTGTATCCCCTGTTGTTTTGACTACGTAACTTTATTTGTATTTGTTACTAGTGATAAGTTACTCTATGACTAGTGGCCCGCCCCCTACTTCGCCGGCGTGAAAACCCATCATCATGTGACGTATTTCCAAAAAAAAGAATACTTTAGACTAACCATGTCTTGACAATTACAAACACAACAAAAGTAATTTAAATAATTAGTCAAATAGGTGCAGCTGATGATGCGCGAACAAACATTTGTAGCAATAAAATTAATTTGCATCATTATGACTTTTATAATATTTTTATTTTTATAGATATGTTATTGTTACAGCCGGGTCGTATAGCGGTGAAAGAATACCACCACCCTTATTTTTTTGAGTGTCGTAAAAGGCGACTAACGGACTAAAGACTGCACATACTTCCAACAGCATAGAGCGGTGATGGGCTCACCACCTGTCACGCTGAGCACATGTGCAGTTGCTATTTGGTGAAAAGTGGATTATGGTAGAGGACTGCTTTTGCTGTCCTCATTAAATTACTAATTAAGTAGGTAGGCAATTTGAGTTTTACATACCTAATACCTACTCCAATCCAATATATCCGTAATACAATACAATACTCTCTCCAACTACCTACCCATAGATTGTATAAGATATTCAGGTAAGAACTTTTATTTTTATATAGTATGTCCGGGTTGTGTATTATATCACCAAATTTTGGTGCCATTGATATTAAATTAAAACTAAACTTTTCTACAATCACACCAATTATCTATCCCAAGAGAAGCTTCGAAGAAACTCGTTAAATGGTTAATAGACAACGGATAAACAAATACTTAAAATACATACTTATTATACATAGAAAACACCCAGACCCGAGACAATTTAGAAAAACAATAGTTTCTAAATTGACTCGACCGGGGATCGAACCCGGGACCTCAGAGATGGCGACACCATGAAAACCGGCGTATAAACTACTCGACCAAGGAGGTCGTAAATATAAAACTAGAGTTAAATGTTTGCAGCAAGACGAAACACAAGCAACAGACCAGATTATCGTGGAAAAAAAAGGTAGAATACTGGAATCGTAGCAAAGGCCTACATCCACATCATTGAAGCCAAGTTACAATTACAAGCTACAATTGGCTACTTGACAGTTTTCGAAAAAGTGTTTAAAAATTACAAACGCTTATTTTATACCCCGTACAATATTTTCTTTCTGGAAAAAACCTTAATTTACCAGAAAAAAACATATTTTTCTTTATTGATTTAAAATTTCGTGCGAAAGCGGTTGGTCACGTGAAATTTTGCTCTGTGACGTCACATTTCAATAAATAAAGAAAGTTATTTTGAAATCTGACAGACAGTTTTTGTAAATTTGTGAAATGTGACGTCACATGAAGCCCAATCATGGCCGCCCCTTGCCGCCTGTGTTTAGGGTCTTGTAATCCACTGATAAAAAAAAAAGGAAATTTATTTTGTAAAATAAAATATTTATAAATTATCCTAATAAAAAAACTATTGGATAATTATCGTTAAATCTTATCTATCATTTCCGACATATTTCATATTTTATTGTTACAACTGTCAAATAGCTAATTGAGTTCTTGTCAAATGCGGGTTGGTGCCAATACGTCTGTGGTTGGTACTCACCATCCCCGGTAGGGTTGCCACCTTTTTTTAGAACGAATAAAGTATTTTTTTCATTTTGTTATAACAAAAATTAAGTACATAGCATAAAAAAGAGTATTCCTTTATTTGTCCTTAAAAACGTATTGCTTGTTGCTCTTTGCGTCATTTAACAAATATTTGTCTCATACGTAAATAGTTTTACGTAAATAGAGTATTTAGCGTACTTTATTTGGTGTCGCAGATTATAAAGTACGTAGATTAAGTGTCGTAGATTATATGAGAAAGAGGACAATACTCTATTTTAGAGTACGGGTGGTAACCCTAATTCCGGGCTATGCATCAAAAAATCCGAAACACACTTTGCCCGACCTCGGATTTGAACCCTCCGGATATCGGACCGAGCGCTAAACCACTCGGCCACCGAGGCGGTCAGTTGTAAAGTATTGCCTTAAAAGGATTTACGCATTTCGGTTTACTTGGAAGATACAATCTTCCAAGTCGAAATTTTTAAAGACCAATACGCCAATTTTAACGAAGCTTTGCATGCTTAAGTAAAATACAGGGATCTAAATAGTTTGTTGAAAACATTTTTAAAAAACGTTTATTTGGCTGAGCTATTGCGATTTAAAGTCTACTATAGAAAGTTCAAAATCGCAATAGCTCAGAAAAATAAATGTTTTTTTTTAAATGTTTTCAACAAACTATTTAGACCTCTATATTTTACTTAGTTTCATCAAAATAAGCTTACTGGTTTCTTCAAAATTTCAATTTGGAAATTTGTATGGAAAACCGAAATGCGTAAACCCTCTTAAGAGGAAACACTACGTCGACAAGGTATGCTAAATTTAAATACAAAACACAGAAAAACGACGTTTCGTAGTCCCCTGTTTCCTCCTTTAGAACTAGACCAATTTTTATTACTTTTTCAGCATCGGTTAAAGAAAGAGATTTTCTCTATCTGTATGTTTGATTTTTTTGCATTAAGTCATTTATCTGATAACCAGGAGCCTTCAAAATTTTGCGAAATCACTCTGTTTTAAAGCGCCTTTAGAAACATTAAGTGGCATACAAAATTCTCAAATGTAAGGGTGTTACCAGACCAATCGATCGTGGATCGACGGCATCGATCGATGGTAGAATGGATTAGTCGACGTCGATCGATAGTTTCTACCAGACCAATCGATCGATGTCGAACGACAATCGACCGGTAGAATGGATTGGGTGTTAGACCGAGCTGATTGATTAGACGCGCCGCCGGCCGCTTCACTTTTTTAATAAATTTATTTCGTGCCCATGGATATTAGTCGTAATAATAAGTTCATTGATTATGCTTAAAGTTGATGATAATGAGTGATGATAATATGAACGTTTAAATGCTAATGCTTTAGATTAAGCAACACCGAAAAAGGGGGGAAGGGGAGCGGAGGGGTAGGGGGAGGGGGAGAGTGATGGGGAGGGAAGGGGGAGGGGGAGGGGGAACCAAAGTGCGGAAATGCATAGTTTTAAGATATTTTTATTTGAGGTTATGTTAGGTTATTTTTAGGAAAAAACCAATATTCTACTAAGTTACCATTACCGTACCCCCTTCATCCCCTCCCTTCCTCCCCTAAGATATTTTTGAATGGAGCTAGTTTTCTGTTGTCTAATAAAAAAATAACCTCGAAATTCATGACAATCGCTACGCAAAAAAAACAAAAACCGCTGCTTAAAATGTCATTTGGATAAAATAAGCGATTTTTGGCTTTAAAAAACGGCCGCATCCAGATTCTTCTGCATTTGCGTCTCCGTAATAATAGTACGAGCAACATCGTACTGGCCAAGAACGGAAGAAACTGATGGAATATAGCCTAGGGTTAATCGATCAACGTCGATCGATGGGTTAGACGAACGGTATCCGTCGATCGATTGAAGCTACCACACCTATCGATCAACGTCGATCGACCGTCGTCGATCGATTGGTTAGTCAAACCGTATCCGTCGATCGATTAAAGCTACCAGACCAGTCGATCAACATCGATCTATGTTAATCGATGCCGTCGATCGACGATCGATCGATTGGTCTGGTAACACCCTAACACAGAAAAACGACGTTTCGTAGTACACTGTTTCCTCCTTCAGAACTGGACCAATTTTTATGTTTTTTCAGCATAGGATAAAGAAAGAGATTTTCTACGTCTGTAACATGTTCATTTTTCTGCATTACGTCATTAAATTTATTTAAATACCAGGAGCCTCCACAATTTTGCTAAACACTCCGTTTTAAGGCGTCTTCAGAAACATTAAGTAACCGGTTTAAAAAAATCAACCATACGGACATAGAAAATCCCTTTCTTTAGCCGATGCTGAAAAAGTAATAAAAATTGGTCCAGTTCTGAAGGAGGAAACAGGGGACTACGAAACGTCGTTTTTCTGTGTTTTGTATGAGAATTTTGCATCACACTTCCACGTATTGTTCCCTTTTAGATAAGTATCGCATAACGTATCCGTGCGTCTCTTGTCGCGTAGCGGTGAAAGAATACTACCACCTTCTTCTTCCCTTGGGTGTCGTAAAAGGCGACTAACGGACTAAAGACTGCACATACTTCCAACAGCATAGAGCGGCGATGGGCTCACCACCTATCACGCTGAGCACATGTGCAGTCGCTATTTGATGAAAAGTGGACTATGGCTATGCTGCTTTTGCGGTTCCATCGCATAGTATCCGACTAACCCTTCGGGGATTATATTTATTTATTTATTTATTTATTGAAAAGAACATACACAATTTATGTATGTAAATAACGCATGATCATAGCTTATATCATAGTATATAAGTGTTACACACTGCCCCAAGGTACATATCCTTCAAATGTAAATGTGTGATTGCATTTCTCAGAACTACCTACGAGTTTTGTTTCACATCTTAATTGCTTGAGTCGCACCGATAAGGCCTAACAAAAGAGCTATATTTACTACCCGATTGGATACAGTTCAATAGCTATTGAGTACAAAGAATAGCTGGACAACAATTAGCTAACTTCATTATTATGAAAATTTGTTAGCATTTTCTAACATATGATCGAAGGCATTTATATACAAATAGTTAGCCATTTTGGTCAGAGTGTCGCCTTTCTTTAACTGAGATATTACATTGTATAATCCTATCCTGCTATATAGGTACGTTAACAGAATAAATACTAGGTAGGTACTTATCTAGATATCATCACAAAGACTTTTCTAAAAGTTTAGCTACGCTTCGAAAATGTATTAATAATAATATTAAATATTACAATACCCGCCTAAAAAACGCCGGTATAAATAAAACGTCGCATCAATAAAAACAAATCAAAACAACACAACTCTAACGGCTCCATCATCAACCTTCTAAACTTAAATAAAATTACAAAACCAGTTTCGAAGCTGGGTTAAAACTTTTTGGTCGCACAGCAAAAAACATAAAAATAATGCACTTACATTCTCTGACATAGCTCTTGCTGTCGTAGTAGCAGACGACTTTGCCGGTGGCGGCGGGTGTGTTGGCTACGGCCAAGGCCAGCAGGCCGGCGAGGATAATAAGCAGCTTCATGATTGTGGGTGCAGGACTGATCACCACGGAGCGTGTGTGGCGAATGAGCTTGTAGCACCGCGCGCTGGCTACGTTGACTAACGAACGGTGGGGTCAAAGAGTATGTAACTAGTTAACACGGACGATTGTGGTTGAGACCGTCGCTCGGTTGGTATCAAGCCGCGCACTTTCTATCGCATAATTCTTTGTGTGGGTAAGGGGAAGAACATACACTTGGTAGGTAATTATCATAAAAGACAAAAAATATGTAATACTTATGTATTTTTTCTGCGGAGGAAGCAATTGTTTTTGTATGGTGATGAGCACAGGCGATATATAATATATCGGCGATCTTTGCTGAAGTATGTTGTGGCAGACGGGACCTCCCCATTTAACTTTTCTTTTATAAATACTATTGTTATACTTAAATAATTTTCCTGTACCTTTTATGCGTACGTGGTAGCAGCAATGCTTGAAATATAAACTTATTTTTCATCTTTCCGTAACTTCAGTTATTCCGAGAATCGCATACATAATTAATCATTTAATAAATAGGTAAAATCTTTACTTTGCCAAGGAAAGGAATTTGAATGAGGCACATCTCTTAGAAATGTTTAATTCGTGACATGGGTGAACTCTTTTGATATAATAATATAACCGTTTGAGCTTCAGTGAAACCAGGATCAAGTAAATCAGTGCAAAACTGTTATGTGATTAAAAAAATCGAACATAAAATACGTAAATTCATTGATTAATTATTCATTCATTTATTTATAAATTTTACAGGTAAGCACTTATTGGTCCTCATCTCACCTGATGTTACGTGATGATAAGACTGAAGATAGAAGCGAGCGCACTTCACCCGGAATTCTGACTGAGAAGCTAGCTATTGAGGTCAACTCTCTTTCTCCGAAACGAAATTTCGGCTGATTTCCGTTTGCTATTTATAGCGCTTTCTGTTATTATTGAAATTTCAAACAATTTTCTAAAAATTAATTAACTAAATGCCAAACCTATTTTGTATACTTATACGAAATTTTGGTAGAAATGGAAACCGCTGTAAATAGCAAAAAAAATCGGCCGTAATTTCGTTTTGGAGAAGAAAGTACTAACTGCCGAAACACAACAAAGCTACAAATAGTGATGTTACATACATACATAGGTACTTTGTACTGCGAACGATTTTACAGCGAAAATATTAAACTGCGAAGCCTTGTTTAATCGACGTCTTGTTACTGCGACGTAGTGTTACTTAGGCAAAACTTACTTTGAACGATCTTACTGCGAAAACCAAGTACCTAAGTACATAGATTTACAATAAACAATACCTAACGTTAGTTTTTAGAAAATTGTTTTAGAAAGTGAAGTTAATATTAAGTGATTTAGCTGAAAGAGTCTAAATTGAATAAGTTTTAAAAAGGAAAAATTTGTAAATTATGGTCACTAAGCCAATTTACTATTGAATTTAATAGAACATAACATCGCAGTAGCAAGACGTCGATTAAACAAGGCTTCGCAGTATAATTTTTCGCAGTAAAATCATTCACAGTACAGTTTTTCGATGTAACGAAACATCGCAGTAACAAGACGTCGATTTAACAAGGCGTCGCAGTATAGACATGTCGATGAAAGGTTTTCGAACAAACAACATTCGATGATACGGATTTCGCACTGAAGTAGATTTCATGTTTTAGTAATGTTATGGCAACATATTTTGATAAGATGGTGGTAAGCTATCCAGGTAGACTAACAAGACCCACCACCAACCAAACCTCCCGCTAGGGATCGAACCTGAGACTTCTGGGTCTTATGAGACCGGTGGTAGAAATAAAAGGTAGGTAAATATTTAATTGCGAAGAAAATGTATCGAAATTATCGCTTTTTATATACCTACATATTAAGATTGTTTTATTTAAAAACTTTTAAAAATATTATTGCATAAAATATAATATAACTAACGGTCATTGCTTAATCTTTGTCTAACTTAATGTTATCATGACGGTAGCTGTTGTAAGTAGGTAGGCTAGCCATTTAGTATGAGAACCCCAAACTACAAATACGAGATCATACGAAATCAAGCTTATTATGCTCGTGTTTCTAAGTAGTTAATCTGCTCGGTTGTTTTCTTTTGATGACCTCGGTAAACTGCCGAGGCGTATCTTAGTTGTAGGTACAGCTCTAATTCTACTTAAATTGATTATGTCACTCACTCTGTTCAACAATGTTAGTCAGTCGAATGAAGAGAATAAATTCAATGTTTTCCTGGTGTCTTGTCCGCTTCGTCTAGGCATTATGGATAGGTAACTGACTTTATTTAGCCCTAGCTTACTATCCTTAATTTCGAATAACGATATCATTAACCATTCGTAATTTTTACAACAGATTAAAACATCAATATTTGTTTATTCAACTTTATTCATGACATGAAATGACCTTAATTAGCAGTCTTAGTTTTCTCTTAATGAAATAATATAAGTAATTTGTTTTAGAAATAACCTACATTGAACAAAGATTGTACATCGAAACGACATGCTCCTGCATATCGCTTTTTTGCAGCCCTTGCAGAAGGTCGTGGTCATACGACGGTTTTTGCAGGGCAAACATTACAAATTGTAAGAGTTTTGGGAACGTCCTAGAACCTTCCTGATAGTCATCAAGTTTCAAGATTTCTGCCACGATGCACTTCAGATTTCGTTGCAAAGTTACAGTCTGATATCTCTCTTGCAGCCAAGGCTTCCTCAGCTCGTCTGCCATTTATAAGGCAAAATACCTTCTTTGCATAGGATTTTTCCCATTTCGGATTGTATTAGAGACATTGATGACATGTGCATTCACCATAGACAATTTTAGTATGTTGTAGAACCAGCACAGGGGCCATCGATTGGTCTTTCTGCTGGTACTCATGATCGAGCACATCTGGTCTACTGTATCAACCGCACCCTTTGTGGAAATGTAAAATTCAATAATTTCGGGTTTTTTTGAATTATCATTTATGGCAGGTTGATCATGGATGGTAGAAAGAAGAAAGGTACTAGAAACGGGCGGGGTGGCGGGTGTCGGGATCTAACCGAAACACTAAATACACAAGGTACGCGTTACGGTTAGTGAGCTAGGGTTAAGCATTTATGTTTGAAATAAATCATTTTTGGAACAATATTTTATAAGTAATCGAATTTTGTTTTAAATGAGGTAGTAAATAAGTAGATAGAAAAAAAATCTGGGTTTTAGGAGAATGGAATACCTAGCCCTTTCAATGGTTATAATTTTAATTGAAAAAAAGTTTTATTAAACTAAATAGTCATATTGTTGATGCAATTGGTCTAGTCTGTATCCTGTTTTTTCCTGCCTATTTTTTTAATACTAAGTATAATTATCATCCAGCCTATTTTTACATTCGTTTTTTGTTTGTCCTGATACCAATAGCTCAACATCCTGTTCTAGGTTTAATTACTCTAATCCCTTTTTTATTGTTTTAAACGTGTTTTAAGTGCTGATACCTCCTAAATAATTTGATGCAACACTTCTATAGGTCTGCTATGTTGGTGTGTCTATATAATAAATAGGAAAGACAGATAGATACTTCTCGTGTGCTAAGACTTTTTCCGATGCGACTACTCAAATCAAAGTTATCTAATCGGCACACGGCACGACCACCAAAATCACTTTGCCAGAATAAGCAAATCAAATTAAAGAACAAGACCTTCAAAATATTCAAGGTGAACGAACGCCTTATACGTATCTTAGCAGAGTTTAATAAACTTTAAGGCACCTTAAGGTTGTGTTTAAAATTAAGAGAAAACACTACGTGGAAGTGGCATGAAAAATTCTCATACAAAACACAGAAAAACGTCGTTTCGTAGTCCCTTGTTTCCTCATTCAGAACTTGACCAATTTTTATTACTTTTTCTATTCTATTATGTTTGATTTTTTTGCATTAAGTCATTTATTTAATAACCAGGAGCCTTCAAAATTTAGCAAAATCACGCCTTTTAAGGCATCTTCAGAAACAAAAAGTGGCTGGTTTAAAAAAAAATCAAACATACAGACATTGAAAATCTCTTTCTTTAAGCGATTCTGAAAAAGTAATAAAAATTGGTCCAGTTTTGAATGAGAAAACAGAAGACTACGAAACGTCGTTTTTCTGTGATTTGTATGAGAATTTTGCGTGCCACTTCGACGTAGTGTTTCTTCTTAATATCTTAGTCTACTTTTAAAACATCACAGTCTAGCTATTGTCATAGCAAGAACACCTAATACCAGAGAAATAGATCTAGATATTTCTGTGTCGGTACGTTACGGTAAATATAATAAATTGAAAATTGTTAATAATTACCAAGATCGATGGTAAAAAAAATGAATTATTTAGTTTTGTCGGCATTTATTAATAATTACACATATAGTTCTTTTTACATAATTTAAGCATAATAAACGATTAATTTAAAAAACCTAACTATAAACCGCAGCTGCGATCTAGTGGTTAGACCACTGGGCTCAGACCACAGACTCGACCCAAATATCCAGGGTTTGTTTCCCCGCGAGGCGTAGGTACCTATTGGTACTAGATTTAATTAGTGGTAGGGATCGGATTAAGTCCGCCTGGCTAGCTAATTGACACTGTCTTTTCTAAATAATATGTCGCCATAACATCAATGTTATTAGCATTGTTAAGTTCCGACAGTTAGAGATAAGATAGCCAGCTCCTCAATAGTTAAGAATCCGGATGAAGTGCTCGCCCGGCGTAATACCACCTTTTACTTGCACCACCTTTTACTTTTACTTCAAAGGCACTTTGTTACTGTGTATCTTCCGGTGAGTAAAAGTATCGGAGAGGCCCATCTCACAACACCCAGGTGGACCTGGGAAAGAACTTTAGGCGAGCCAATATGGATATTGGCTCGCCTAAAGTTCTTTACCCGAAATTGTTCTTCCTACCGATTTGTAATCTAAAATTTTTCTTACTAAAGTTTTCATTTATACAATTTGTACCTACTACCGACGATGATCATAACACTCATGTTTCCGAAAATTGTAATTCCTACTGCTGTTTTTCATAACGCTTTTATCCATAAACATAATTTCCATATTATTTTTACTCATATTAAAAGAAATGCGGACGAAGTCGCGGGCATAGTCTAATGTATGCATGAGGTTTGAGCATCCACGAGATATATAAATTCTGACCTATACGGAAAAAAGAAGTGATCTGACGAAAGCGGAATCTGAGGGACAAGGAGTCATGAGAATTGCTGTTTCGTCACCAGTTTTAAAATTCTGATCTATACGGGAAAAAAAGAAGTGATCTGACGAAAGTGGAATCTGACGGACGTTTTCTAAATCGAAAATACAACGGTGATCTACAGGAGTAGGGCAGCTAGTATTTCTGATGTCTAATAAAAAAATAACCTAGAAATTCTAGACAATCACTACGCTGGGCTTCGCGATTGTCGTAAATTTCTAGTCTATCACGTCACCTACAGGAGTAAGGCAGCTAGTAGAGTGCGCCAAAGTTCACCTAAATTTTCAACTCCGATAATCGGAATTTCGAAAAGGTCTTCTTAACATTTTTCATCCTAACAATCACAATTCCTAACAAGGTACTTACTCTGTTTCTAATTTTCGTAATTCCGAATAATTCTACTGCATAATATCAGTAGCAATAAACATCTATTACACTATTATTTGTATTCCTATATTTTTTCAACATAATAAGTTTTTAACACTAATATTGAGGTTTAGCTGCCCTACTCCTGTCTGTAGGTCACGTGATAGTTTAGAAATTTAAGACATGACGAAGCGCAGCGCAGCGTAGCGATTGTCTTGAATTTCGAGGTTATTGTTTTATTAGACAATAAAAATATTAGCTGTCCTACTCCTGTAGGTCACCGTTGTATTTTCATTTAATATTAGTAAAAATATTATGGAAATTATATTTAGGGATAAAAGCGTTATGAAAAACAACAGTGGAGTTTTAATATGTTTTCATTAGTGATATTATTAATTACAATTTGCGAAATTATGAGTGTTATGAACATCATCGGTGATAGTACCTTCTACAAATTGTAAGTATATGAAAACTTTAGGAAGAGTAGGTAATCATTCGGATTACAAATCGGTAGGAAGAACAATTTCGGGTAAAGAACTTTAGGTTAGCCAATATGGATTGACCCCAGCAGTATCCTCAATCATTTGAATAATAGTGTAAAAGGCGGTTATGTTGAGAAAATATAGGAAAACAAATAATAGTATTATAATACTTAGATGTTTATTGCTACTGTATTCATCATATCGAATGGCAAAACTGCGGCGTCCTAAACCTTAATTTTCAAGTTTAACAGCCATTCTTTGGCTGCAGGCGTTAGTTGGTGGAGTTCTCTCAGGCCACCAGGGAGACAGCACAGTGGGCAGTCCTCTATAATGTGAGAATGTGACGCAATGTCTGGTCCGGAGCTCCACATTCACACGCTGCTACTGTATGATTCGGAATTATGAACATTAGAAACGGAGTAGTTAGGAATTGTGATTGTTAGGATGGAAAATGTTAGGAAGAACATTTTCGGAGTTCCAATTATCGGAGTTGAAAGTTTAGGTGAACTTTGACGCACCCCTCAACACTCCTCAATTCCTATTTCTTCCTAAAAGTTCCTACTTGTTCTCAAAGCCGGCGACGTATATGCGACTAATCTGGTTTTGCGGGTGTCCATGGGCGACGGTGATTACTTATCTTAAGTGACCCGCCTCCTTTTAACATAAAAAAGTAGAATCGAGGCATAATAAGTTAGACCTCGCTGTAGGCAATGCGCAAGTTGTCCATCCAAATCCATTGTGTAGCAAGAATGACCGCAAAGAGGCGGATCGTAGATATGCTTGTTTACCGAGTTCATACCGAATTATTTAAATAAAATTTAACCTCTAATATACCGCTACCAATACAGCTAAAGAAATTTTGAGACGAATCTTAACCGTATAGGTAGGTAGGAAGGTACGTATGTTAATTTTTTTTATATGAATTTAATGTCATATAAAGTTTACTTTCCGGTGATATCGAACGTAGCACACAATAGTTTGGGTGGTGTCATAAACAACAATACTAAATTATCGTTAAGGCTAGGTGTTAGTAAAAAATTAAAATAACACGATCTTAGAATTACTTTTTGAAGTAGTAAACAGTAAAATTAAAATCTGCGAAAATTATGAAATATTGTTGAGGCTTTACTCGGCGAAATACACCCGATGGAAACACGATTTGATAAAGTTGGCTCGATAGAATAAATTCACAAAGTTACATATTTTTGTGTCATTTTATCTTCTTTTCCAGGTTTTATTCTTAAAATAAGTGATTTGATATTATGAGTCATTTACCAAAATGAAGTTCATAGATAAGTTGAGGAATTATAACATTATTACATCTATCAATTTTTTTAAATATAAAATGCGATTATTCGCGCCGCTTCGCTGCTATACCCGTCCTTTACCGTCGTACCGTCGAGAGAGCGAGAGAGAAGCGCTCGAAATACCTCCCCTTAAATGTTTTATAACACATTTGATCGTAAAGAAGCTCTTTTTACACCGATTTCAGTATCGTAATGTAATAAGTTTCGCACTAGTGCGGTAATGTAATTTAAAAATTAGTAATCATTTGAATCTATGGACAACATAGGCCTTTAGCCCGTTAGTAGCTTTTACGACACCCAAAGGAAGAGAGGGGTTGGTAGTATTATTTTGATGAGCCCATCGCCGCTCTATGCTGTTGGATGTATGTGCAGTCTTTAGTCCGTTAGTCGCCTTTTACGACACCGAAGGGAAGAGAGAAGTTTGTAGTATTATTTTAATGAGCTTATCGCCGATCTATGCTGTTGGATGTATATGCAGTCTTTAGTCCGTTAGTCGCCTTTTACGACAACCAAGAGAAGAAAAGGGGTTGGTATTATTATTTTGATGAGCCCATCGCAGCTCTATGCCGTTGGATGTATGTGCAGTCTTTAGTCCGTCAGTCGCCTTTTACGACACCCAAGGGAAGAGAGGGGTTGGTGGTATTATTTTGATGAGCCCATCTACGCTCTATGCTGTTGGACAAAGAAAAATATATGTTGGCTTACCAACGATTCATGCACTAGTAACACAACAAAAAACGCAGTCTCATTTGAATCTATGGACAACATAGGCCTTTAGCCCGTTAGTACCTTTTACGACAACCAAGGGAAGAGAGGGGTTGGTAGTATTATTTTGATGAGCCCATCGCCGCTCTATGCTGTTGGATGTATCATGTAATATGTGCAGTATTTAGTCGGTTAGTTGCCTTTTACGACACCGAAGAGAAGAGAGGGGTTGGTAGTATTATTTTGATGAGCCCATCGCCGCTCTATGCTGTTGGATGTATGTGCAGTCATTAGTCGGTTAGTCGCCTTTTACGACACCCAAGGGAAGATAGGGGTTGGTAGTGTTATTTTGATGAGCCCATCGCCGCTCTATGCTGTACGATGTATGTGCAGTCTTTAGTCCGTTAGTCGCCTTCTACGACACCCAAGGGAAGAGATGGAAAGACTTCCTACCTTTCACATACCTACCTATAGGTATTTTGTCGATTCATACAGCGGCTTCTTGTTCAATACTTATTACTAAATAAGTATGTCTAAGTAGTTCTAGTGATGAAGAACTTACAATCTACACCGCCGGAAATATGAAGTGAAGCACAACATGTTATTGACAGCCTTATTACCATCTAAGTCCAAAGTAAAATATATGTTGGCTTACCAAATCTATATTTATACACTAGAAAAACTACAAAAACACGCAGTTATTTTCAGAAAATGTATTTTCCTCACAAGTGAATGACCAACATAGCAAACTGTATCCTAATGTACTAATAAATGTGTTGTAGATCTTATGTAGGTAGGAAACTGTATTAAATGGAACTCAATAAAGAAATTAAGAATGACGAAAAAATATATTTAAGTAAATCAAACAAAACACCTGGTAATTTTCCATTTCTCAATACCTAGTTACTTGTTAAAAACTTTATATGTCAAAGTCATTTTTAAGAAAATATATATCTACATAAATGTTGGCACCTTAGAGCATTGTTGGCACTAGCAATTGTCGATGGTACTAGGTACCTATACCTAAATATATAAAGTGTTGTATTGCCCGGCAAAGAAAAAATAGGTAGGTACCTACCTACTTAAATTGATAAGTCATCATCAGCCCATAAACGTCCCACTGCTGGGCACAGGCCTCCCACGTGGACAATAGCACGTGGGAATATTGGGCCATAACCCACCACGCTGACCCAATGCTGGTTGGTGGGTTTTTACGACTGTCATCTTACAACAACAACCGGGACCAACGGCTTAACGTGAATTCCGAAGCACGGTGGAGCTCAAAATGTTTTTAATTTGGTCACCCACCCAACTACCCGGCATTGCGAAAGTGGCTTAGCGAGCAAGAACACAAGCCGAACGCGCTAAGCGCTGCGCCATCGAGCTCCTTAATTTCTCCTTAATTTGTTAAGTAATACCTTTTTATCTTCCACAGTTCATGTCGCGTAGCGGCTTCGTAACACACCGCGCCGTATATACCCCCTGTCTTCCCTTGGGTGTCGTAAAAGGCGACCAACGGACTAAAGACTGCACTAAATGGGACTGCACATACATCCAACAGCATTGAGCGGCGATTGGCTTGAAAAGTGGGCTACTATGGCATGAGGACTGCTTTTGGGGTCCTAATTGCCTAGTCTTTGACTAACCCTTCGAGGATAATAATCGTGATTAACCCCTTGAGGATTGTAAAACCAGAAAATTTTTAAAATCAATAGTTTCGCGACCGGCGGCGGTTATGATCCTTGACCTATTATGTAGTTATGTTTTTAAAAAAGTTAGCTCTCCAAAATTGTTTGCACCTGTCTACTTAATGCTGGCTGTCTACCTAAATATCCTTTCACTGAATAACTTTCTCATTTTTAAATACTTACTATTTATTATTTCTTAAAATTATGGGTAGCTTAGCTCGGTAGGTACTAAAAAGTGAATATTGACAATTTAGCGATGATGACTATTTAAGGCCATTAGGCTAAAACCGCTGACAGAACATAAGCGTTACACCACAGAATAAATAATAGATCGGAGAACGTAGCGTAGGTAGCGAATGTTATATTGAATATTGCTCTCTACACACACTTTAGATAATCGGATCTTCTTGCTTTTACATTTACATAAATAGGTATTAAGTATTTTATCCAATACTGAACGGAGCCCGCGCGAAGTTAGACTTCAGGCGGCTGGCGCAGAAGGAGATGGCGGAACGAACTGGACCTTGTCCTATTATGTATTCTGTGACTGGACTTCTATTGGAAGGACTGCCCCCCTAGACAACTGGCAAACGCTCACTCCTTATCTGTCCGTAATTCGTCAAAACGGCTGTGCAATGACATAGTGAAAAATACAGAAGCGAGCGCGCATTGTACGACGAATTACGAATAGATTAAGGGGAGGTATTTCGAGCACTTTTCTCTCGCTCGCTCGACGGTACGACGTTAAGGGCCCGTCCCTTGACGTCGTACCGTCGAGCGAGCGGTATATAACAGGGCAGAGGCGCGAAAAATCGCGTTTTATATTTTAAAAAATTGATAGATGTAATTAAAAAAAAACGATCGGTTAAAATTCATCAAGTTATGAACTTCATTTTGGTAAATGACTCATAATATCAAATCATTTATTTTAAGAATAAAAGCTAGAAAAGAAGATAAAATGACACAAATATATTATGTAACTTTGTGAATTTATTCTATCGAGCCAACTTAGCAAATCGCGTTTCACTAACACCTAGTCTTAATCGGTGAGCGCTTGGCAGTTGTCTTGGCCCTCTGGTAAGTTACAAGCCAGTTTACGTGAACAGTGGCTAGGGAGGCAAATGCCTGTCATGCAAAAGCCGAGCAATGAGACATTCCCAGGGTAAATAATATGTTTTGTAAATATTCCTTATTTGATAGATTTGTATATAAAGCTGTGTTGGCGGATCATTATTAAAATAATACTACAAAACTTTATATAACATGCACAAGTCCGGTCATGTATGGAGTACTGTTCTCACCTTTGGGACGGATCCGCTAAATACCAACTTGGGGCACTGGAGTCGATTGACAGGAGAGCCAGAAAGCTCATCAACGATGACAACCTTTTTGACGCCAAGCTGCAGAGCTTAGAACATAGGCGCCAGGTCGCATGTCTATCAGTTTTTTATAGGATATACTTCGGAGAGTGTGCCATGGAATTATTCGATTTAATTCCTCCATCCCCTTACTACCTTTCAGTAATTAAACGACACAACCGCGTCGAGTTTGATTCGTCTTAATGGGTGGACTGTTTTTGAAGGGTGGTGAGTGGTGGTGGTTTGGTGGACGTGAATAAATTTTGTAGGTACCTATACATAAGTAGGTACATAAATATTTGTATTTAGTGAGATGAACATATGAAAAACGTGTCCAGGGATACTTACCTAAAAAGTAAAGAATAAATTAAAAGTAAAAACCTTTTTAAAAAACAAGATTTTATTTAAATGCGCTATATAGAAAAAATAAACTTTCCCTTTAAAACTTTTACCATAAACTTATAACGTCATTACACAATTTAAAGGATTTAGAAGGTTGTCGCGAGATTAACTACTTAGATAGGTACTATAAGTATATGTGTAAATAAACAAGTAAATTAAATAATTTGATGTGATTAATTTTAACTACATTTGGTCTGAGCCTACCTAAGTATTAAAAATTTCAATCTAAGAAAACATGAGTAACCACAAACTTCATTAAATCTCGCGACAACCTTTTATATCATATAAATGACGTTATAAGTTTATGGTAAGTAAAAGTTTTAAAATAAAAGTTTATTTTGTTCTTTTTAGGGCATTTAAATAAAAAGGTTTTTAAAAAGGTTTTTTTTATGTTAACTTAGGAGTTTGATTTTTTCACAGCTTCAAGAAACTGTAGACTTGATTATACTTATCGTTTTAATTTCAACTGGATACCTCCCGGCGTTCCCGAGATAAAGGGTATTGACAGACAGACAGACGGACAACAAAGTGATCCTATAAGGGTTCCGTTTTTTCCTTTTGATGTACGGAACCCTTAAAAACTGTTTAATTTTAAGTGATTTTTTATTTTGTGTAATTCTTCCACCCTTCTTCTTGCACCATCAGAGGGCCTCGCGAAATGTACCTTGCCCACACTAAGACATATAGACAGGAGGTGAGCGATGGCCACTTGTCTCCCCAGACAGGGGACTTATTTTAAGTTATCTACCTACTTACTTATGTTTGGAATTGGAACCCACACATAAGACTTGACAAATAAATAATTTGTATGTAAAGTTGAACAATTGTGTAGTTACACGATAACAATTAAAAGCGATAACCTGACTATTGAGTAAACTAAGGATAAATAAATCTACAAATGTCAGCCGGAGATAATGAAAGGTCATTAGGTACAATTTTCACAATCGACTGTTGACTTCGAAATCGGATATGTATGAGGACTCTGGGCGGGTTAGCAAATACTTATAATTACATAATGTAAGTTATACATATATGTAACAGTGTCGCGTTGCGTTGAAAAAATACTAGGTACCCCTCTGTTCCCTTGGGTGTCGTAAAAGGCGACTAACGGACTAAAGACTGCACATACATCCAACAGCATAGAGCGGCGATGGGATCACCACCTGCCACGCTAAGCACATGTGTAGTCGCTATTTGGTGAAAAGTGAACTAGTTACTTACGGCAGAGAACTGCTTTTACGGTTTGTGCAGCGCCTAAGTTTGACAAAGTTTTATGTAGGTACACGTCAGCCCAGCCGAGTCACAAAAATCCACAATCATGAACAGCAGACAGTTTGACTATGCCAGGAATAGTAGATACCTACCCAAGTAACACATCAAAGCAGTATAACAGCCGCATTACAGCATTTCTGTATCTTTATGGCATTTTGAGTTTGTTGTATAGTAGCATTACAAACGTGTATACGGCTACTGTAGGTAATGCTTATTTGGGCACAAATTATACGGTTTTAGATCCTATATAGGTTTTTGCATTACAGAGGCATTAATTAACGCATTATTGTGGTCAAAGAAGGTAACAATTGCATTAAAGAAGCATTATTATGGTCAATGAAGTTGTTAATCGCATTACAGAAGCACTAAGATAGCAATATTTTTGATAATAAAGATGTTCAGTGCATCACAAAAGCATTAGACGAGCTATTTAAGTGTTCACAGTTCGAACTTAATAAACCCTACATCATTGCAATAACATCTCTAACACCACGGAACAAATGTTTATAATATATTGACGTTGTATTTAAACTACTTTGGCTCGCATTATATTATTGGACGAAGACATGTCAAAATGCTTGATTGTAAAAACAAAATTTATAATACTGTGTTACTTTTTCACTCTTTGTTATTTCATGGCATTAAATATGAATGCGCAATGTAGTTTACTGTAAATGTCTATATAAGTTCCATTGAAAATTTTCACGCGCCTTCGATATTTTGTGGTTTTGATCTAAAATGTTATATAGAGATATGTGTGGAATAACCGAAACAATTGTGTATTTTTAGTAAAGAACGTATTTTGCATAATTAACATAATAGTATTGGTTGGGCACTACATTAAATTAGGTTTTATCCTTGTTTTATAGGTTTATTGCTTTTATAAATAGGTTCGAATGATAATATTTTAGGTTATAAAATATTTACAAAATGGCTTCTGTCTATAGCAGCCCGGTGAGCCTTTTAAAAAGCTAATTATGCCGCCAGCAGTATTAGCTGGCCACACTATTGTAATGCGTATATGCAGCCACATGTATTTGATTAAAGAGCTGTTAGCTGTACAACAGAACTCAGTTGATCATTAAAAATGCAAGTATTACCTACATTGATTAACGTTTATGCTGTTCATAAGTACTAGGCTTTTGCTTACCACTTAAAATTGCTATTATACAACAAAAGGCACTAAAAGCATCTCAAAGCTGTACAATGGATTTAAGCGGCATTATAACGGTACAACAAAAGTCACATTGTTTGTTCTTTGTTACAGAAGTAGCTAAAAAGTAAGTAAATACACAGTGTAGTTACTTACTTTACTGAATGTGTCCTGAATATTTTATAGTAATAGTAAGTTTGTAAATAGATAAATAAAAAATATTCGTTTGTAAATAGGTTAGGTTAGAAAGTTTTATAAGTGCTTGTACTATCGCATTGGATTTTTTTTCTGTAATGGTAGTATTAAGTTTTGTTGTTTCAAAAAAATAAATAAATAAATAAATAAATAACTTTATGCCATTAAGCAGCCTTAAGCATTTATCTAATATTTAAGAATGCTATTATATATCCATATGCTCTTAATACAGCTAAAAGGTTTATAGATGCGTATAGATTTGCTGCACTACAACTAAAGGCATTACAAAAGCATTTCGATATGCCATTATTAACCGTTACACAGTGTAAAGCATCATAAAGGTTTCGAGATGCCAATATGGGGTCTGATACTCTAGTTCGAATGACGTTACCTCGATGGTCATTACCTCGATGTCTCTACCTCGACGGTACACTTCACCGATGGCTCTTTACCTCGAAAGGTTAATACCTCGAAGGATCTCTTCCTCAACGGATCTTTTCTTCGATGGTACATATGATCTAGATAGATAGATAGATAGATAGATAGATAATACTTTTATTGTAACATAATAACACAAACATTTACAGTGCATTTACATAAAAAAGAAAAAAAAGAAAAGAAAAACAATGTTACAATTTGGCGGTCTTATCGCTTAAAGCGATTTCTGCCAGACAACCAGTCGGATGGAGAGAACTAATATACTCTAAGATCGGAGGTGCAAACATTGAAAACATACTTAGTTACACAATTAAAAGCAAAAAATAAGAATAATAACATTATAAAATAAATAAATAATCGGGTTTAATAAATATATATACACACACATATATTAAATATACCTACATAAATATATAATACATACTTAAACATAATAGTCTCAGGTAGGAAGTAGCGGACAACGACAGTTATGGAGCAGGAACGGGTTAACGGGAAAGGTAGAAATTTTTCACGAGCTCCTTAAATGCGTGTATGGATTTCGCACGTCTGATCGCCACTGGAAGCGATCTATTGGGTTGTTACCCCGAAAAAATCATAAAAAGTACCTACAGTTATAATTTCCATTACTTTTAGAAGTCTCCCTTATTATTATTGTGTATTTTTAGTAACATTTTAAGGTAAGTAGGTGATATTAACTGGTGATGACTGTGCTGGATGAATGGTGATAGGCTTGTTTTTTGATAAATTGTAATTTTGACTCAATAATGACTACAAATATTTAAAAGAGTCTTACTTTACACAACAGGTGATTATATTCTTAACATTAATAACGCGTGTGGCTCATCTTGGCATGGCCACCATCACCAACTCTAAATTTGACTTTATAGAAAGTATGTCGATAGTATGTCGAAGTATGTCGCCAAGTATCAGAGTTTGTCGGTCTACCATTCAAAAGTTATAAGGGGTCATTAGTGGCCATGCCAGGATGAGCGCTCATCCTGGCATGGCCACCTGTATCTCAAAAACTACTGGTCATAGGAAAGATCTGATTTCACCAATAGTATGTCGAAAGTATGTCGAAGTATGTCGCCAAATATCAGAGTTTGTCGGTCTACCGTTCAAAAGTTATAAGGGGTCATTGGTGGCCATGCCAGGATGAGCGCTCATCCTGGCATGGCCACCTGTATCTCAAAAACTACTGGTCATAGCAAAGATCTGATTTCACCAATAGTATGTCGAAAGTATGTCGAAGTATGTCGCCAAATATCAGAGTTTGTCGGTCTACCGTTCAAAAGTTATAAGGGGTCATTGGTGGCCATGCCAGGATAAGCGCTCATCCTGGCATGGCCACCTGTATCTCAAAAACTACTGGTCATAGCAAAGATCTGATTTCACCAATAGTATGTCGAAAGTATGTCGAAGTATGTCGCCAAATATCAGAGTTTGTCGGTCTACCGTTCAAAAGTTATAAGGGGTCATTGGTGGCCATGCCAGGATGAGCGCTCATCCTGGCATGGCCACCTGTATCTCAAAAACTACTGGTCATAGCAAAGATCTTATTTTACCAATAGTATGTCGAAAATATGTCGAAGTATGTCGCCAAATATCAGAGTTTGTCGGTTTACCGTTCAAAAGTTATAAGGGGTCATTGGTGGCCATGCCAGGATGAGCGCTCATCCTGGCATGGCCACCTGTATCTCTAAAACTACTGGTCGTAGCGAAGATCTGATTTTACCAATAGTATGTCGAGAGTATGTCGAAGTTTGTCGAAAAAACTCCAGAGTTTGTCGGTGCTTCTAGGAAAAGTTATATCAACTTCTTTTTTCCATACAACAGCAAATAGTACAATCGCATACACGAACATTAAATAATTTTTATTCGGCTATTTAATGAACGCATAAAGTGTTGAACGAAGAACGGAACTTCGATGTGTATGTATGTTTATCAGATGCTTATAATCATGCAAAACATTAGTTCACCGAAAATAAAGCGGTACCTGATATAGCCTTGATTTTGGTGTCATAATTTAGACTTATACTTTATCATTGCATTATTTTATATGGGCTATTAGCAAATAGGCGCAATTTAGAACTGTACATTTTGTTATCTGTTTTATAGATTAAAAACAAACCATTGTTTGTTGAGTGAAGAGTTACGAACATTACAATAGGTTATTTAAAAAGGGGATACTATAGTCTGTTCATTATAGCTTGATACTTATGACAGGTGTCATCAAAAACGACGACGTGACTTTGTAAAAGCGTATGAACTTATTTGACAACATTTAAATAATATTATTTTTTATAATCCATCATTTAACATACTACAATTACTTTTTGTGATTATTTATTATTCGTTAGATTAGGTTTTTTTCCAATAAACTCACATAACACACATATAACACAATTTTTAAACATTACAATAAAAAAACGTACCCCTTTACAAGGTCATTCCAATACAAAAAAAATACTAGTGTTGGGATAGTAAATCAATTTAAGTTCAATTGATGTTCATTAACCAATCGATTGACTTTAATTTTGTATTTATAATTCTAGCTAAATTAATTGATTTGTTTTTGCTAAGTTAAAATAGTACATTGTTACCCTTGGGGTGAAAGTGTGAAAGTAGCTTATTTTAGTCCCGAGACGGGGTTCGAGGGACTAAATAAGTCTTTCATCCGAACTAAACACTTTGCTTTTCAATACGAATATAAGGAAAGTATATAACTAAAAATAAAAATATGAATTAGCTTAAGAAAATAGTCTCCTTTTACGACATCAAAGGAAAAAGAGGGGTTGTTAGTATTATTTTGATGAGCCCCTCGCCGCTCTATGCTGTTGGTTGTATGTGCAGTCTTTAGTCCGTTAGTCGCCTTTTACGACACCCAAGGGAAGAGAGGAGTTGGTAGTATTATTTGATGTGCCCATCGCCGCTTTATGCTGTTGGATGTATGTGCAGTCTTTAGTCCATTAGTCGCCTTTTACGACACCGAAGAGAAGAGAGGGGTTGGAGGTATTATTTTGATGTGCCGATCGCCGCTCTATGCTGTTGGATGTATGTACAGTCTTTAGTCCATTAGTCGCCTTTTACGACACCGAAGAGAAGAGAGGGGTTGGAGGTATTATTTTGATGTGCCGATCGCCGCTCTATGCTGTTGGTCGAATGTGCAGTCTTTAGTCCGTTAATCGTCTTTTACGACACCCAAGGGAGGGGAGGGGTTGGTAGTATTATTTTGATGTGCCCATCGCCGTTCTATGCTGTTGGTCTTATGTGCAGTACCTAATCTATTAGTCGCCTTTTACGACACCGAAGAGAAGAGAGGGGTTGGTAGTATTATATTGATGTGCCCATCGCCGCTCTATGCTGTTGGTCTTATGTACAGTATTTAGTCCGTTAGTCGTAGGGCATGCTCCCGGAAATTCCAGGTACCGATTTTTTCCGGTATTTCCCGGGAAATTGACTTTTTACGCAGTAACAGTACTGAGAATTCGTTTCCCGGGAAATTCGGTACTTTCGGTACTTTTATTATAACTTAAAATTACGCCAATATGAGCCTAGCTTTACCTTCCAAATAACCTCGAAACTGAACGTCACTCGAAATACCGATGCCAAGGATTCCAATAGTCGGATTGGTATCAAGGAGTGCTCCCTCAAAGTTCAGAGGTACGACGAAGGGATGTTTTTTCGCTGTAAATGCGAAAACTTGTGTTTTGGAGAGGTTAAAGTGGACTAGGTTATGTCGGCCCCAATTTGAGACATGACTTAATATGTTCTCGGTGTCAGTCACAAGTTTATTCCGGCTCTCGATGACGCTTACCAAAGAAATATTAGCGATCCAGTGTAGAGCGTTACCCCCGTACTGTCGTCCGCATAGCAATGAATGCTTTTGTTATGCAACATGTCATTGATATGCAGAAGAAACAGAGTAGGGGCTTACAACACACACCCCTGCGGGACTGCAGCATTCACGGGTTTCATGTTAGAGCACGAACCGTCGACTACGACTTGATGCTACGCCCAGAAAGAAAGCTAGCAACCCACGAACACAATTTCTCAGGAAGCCCGTATGATAGAAGTTTAGAGAGAAGAGCCCTGTGCCATCCACCCTCCACCCTGTGAAAGGCTTTCGCTACGTCCAAGCTAACTGCCAGTGACTCCCCTTTACTCTCGACTGCCTCCGCTCATCGGTGAGTAAGGTACACTAAAAGATCACCAGCCGAACGACCGCGACGAAAACCATACTGGCGATCGCTTAGTAGCTAGTTTTCTCCTATGTACCTTAAGAGCTGGCGGTTTGTAATGGACTCCATTTCTTTGGAGAGCAATGAGGTGATGGCTATTGGCCTGCTGTCTTCCAAGAACTCGGGACAACGCCGGTAGTGTAAGACAGCCGGAAAAGGCGCATTAGAACCGGCGCCAACTCAGGAAGACACGTCCGAAGCACAATGGGAGGAACTGCATCAGGCCCACTCGACTTATAGATATTAAGGAAAAAAGAGCCGTACGAACTGACCTTTGTAGGAACCGGATTGGCATTGAACAAGCGCAATGCGGCATATCGCATTGCGCTTGTTCAATGCCATAGGTAGGTGGAGAGTTTTCCTCGTCGTCCAAGGTCGAGTTTGATGCTAAAAGAGTGCCCAAGAGGTCGGCTTTCTCTTTTGTAGTATGAGCCAGGCAGTCATCGGTATTGTGCAATGGTGGTAAGGACGGCTGACAAAAATTCCCTAAGGTAGCTTTCGCGAGAGACCAGAACGCACACGTACCCGAAGGATGACGCACTAGCCTCTCGCCAATTCCACTTTTGAATGATGACTTCGCCTTGGTAATGTCCTTAAAGGACCTGGCGGCAAAGTTGTACCTCTTTCTGAGCGCACTGGTGTTTGGATCCTTTGACACCGCAGTAGCCCAGGCTTGGTAATGTTGTCGCTTTTGTCGAGACGCCATTTTGCAGCAACAACCAAACCATGGTTGGGACCTGCCGCCAATGGGAACCACCGAGTTTGGATTAAAAAGTTCCATTCCCTGCAGTATCACATCAACGACAGAGTCGGCGGCGACATCAAGATCATCCAGCGAGAACAAACTCGCCACCATGAGTAGGACGCAAAGAAACTTCGCATCCCATCCCAGTCCTCTGACTTATAATGCCAGACTCGACATTTTTGAAGTTTCTGTGAGAGGCACAGTGTTACAAAACAGACAGTGGTCTGATGAGCATAGTGGTGCATCAACAGAAACTTGATAGCCGTCTGGGTGCTGGGTCAGCAGAAGGTCCAATAAGGAAGGTGCATGGCCCTCCACATCTGGAACCCACGTAGGGTCGGTTACCAATTGAGACAGACTGTAGGTCAAAGCGAGGTCATGAACGGCTCTACCCGCGTGGTCAGTTGTGCTTGAACCAAGCCATTCGACGTGATGGGCATTAAAGTCTCCCATTACCACAATCGCGGCCAAGGGGATCCGTTGGAGAAGCGAGTCTGTCGCCGTTTGAACGGTCTTGCTTTGGACGAATTTATATTATTTTCTCACCTTAAAACACTCATGATAAAAATCCATTGCATATACCCCTTTTAAATTTAAAACATTCAACTCGGATGATCTCTAACCGATTCCATTCGACAAAATGATTCCACAGCCAGTACAACAATTGACAAAACAATTTTTTTATTATAAACTTTTAGTGTAATATTTTATTTTCTCAATGATCCACATATCAAACGTTAGTTACATCTGGGTTAAAAAAAATCTCAGTACCGAAAAGTACCGAAATTTCCCAGTTTTCCCGGTACCAAAGTTAGCGCAGTACCGGGAATCCCGTTTTCTCCACAGTACCGGGACTGCAACCCCTAGTAGTCGCCTGTTACGACACCGAAGAGAAGAGAGGGGTTGGTAGTATTATATTGGTGAGCCCCTCGCCGCTCTATGCTATTGGTTGTATGTGCAGTCTTTAGTCCGTTAGTCGCCTTTTACGACACCCAAAGGAAAAAAGGGGTTGGTAGTATTATTAAGGTGATATGGAGCGTGAAGTCAAATTTGACAACTTTTGTGACCAAGAATTCATAATTAATTTACAGGACTTGGCCCTGATTCTGTATCGCAATCTATAGATTCCACACCTAAACTTTACCGCTCACAAACGTCAAACGCATACGTTTTCGGGAAGATATCGTAACTTTTTAAGGAATTTAACGTGGTTTTGAAACAAGGAATCGTTACAGAATAAGAGCCCGGTTCGAGTGACTCTAGTAATTTTATATGTAAATATTTAAATTTAAACAGTGATGATTTAGGTTGTACACCAATACATTAATAAGAATTTGTTAATTAATGTTAATTATTAAAACATTCAAAATCTCTTCACGAATTTTATTTACATATTATTATTATGTATTTCTAAAAACTAAGGGATCTTCATAGCATCCAAAATTTTAATTTGAAGCAAAAAACGATTAACGACAGATAATGATATTCAATTTTTAACTTCAATTATCACTTGATTCGATTATGTCTGTAATGTCTCAACCCTAGGCATGACAATTTGACTCCTGTCATACGTATCAAGCTATATTAAACAGACTATAGTAAAAAAATATGTAAGTGTAATATGCTTTATTTGAAAATATCAATCAGATAGGTAACTACTAACTAAGGTATAGACGACCGCAGGTCAATTAACCATTTACAAAATATCAAATCCAATAAATTTAAGAGTTTGGGGATGTTGACTTGCTGGCTTCGGTATCCTACCCGTTGTAACAGCGACAAAAAGGGTGCTTCAACTCACAGCAGATAGATAAGCTACCACCATCTTATGTAAATATGTCGCCATAACATCAATGTTCGTGTAGCATTGTTATATTCCTGCAGTTGTAGAAAAGATGCAAGAAACAGCCAGTTCCTCAGTAGTTGAGGATTCTGGGTAAAGGGCACTTCCATCTGTATGTATTATCAACTTATGTACATAAGTTGGTTTCTCAAGGTTCAGTATTATTATGATTGATTGTAGACACTATTGTACATTTTGCGAAATTTCATGCGTGATTGATTATATTGAAACTGGTGCTAGATTCTACTGAATCTAACTATTGTTAAGATTTAACTAAATGATAGTTAACTGTTTTTTTATTAGTTTTCGACGTCAATAAGTAGGCACTTATTTTATTCAATATAAACCTGTGATGGTTTATATTGAATGAACTATTTGTCTATTATCCAAGCATCGGATTAAGTACCTACCTATCACTCATATACCTACACATAATTAATAAAGTTGCGATCTTTATATCAAGGAACCTTTCAGATTAAAATTATTCATTTACTTTTTCAATAAACTTTATGCACGCGATTGTACATCTACTATGGGAAAATTAAACTATCACTCATATACCTACACATAATTAATAAAGTTGCGCTCTTTATATCAAGGAACCTTTCAGATTAAAATTATTCATTTACTTTTTCAATAAACTTTATGCACGCGATTGTACATCTACTATGGGAAAATTAAAAATTGATTTTTCTCTTTAGAAGCACCGACAAACTCTGGAGTTTTTCGACAAACTTCGACATACTCTCGACATACTATTGGTGAAATCAGATCTTCGCTACGACCAGTAGTTTTTGAGATACAGGTGGCCATGCCAGGATGAGCGCTCATCCTGGCATGGCCACTAATTACCCCTTATAACTTTTGAACGGTAGACCGACAAACTCTGATATTTGGCGACATACTTCGACATACTCTCGACATACTATTGGTGTAATCAGATCTTCGCTACGACTTGTAGTTTTTGAGATATAAGGTGGCCATGCCAGGATGAGCCTCATCCTGGCATGGCCACCAACGACCCCTTATAACTTCTGAACGGTAAACCGACAAACTCTGATATTTGGCGACATACTTCGACTTACTCTCGACATACTATTGGTGTAATCAGATCTTCGCTACGACTTGTAGTTTTTGAGATATAAGGTGGCCATGCCAGGATGAGCCTCATCCTGGCATGGCCACCAACGACCCCTTATAACTTCTGAACGGTAAACCGACAAACTCTGATATTTGGCGACATACTTCGACTTACTCTCGACATACTATTGGTACAATCAGATCTTCACTACGACCAGTAGTTCTTGAGATACAGGTGGCCATGCCAGGATGAGCGCTCATCCTGGCATGGCCACCAATGACCCATTATAACTTATGAACGGTAGACCGACAAACTCTGATACTTGGCGACATACTTCGACAAACTATCGACATACTTTCTATAAAGTCAGATTTAGAGTTGGTGATGGTGGCCATGCCAAGATGAGCCACACTAATAACGCAACACAAAAGTTATAGAATATGGTAATATATTAAATTTAGAGTTGAAAGGACATTGTTGAAGTTAGCCTAAGAACCAACACAAACATGACATACATGATAATTCTTAGCTTATTTTTTACGACAGATAACAGTATTTAGATTTTGGCGGACACTTTTAGATAAGTAACCAATAATAAAAAGAACTTTTTGGACATAATATTGAGTATTATTTTTTTATTATGGGTTGGATATTGAGAGTTCAGTGCATTCAGCCAGTGAATTAAAGGTTTGTGACCAAAATATTATAATATGTACAAACAAACCTAATAATATTATGCATGCATGGCTGACTAGATATACTTAGTGCCAAATACTCCAAGCATCATTAGAGTACGATACATCGCATTTTATTCCAAACTGTAAACGTTAGTCGACTTTTTGCTTTTCCAATGAGGAGAATTTTACTAATATTCGGTGCTGTGTCACTCACTGACTGACGTTACTGTAGTCTACTGTGTTGTGCAGTTGACGTTCTTTGGCAAATAAAACAAAACAGTGCAACATCACTTTTCAAATTCTCTCAAGAAGTCCGTGCGAGATCTCAGTAAAGTCCCACATCTTTACTGGAACTCAAGAGGTTTGGGTGGAATATCATTTAGCATTAAACGTTCATAATATTATCATCACATCACTCATCACTATCATCAGTTTAAGCATAATCAATCAATGAACTCTAATAATACGACTGAAGGACTAGTATCCATGATCACGAAAAAAAAAGTTGACGTTCTGGACTTCTTGGCGGGAAAGTGAAGTCATGTTTGCAGTTTTGTTTTATTTTCTATATTTTGTGTTTTCTCGAATATTAATATGAAATAATGATGGATTATTTAAGTGTTAGTGATCGTGCATGAGTGTTGGCAAATAAAACAAAAGAGTGCAACATCACTTCTCAAATTCTGTAATGAAACATAACCTCAACTTTTCCAGATATTTAGGTTCTCAGGAGTGTCCGCCAAAAATCTTTGTGTTTACAGTAATTTACTTGCAATTTCGATCCTAGAAAAGAATATTTCATAATTGTTGGTTCTTAGGCTAACAATGTATGGGCGCAGAACATTGTCCTTTAATGGCCTCATAATAGTGCTCATAATTGGGTCAGTCACCCTATATTATGTCACAGTCAAATGATAAAAACAGAGATTTGGTCAATTCCCTAAGTGATTTAATCAAATCATGAGGATGTTAAAATAACAACACGATTTTATCATTTCCCTAAACAAATCTAGGGATTTAAACACCACTAGAACATAAATTGCCCTACTCCTGTAGGTCACGTGATGTTAGTTTTTTAAGACAATCGCGCAGCGCTGCCGCATGAAGCGTAGCGATTGTTTTGAATTTCAAGGTTATTTTTTATTAGACAACAGAAATACTAGCTGCCCTACTCCTGTAGGTCACTTGTTTTTGGTCATTTCACGGAACCAGTTCTGGTATTTGTTCAGTTCACTTGAAATTGTCTGAAAAAAACAATTGGTGTTGTCGGCATCCCTATTGTGGAGTCTGAGGAGCCTTGTTCGAGAAAACAAAAAGCGAGCACAAGACCTTGTTGAACGACTGGGAAAGATTCGGAGAGACAGCAGGGGCTTGGAATCAAAATAAAACAACCAATAACAAGAATTGAATACACATAGTATGGCATAGTGATTTAATAGATTTAGTTAAAAATACACAAAAACAATGGTACATAAGTTATTTTTGTGCACTAACTAAGAAAGCAGATAGAGACAGAGCAGAGTGAAACAGTTACAATAGACAAATCAGACCATAGCAATTTTACTAGTTTTATTGAGTAATCTTAGTAATGAACAGATAATCATATAACTATAACAATAATAATAATTATACTATACAAATAATCCATTATCTGGAATCAAGTAAGTATTCTTGTATTTTTTTTTTAGTTTTTTTATAGAAATGAGTACCTAGTATGTATTAAGTGAATAATTTGGCACCATATTGGTGAATAGTGAAATCATTGTGGAAAATAATTTATTTGAGCGTCGATACAGATGGGCAATTAGTATTTCGCTATTCCACTGAACCATTCTACAAAGTGATTAACTTTGATGAACTGATGGCGGCTGCGGAAGAGCTGGCTGCTGTGGAGCTTGCGGTTGAATCTGGGCCGGATGGCCTTGAGGTACAGGGGCCTGACCTTGTGGTGCTTGGCCCTGAGTTTGCGGTACTTGACCCTGAGTCTGCGGTACCTGACCCTGGGTTTGGGGTACCTGGCCCTGATTTTGAGGGACTTGACCTTGAGTTTGCGGTACTTGAGCCTGAGCTTGAGGTACCTGACCCTGTGGTTGCGGCACTTGACCTTGGTTTGGTGGTACCTGACCCTGAGTTTGTGGAACCTGACCCTGAGGTTGCGGTATTTGTGGTACGTTTGGCTGTTGGGCTTGCATGGGTTGTTGTGAGATTTGGTTCTGATTAACGTTCTGATTTGTCGGAACCTGCGCAGGGTAGTACTGCTGGGCGTGCTGCGGTTGACCTTGGTATTGCCCTTGGGGTGGTTGGTACTGTGGCTGGTATCCTTGCGGTGGCACTTGGCCTTGTGCTGGGTAGCCTTGTTGAGGCACTTGACCCGGCACTTGCTGGTAACCTGTAAATTAACATGATTACATTATAAGCATCGTTTGTTCGTTATTCTTATCTAACTTTTGCGCAATCACATTATAGCCATGATTGACATTTTATTTCCTCTTATCAAAGTTTTTTAATATGTAAGTAATAGATTTTGTTTATTTTTGTGAATCTTAACAGGTAAATAATTGAAATAGGCCAAAGCCTTTTTAGATGTGCTAAGAAGAAGATACTTTGTGGACAACGGTTGATAATATGTGGTAACATGGTGATAACAAATAAAACAAATATGGAGGCGATCATTTTTGCACATGACGCACTTGACATAATTATTCGAACAATTCAGTGCCTCCTGTGAAAAGTGATAATATCTCAAAATGGCAAGTTTTCAATACAGTGATATCAGTATTTCAAAAATTATAAAAAAGAAGTTCTATTACTTATTTTATTAAAACTACATTCATTAAAACTGCACGAAAGTTTTAAAAATAATAGATTTACAAAGATAACGCAATTGCATGTACTTCGCGTGTCCTAAAACCTCGACCAAGCGTCGGGGTTGGTCGGCGTTAACTTCAGTCCGCGCGCGTCTGTTAAACTAAAATAAAATAAAACTTAACTAATAAACTGCCCCGTTGCGTGATAATTAACTGCAATGGCCCAAAAATTACAAGCACTTAAAGGCTCGTAACGTCGGCTGTGACGTCACTGGTGTTAAAAAGTCAGCACGCTTGGTTTCAATACAAACCGTGATACTTGCGTTATCTATGTAAAGCTATATCTGTAAGATTTACTTATTATATATATAACACCCAAACCCGAAATCATTTAAGATGGTTTACGCGTTTCGGCTTTCCATACAGACTTCCAAGTCGAAATTTTTATAAACCATTAAGCCAATTTAGTTGAAACTTTGTATGCTAAAGTAAAATATATAGGGATCTAAATAGTTTGTTGAAAACATTTTTAAAAAACGTTTATTTAACTGAGTTATTGCGATTTAAAGTCCACTATGGAAAGATTAAAATCGCAATTAGTCAGTTAAATAAACGTTTTTTTTAACTTTTTTTAAACCCGTTATTTCTAAAATTGAACCGACCGAGAACTGAACCCGTGACACGACCGAACCACTCGATTAAGGAGGTCACCTAATTAAGTAAGTAATAAAATTAAATAAAATGAAATATGGAAAAAAGTAAGATAATATGCATAAATGTATACGCACAATAACGTCTAACCTTGCAAGATAGCAATAGATTGAAAATAGCAAAATAAATGTAAGAGTACCTACTAATTATGTACCCTGTGTACCTAGTAATAATAAATAAACAAATAAAAGTATAGTTAGCTAGCGTAGGGAAATAACTAAGCGAACACCCACAGCTATAGAATGAATGGTGATGGATGAATGTGTGGTATGAAGTAAGAGAAAATAACCTACAAAAAGAGAAAATCACGAGAACTGCAGTGCGAGCACGGATCTTTTATCGACCGATAAAGTGACATTAGACGTCGACAAATTGACATCGGTACAGTACTTGAACTGTCAAATTTAATCGTCTAATGTAACTTTATCGGTCGATAAAAGATCCGTGCTCAGGGGGCTGGAATGAAAGAGAATTATAAAAAAAGTGTAACCTTGAGGTGGAACCTGTCCCTGGGGGTACTGTTGGCCCTGGAAATGCTGTTGGTTTTGGTAAGCCTGTTGCTGGTACGCCTGCTGCTGTTGGTAGGCCTGGTGCTGTTGGTACGCCTGGTGGATCTGGTGCTCGGCGCCGGGTATAGGGCGACCGTGTGCATCAACCTGAGATAAGCATTAAATTTTTTGATAATCAACATACATACATACATAATATGTATAATCACGACTTTTATCCCCGAAGGGTTAGTCAGAGACTAGGCAATGAGGACCGCAAAAGCAGTCAAAAAAAAAAAAAAAAAAAAAAACTGCTGATCTGTGGGGTAATTCCGTGGATGTCGCTAAATCAGTAATTATGACAATAGCTCCAGTTTTAGCTTGCATATTTAACGAATGCATTGACTGTGGTGTTTTTCCTGACCTAATGAAACATAGCAAATTAATTCCGTTGTTTAAATCAGCACTTCTGACCCCTCTAATTTTAGACCTATTTCTGTGCTACCCACATTTAGTAAAATTTTTGAAAAGTTGATGCTAGACCAAATTCAAATTCATTTTCATAGAAATAAACTTTTACATTGTAAACAGTATGGTTTTACTAGGGGTCGCTCAACAACTGACGCCGGTGTTGAGCTTTTAATCCAAATATTTGATACCTGGGAGGAATCACAGGATGCCCTAGGGGTATTTTGTGATTTATCCAAGGCTTTCGATTGTGTTTTACATGAAACTTTGGTCAGGAAGCTTAACCACTATGGAATTAGGGATGCTTCTTTGAGCCTTCTAATCTCATACTTGAGTAACAGGATTCAGAAGGTCGACATTAACGGTAAAAGATCTCCGGGATCAGTGGTTACAATGGGAGTTCCGCAGGGTTCAATACTAGGTCCATTCTTGTTTTTGGTTTATATTAATTACTTACCTTATTTTGTAAAAGACAGTCATGAGATAGTATTGTTTGCTGATGATACTTCACTTTTATTCAAAGTGAAACGACGACACCCAAATTATGACAATGTGAATAATGCGATCTCAAAGATTGTTCACTGGTTTAGTATAAATAACTTGCTATTAAACGAGGGAAAAACCAAATGTGTTAGATTTGTATTGCCTAATGTTAAGCAAGTAACAACTAGTGTACAAATTAAAGATAAGAATGTGAATCCTGTGGACACCACTGTGTTTCTAGGCATCACGTTAGATGCCAAGCTTCAGTGGGGCCCACATATAGCTAAATTGTCGAATAGACTTAGCTCTGCGGCTTATGCAGTAATGAAGATCCGTCAGTTAACTGACGTTGATACATCCAGATTAGTTTATTTCAGTTACTTTCATAGTGTAATGTCGTACGGCATTTTACTGTGGGGAAATGCTGCCGACATTCAAACTATCTTTGTGCTTCAGAAGAGGGCTATTCGAGCAATCTATAACCTAAAGGCTGGCGACTCTCTCAGAGAGAGATTTAAAAATATAAATATAATGACAGTTGCATCACAATACATTTATGAAAATTTGATTTATGTTCATAAAAATACTGGAATGTTTTCAAAAAACAGTGATATTCACAATGTAAACACTAGAAGTAAGAACAAATTAGCAGTACCTTATACTAGGCTCCATAAAATAAATAATTCTTTTAGGGGTCTGTGTGTAAGATTTTACAACAAAGTACCAAATGATATTCAGAAATTAGATCTTAATAAATTTAAAATCAAAATCAAAGAAAAGCTTTATAAAAAAGCTTATTATAAAGTGTCAGATTACACAGAAGACAAAACAGCTTGGATCTGAAATGCTCCAAGCACTCCAACAGCTATTTCTAATTGTCTTTATTTAATTGATACTACATTGTATTGTAATTTTGTATTGCATCATTTTTTTTTATTTTTAAATTCATATTTTGTATTGACCTGGTAACGACATACTCTTTTTTTTGTTTGTAAATGTCGTTGCTTTTGTGCGCTGTGGTTTCTTGCGCCCATTCTTTGCCACAGTTAAAAAATTATGTCCTGAATGGGTGGTAGGTTAAAAAAGATTTGGACGATTCAAAGTGCTTATTAATTGAGTTTATTGAATAAATATATTTTGACTTGACTTGACTTGAGTCCTCTGCCAAAGTCCACTTTTCACCAAATAGCGACCGCACTGTGCTCAGCGTGACAGGTGGAAAGCCCATCGCCGCTCTATGCTGTTAGATGTTTGTGCAGTCCTTAGTCCGTCAGTCGCCTTTTACGACACCCAAGGGAAGAGAGAGGGGTGGCAGTATTCTTTCACCGCTTCGCGATACGGTTATAATTACATCACAAGATATAAATTACAGGTCCATAGGTAACCCGTTCGGCTTGCGATCTTGCCCGCTAAGCAACTTTCGCAATGCCGGGTCGCTGGATGGGTGACCAAATTAAAAACATCTCGAGCTCCTCCGTGCTTCGGAAGGCACGTTAAGCCGTTGGTCCCGGTTGTTGTCGTAAGATGGCAGTCGTTAAAACCCACCAACGCGCATTGGGCCAGCGTGGTGGGTAATGGCCCAATATTCCCACGTGCTATTGTCCACGTGAGGGGCCAGTGCCCAGCAGAGGGACTTTTATAGGCTGATGATGAAGTAAGTTGGACGGAAGACTGCTTAAGGTGGGACTAGTACGTATTTTTTATATTCAAGTTTCGATACAAATATAGCAAAGGGTATTTTTGTTTAGTTATGCCTTTTTGAACGATATCTTATTTTGTACTAAACATTCTAGGATAAATTAGCTTAAATAATTGAAATGCTAACATTGCCGCTTAGCAAATAAAAGTTTAAGCTATGTTGTCTAATTTACTAAGCAAATCAGACTCAATTTATAACATTTTATAATTGTAAACAATTCACTACGCTTACATTTAAACTATAACTTTATACGTATTGCTTGTTTTACACAACAAAAGTCATTATTTAAGTCTATAGTATTATAAAAAAAAATAATGAGGGGCACCTTTATTTATTGAGGAGCTCTATGGTGATGCAACCAAGGCATTTAATTTGTCGGCATCAGCATGACTTTTGGGTAAAATATTTATCGGGTAACGGATTATTTAGGAAAAGTCTGGAACGGGAACGGGTATTTTGGGAAACAGATATCAAGACAACGTACCTTTTGAGAAAATCACATTTTGGAAAACGGATTATTTGGAATAAAGTGGTGAGGGGGACGGATCTTTTGGGAACGGGTGTTTTGGGAAACAGATAGAACGTTCCGAAAGGCTTGACAGTTAAGCAGTTTTCGCAATGCTCCCATTAGTGACCAATTTGAAAACATCTCGTGATTCTCCGTGCTTCGGAAGGTAAAACCGTTGACTTCAGTTGGTGTCGTAAGATGGCAGTCGCGAAACCTACCAACCCGCATTGGGCCAGAGCGTGTTGTGTTTTGGCCCAATCTGCCCATGAGGAAAGGCCTTTGCCCACCAGTGGGACGTTTATAGGCGGATAATGATGATCTCCATCTTTTCATAGAAGATGTTGTTAGTGACTTACCAAACCGCGTTGCTGCAGGTAACGAAGTTCTTCTAATCTTCTCTTTTCAAACTGTTCATACTCAGCTTGACTGTATATTTGATTCTCGTCAATCGATTTCCAACCTACAAAAGTAATGTTAATTTCGTTTTAAACATTTTTTTTTTAACTTTCCTACATTCACACCGAGTTTCTTCGAAGCTTCTCTTGGGCTAGATAATGCCCAAGAGAAGCTTCGAAGAAACTCGTTAAATGGTTACTAGACAACGGATAAACATACTTAAAATACATACTTATTATACATAGAAAACACCCAGACCCGAGACAATTTAGAAAAACAATAATTTCTAAATTTACCCTACCGGGGATCGAACCCGGGACCTCAGAGATGGCGACACCATGAAAACCGATGTACAAACCACTCGACCAAGGAGGTCGTCGTTTAAACATTTACTAGCTATAGCCGTCGAAAGTCTATTACAGTTTGTGAGGCGTAGTTATATCACTTCACAGCGGTAGACAAGACAGTCGCAAAACCAGACACAGTAGAAATTCAACTGTCATAAATCTCTAGCCGTCTTATTAATAAAAATGCCAAATGTTTCACCTCGGTTTAAAGTGACGCTGGAGTTTCTCCCGTGTTCTTTTAGCAACAACACGTGTTGTGAGACTCCATTTTAACTCAATCTACCGTACAAAACTAACTACAAATTTTAATATATTATACTACTTCAAATTGGCTTAATGCTAAACGCGAAGCCATTAATTAAGATTAATAATAATAATAAAAGTGAAACTGTCTCGTTTTTGTTAAAGAAGACATATAGAGACAGCGTCAATTTATTCCGAAATGTAATTTTAATCAACGTTTATTAATAACAGTGTAGGAGTCTTCTTGACATAACAGGGAAGTTTTTGGATTTTATTTCACGTGGGGGTTAAAGTTACTCGCGTCCGTAGGTTTACACTTGAGACCCTACACGTGACCCCTGGGTGGTGCTAAATGAGTGACACTGACTGAGTGGTAGAGCCACGCTGCGGTGCAGCACGCATTGGGCCGGCTCGCCCGGGGTAATACCACCCTCACTTCACAATTCCTATTCCTTCCTTAAAAGACAGCAACGCGCCTGCCATTCCTCTGGGTTGCGGCTGCCCATGGGCGGCGGTGATTACTCTCCATCAGGTGACCCGCCTGATCGTTTGCCTCCTCTTTTATTAAAAAAAAAAAATCTGCCCCCTGTATGTGGCAACGCTTGTAGATTAAAATGATAAATGTATGTCGCTGACATTATGTCAATGATAGATACTTCATTGAGCCAACACAAACATTGGTAATTTTACATACATACTTACATACATATAATCACGACTATTATCCCCGAAGGGTTAGTCAGAGACTAGGCAATGAGGACAGCAAAAGCAGTCCTCAACCACAGTCCACTTTTCACTAAATAGCGACTGCACATGTTCTCAGCGTGACAGGTGGAGAGCCCATCGCCGCTCTAAGCTGTTGGATATATGTGCAGTTCCTTAGTCCTTAGTCGCCTTTTACGACACCCAAGGAAAGAGAGGGGGTGGTATTCTTTCACCGCTAGGCGACACGGTTGATAATTTTGGTAATTTGTTGTGTTAGTAATTTTAAAACTCATAAACAGTCATTTATGTAACACAAGCGGCCGCTCGCGGTTTCACCCGCGTGGTTCCCGTTCCCGTGGGAATATCAAAATAAAAAGTATCCATTGTCTTAATCCAGGTTATAAACTATCTGTATGCTGAATTTCATCCAAATCCATTCAAAAGTTTTTACGTGAAAGAGTAACAAACATCCATCAATACGTTCCCGTGGGAATATCGGGATAAAAAGTATCCTATGTGTTAACTATCTGTATGCCGAATTTCATCCAAATCCATTCATTAGTTTTTACGTGATAGAGTAACAAATATCCATACATACTTACAAACTTTCGCGTTTATAATATTAGTAGGATACTAACTATTAACCCCAAGACTAGTATCCACAAGGTTTAGTCAGAGACTAGGAAATGAGGACTAAAAGCAGTGCTCTGCCACATCAGTCAGTCCACAATTCACCAAATATCAACTGCACATATGATCAGTGTGATAGGTGGTGGAGCCCATCTAATAGCCCTAAGCATCAGAATTGCAATCGGCTTCTTGGTCAGAACGATGGCCTTGTGGTGGCCTCCACAGGCACAGTCTGGTTCGGTTGTATTGAACTTTTAAAAGAACACGAGAGTAATAACTTTAGTCACGAGTGCAATAACTTTCGTTCCGGATGCAGTCAAGAATTTTGCGTCTTCGTCAAAAACTCGTTGCAGTTAACAAGCCGTCGAAAATTTCTACAATAGCAGAGTAAAATTACCTTGCTTCGTCAAAAACTCCTTGCAGTTAACTGGCCGTCACAAATTCTTTTTTTTATCCACTACAGCACAAGCACTGAGCCTTCATCTCACCCGATGGTAAGTGACAATAAGGCCGAAGGTGGAAGCGCGCTTCACTCGGTATCCTCAACTACAGCCTTCGATCAACAATACAACTAGATGTCAGGTCTGCACTAAAAATGTGTCTCGGTATATAAGAGCGCACTTGAGAAGTGAGCTCTTATTTTCTCGCAAGGCATAACAGGAAAAAGTACTTTATTTGTTGCCACTTAAGGTTTTTTTCACCACTAAATGTTATTGACGTCTTTTCTTTTTTAAGTGACAGGAGTAATTAATTGCTTTAAAAAAGTATTTATTCAGGTGGACAGAATTTAGCTTTGATTTTGTACGTGACGCGTTATCTAGTTGGTATTATTGATCGAAGACTACAGCTGAAAATCTGACTATCTTCTACTTCTACAGTGCAATTACCTTCGTTCCGGTTTAAGTCAGAGTTCTTAGTCTTCGTCGTGAACTCGTTCAAGTCTATTAGGCCGTCGGTCGTGAAGTTCTACAAGAGCAGAGTGCAATTACCTTGCTGCGCTTCACCCGGAATTCTCAACCACTGATGACCTGACTATTTTCTACAAGAGCGTAGTGCAATTACTTTCGTCCTGGTTGCAGTCAATTCCACATCTTCAGCAAAAACTCGTTCGTTCCTTCATCCGGGTTAAAGTCCGAATGCTGCGTCTTCGTCATACGTTGGTTTTAGTTAACAGCCTGTCGTCGCAAATTCTACAAGAGCAGAGTGCAATTACCTTCAACAAAAACTCGTTGCAGTTAACAGGCCGTCGTAAAGTTCTACAGCCGAGTGAAAATACCTTCGTCCCGGTTGAAGTCAGAGTTCTGCGTCTTCGTCATACGTTGGTTTTACTTAACAGCCTGTCGTCGCTAATTCTACAAGAGCGGAGTGCAATTACCTCCATCAAAAACTCGTTGCAGTTAAGAGGAAACACTACGTCGAAGTGGCATGCAAAATTCTCATACAAAACACAGAAAAACGAGGTTTCGTAGTCCCCTGTTTCCTCCTTCAGAACTGGACCAATTTTTATTACTTTTTCAGCATCGGTTAAAGAACGAGATTTTCTATGTCTGTATGTTGGTGGTTTAAAAAAAAATCAAACATACAAATAGAAAAGAGATTTTCTATGTGTGTGTTTGATTTTTTTTACCAGCCACTTAATGTTTCTGAAGACACCTTAAAACGGAGTGATTTCGCTAAATTTTGAATGCTCCAGGGCCCTTATTCTGTAACGATTCCTTGTTTCAAAACCACGTTGATTCCTTAAAAAATTACGATATCTTCCCAAAAACGTATGCGTTTGACGTTTGTGCGTGGTAAGGTTTAGGTGTGGAATCTATAGACTGCGATACAGAATCAGGGCCCTGGTTATTAAATAAATGACTTAATGCAAAAAAATCAAACATACAGACATAGAAAATCTCTTTCTTTAACCGATGCTGAAAAAGTAATAAAAATTGGTCCAGTTCTGAAGGAGGAAACAGGGGACTACAAAAGGTCGTTTTTCTGTGTTTTGTATGAGAATTTTGCATGCCACGTCGACGTAGTGTTTCCTGTTAACAGGCCGCCGTAAAATGAGTGCATACCTTCGTCCCGGTTGAAGTCCGAGTTCTGCGCCTTTGTCATGAACTCGTTGAAGTCGATCAGGCCGTCGCGGTTCAGGTCGTTCTCCTTGAACACGTGCTCGCGCATGCGCTCCATCTCCTCGGCGCGCTCGTGCAGATCCTTATTGGGACCAGCGGGCCCGTACAGTTTGTCCAACTCCTTGATGAACAGGGCTTTCACTTCATCAGCGTCCCAGGCACCGTTGCCATCGACGTCTGCTCGGACAAAGCAATAGTCGAAGAAAAATTACTTTAATAAAGTTATGGTCTTTTGCAGTTTAATTTATTTATTTACACGCACAAAACACATCACAATTTCAAACATAGGTAGTAAAATAAGACTTTAAACTATCGCGTTGCATTGCATTAAAACTATTTTAACGGGACCTAACACGATTAATTTTGTAAGTAAGTGATGATGTAGTCCTCCCAGACGTATCCGTCGACGGCGACACCCTTAGCTAGTATTAGCGTTAGCCTGTTTAAAAGTCCTGTTACAGGAAGCACAATGAAGAGACCCACTAGCATCATATGTATAGTTGTAAGAGGGCTTGGGTCGAGTTTTTCGAATCTGGCGTTTGTCGTCTAGATCTACAAGACGGGCACGTTTAAAGTTTGGTAGACCCAGTTTGACAGCAGATCGCCAGTTCGATCTCTGAGTGGCAAGCTTCTACCACAACTTACCAGGTGTGCCAATAGCGTTTCAAGAAGTCCCTGTAACACAGATGCTGACCTCCCGGTTCGCGTTTACCTGAGCTAAGCTCAGAGTAAAACACTTGTTTTGGCAACCAGGTAGACTTCATGCGAAGAAGGTGCCCACACCATCGAAGTTGGCCTTTCATGAGAAAAAGACACTCCATTCCGGACATCTTTGTTCGACGTAGAACCTCCGAATTTGGAACACGATCCTGCCAGCTCATCCGAAGAATTGCCCGAAGATATTTCATGTGATAGATGTCAAGCCGTCTGATGTCTCCTTTGTACAGACACCAGTACCCCAAGCACGAACCATTATGGTACTAGTTAAGGTAATCGTAATCGTATTATTTTGTATGAAAAAGGTTTAATAACTTTATGGTTTTCATACAAAATAATACGATTACGATTACCTTAACTAGTACCATAATGGTTCGTGCTTGGGGTACTGGTCTCCGAGGCATAAAGCAACAAAGGTAGAATTATCGCTTTGTATACAGCGAGCTTTGTGTGGAGTTTCAGGTCATGTGACTTCCAAACTCGAAAGTTTAGTCCACCAAAGGCCGCACCGGCTTTCGCGATCCGTGCTGAAATCTCTGACTCGAGACGATTATCACTGCGCACTAGACTCTCAAGATACCGGAAAGTTTCTAATTCATCTAGAGGCTTTCCTCGCAGGTAAACAGCAACATCGTTCGCAGATTATCCTTTTGCAGGCTGTTTAAGAATCTGGGTTTTGGAAGCGCTGATTACTAAGCCAAATTTGCGACAGGACTCGTCTAAGTAGTCGAGACAATTCTGCAAGTCGCTCATGCTGTCAGCCATAAGGCAAACATCGTCAGCATACAGAACTTCTGTTACCGGAACAGAGTGTGTTTTGCGTTTTGCTCTGAATCGCGTGACGTCGAATATGCTTTTGACCATACGAACGTTTATGGAAATCGGATTCTTACAGTTCCTCAGAGCGTCATTCATTAGTGCAGCAAAGTAGATGGGAAAGAGAAAGAGTAAATAAGTATTATCTACTTACTGTTTGACGTTTCGGCCGCGATGCTACGGCCTTGGTCACAAGCGGACTGGAGTTACATGATACTAAAATCCTCTCCACCGATCGTTATTATCATAGCAGGATAGTACGTGAAGCGATTGAGATCAGAAAGTGTAAAAAATTCAATCGGGAGGACGGATTTAAATTATCATCAGCGTGGAATCTAGTGATTGGCAAATGCAAACCGCAACGTTTGCCTATAAAAAGAAACTCCGATACTGTTAGTGTAGTGTGCCGGAGTTGTGTTACTGACGATTCATTGCACTGTGACAATTTAAGTGAACGTGTGAGGGTGGATGAAGAAACAAATATCCGCCCGAGCCGACGACGCCGCGCATCACCAGTTCGCTTGTGACCACAACCGCAGCATCGCGGCCGAAACGTCAAGCAGTAAGTAGAATACGTACTTACTTACAAAATTAATCGTGTTAGGTCCCGTTAAAATTGTTTTAATAGATAGTAAACAATTAAAACAAAGCTATAATCTAAATTCTAACATAAGGTATATGCGCACATCTAAGTATAATTATTCTACCTGGATTATTGGCTGACAAATTCGTACGTGACAGTCACAGGACTGCGGACGATGGGGAAGGAGCGACATCTGCACACAATGAACTGACGTCCCTACTACGCCGCCCCGACGCCCGCGCTCTTCTTTACCGCCCCCGCAACAATTCGTCTTCCGTACCGCAGCTAATAGCACTGTCATGTATGAATTTGCTAGCCTATAGTATAAGACACGTTTTTGCAACACTTATTGTACAGTAGAGAGTGTAAGGTTCACTCTCTAAGCAATTTCACAATAGTTAAATAAAATTTTATGTGCCATATTTATTCTGAGGGACGGTGACAAAGCTCTGGTTTCGCTTTCTAACACTAATTAGAAAGTTTGGAAATTGCCTATGCTGTTAATGTATAAATTAATAATGTCATAAGTGCAATTTTATTGAATTATTAAGTCAAAGTGAATATTAAAAAAGCAAAATGATTACTACATTAATATATTTTTTTAAACTCAATTAAAAAAATATGAGAGTTTAGTATTAATAAAATTAAATGGTAAGTAAATAAATGAATGGGACAAAATTTACAAAACAAATTCGATTTACAAATATCATGCGACAAATCTATAACAATACATAACAAACATGCCTGAGTAAAATCCAAAACAGCGTGCGATGTAGTTTAATATAAACGATGATCTACTTCAAACTACACAAAATGTCGTTGCACGCTACAGGATCTTACCATGCATCATGAAAAACACCTTTGGGTCGAAATCTTTCGTATCCATTTTGTCAGCATTTTTCCATATTTCTAACAACTGACCTCTGGTGACCGGGTGTCGAAGCTGCCACAAATAACATAAGAGTTAATAAAGAAAATATTATAAAACACTCACCGTGCATCATGAAGAAGACTTTAGGATCAAACTGTTGGTCCATATGATCCTGTTTCTCCCACACTTCTTCTAATTGTTGTTTAGAACCGGGATGGTGGAGCTGCGTTGTTAAAGTCATATTTGTAGCCGTCCAAATCGAAAGGCCCTGTATGGCGGCAAGCGCTTACGCCGTTTTTAGCAATTGTGTAATTTGTAGAAATTAAATGTGTTAAAGAAGGCATGTTTAAGTCATTTGTGGGCAAGATCGTAGAATTAGTGTATAAAGCCCTTGTGCAAGATGATTATGATCCGTTATGTGACGGTATAAAAAAAATAACTTCTCAGAAATTTAGCATCTTTGTCTTTAACCAAGTTATCTATTAGGCCCTATAGATAGGTAATTTTTCCTGCGTTTTACTGCATAAGTAGGTAATTCTAAGAAGAAAAGTAGGTAGTAGGTTATAGCGTAAAGGGCTCGGCTTGTTTAACATGCATGCTTACAGGCGTATGCGCCAGTCGCCATAAGGGTCGTATTGATTTGGACAGTGATAGGGTCAAGTGCATTTGGAAACACGGAACAACTTAGTTCATAAAGTGGTAACATAGTAAATTGTGTTATTTATTACTAACAACCTGTACATTAGGGCTAGAATAAATGTAAAATAAATAAAACGAGTTTCAAATAGTTTCCTATTCCAACTTCTATACTTCTACTTGCAACTGTTATGCTTCAAAGCTTTTTATTATTTGCGAGTACACGTACACGTAGATCTGTACACGTGTATTTAAAAAAAATTGAAAATTAATTAACAATTTTTTCAACTTTGTTATGATAGGCTCTTTGATATGTAACAGACTTTTGTCGGTTTGTGTATTTGGTGGTCTGGAAATAGGGTGAAACCCGCAAGACGGATTCTATCGACTTTGTTTTTAACTTTAATAAAGTTACAGGATACTTTTTATAACGAAAAATAACATTGTTCTTGCTTAATGGGTGCCAAGTAACAATTCAAAAAAGGTTGCTTTGTCAATTTAGAGTGTCTTTAGGAGAATGTGACATTTTACTAGTGTGTCATTTTGAGAATGTGACGTTTTGCTAGTGTGTCATTTTAAGAATGTGACGTTTTGCTAGTGTGTCATTTTGAGAACGTGACGATTTGCGTCATGGTGAAATTTTGCGAACGTGACGTTATACGCCGAGAGGGTAACAACTTAGCGGACTTTACATAATTCCGTATGTATAGACATTGATAACCTTCGCCTCGATTAACGTATGGAATAGTTTTGATAAAAAATAACATAAAGTAGTTAGTGATTTAAAAAAAGGTTTCATATGACGTAGCATTAAAGCAACTCATCATACTAGCGACAAGATAAGAAAGTTGAGTACCGAACATCTGCAACTCTTTAACAACAATGTTATACAATGTTATATAAAACGGGAGTTTACTTTTATGACTCACATGTTATTGGAAAACTTTAATCACGTGAGTAAGGTGCAAAAAAAGTTTCCCAAACACAACGCCGGGCGGGCTGAATCATGTAATCAATTTCAAAACAATCAGCGTAATGACTAACGACTAACGATAAATAAATGAGCATTTCATGCCACTGTAGATTTAGGGTAGATACCGAATATGTAGGTATTTGCTAAGGTAAACAGATAACACTAAATCATTAACCATTTTAAAACTATATGTATAAATTAAAATGATATTTTCTACAATTATTATTTAAATATTATTATCTTTGGGCACAGCTGTGTTGCACATCGATCGATACCAAATCTCAACTTGTTAATGCTCAACAAATAATTATATATTTCAAGAACAAAATATTGAAATAGCTATTAAACTAACTTTAACTAGGCTAACAGCTAGGCATGAGCAAGATTAAAAAGAAGTACAGTGTAACACATACAGAGGCAAGATTATGTAGTACAGACTCTGCACTACCTTTGTACTTGCTGCAGTTAAAAGCACTAACAATAAATAATACATACAAAAAAGTCTGAAACCCAAAGCACGCCTCTGGATTTTGCCTTGTTCGATGATAACACCCTGGGTGGTTAACCGAAGCTTTTTTACTATACATCTCATCTTCATAACTCTGCGGCTTAGCAGTTCAAATAGTATTACGAAGGCGATAGCCATCTAGAGGGTAACTGTGGGGATCCCACTACCAACTAAATACATTGTATGCAGGTTGGTAATAACAAATCTGGGGGCTTATTGTGCAACTTCAACATCTATCGCAATATCTTTCAAGTAGACATACATTGCTTCACCAGTTTGATTATTTTAAAATTAGTTATAAATAAGCACACTAGCGAAGCAATGCTCTTACTTAACTTGAAGGGTATTGCGATAGGTGTTGAGTTAGACAATTAGCAAATAGACTTGAGAATTGAACCCTATCAACTATTTCGGATATACCGGGCGCTTTGCTACTCTGCTAGACATAAGTACTACTAATAACATAACATCAAAGTACACGATAAAACACTAGAGGCTAACATATCAATTACTGTTTTACATTAGCTGGTTTCGACTTATTAGTATCTTAAGTACATTCACAATTTATCTTTTTATGTGTGCGTGTGTGTTAATGACTTTATAATTAGACGCAGTTGCATTCTAAAATATGATTTCTTCGTTATTGATTATGATAACTACATAATATTATAATACCTCAAGACAGAAGTAATAGTGATGATAATATTGAAAGCTAAACTATTTACCGGTTGATGGTGTTTCTTGGCGTCCTGTTCCTGTTGCGCACTGCGTTCATATTCCTTCTTCTGAGTTTCGTCCATTTCTTCCAACTTTTGATGTTTCTCAAATTCCTTTTGCATCTCATACTCCTACAAGTTATTATTAAAAATATTGATTATTACAACAGTTTATCCGGCATCAAGGGGGCTTATTGTATAACATTAACACCTATCGCAATACCTTTCAAGAAGAACATTGCTTCGGTAATTCGATTATTTTAAAATTAGTTTTAACCACAAACTAGCAATACAATGTACTTGTATTTGAAAGGCATTGCAATAGATGTTGAAGTTAGACAATTAACCCCCAGATTATTATAATGAACATTACCAGTAGCACACGGGTAGATCAACCACCTTGGCAATATCATCATCGGCCTATAAACGTCCCACTGCTGGGCACAGGCCTCCCACATAGACAAAAGCATGTGGGCAGATTACCACCATCACTAAAACCCACCACACGCTGGCCCCATTGGCCCATTGGGCAAATGTTTGGTGGATTTTAACGACTGCCATTTTACGACAACAACCGGGACCAACGGCCAAAGGCACGTAGCCTTTCCAATCCAAGCACGGAGGAGCTCGAGATGTTTTTAATTTGGTTACGCATCCAGTGGCCTGGCATTGCGAAAGTTGCTTAAGAGGAAACACTACGTCGACGTGGCATGCAAAATTCTCATACAAACACAAAAACTAGAAAATCACTTTCTTTAACCGATGCCGAAAAAGTAATAAAAATTAGTCCAGTTCTGAAGGAGGAAACAGGGGACAACGAAATGTCGTTTTTCTGTGTTTTGTATGAGAATTTTGCATGCTACTTCGACGTGATGTTTCTTCTTAACGACCGTCGCAAACCGAACGTCTCAACCACTGCGCCATCGTGCTCATTGTATTGTTATACGAGCGTCTAGTAGCTATAGTATCATATCAAAGTTACAACAACAGTGTGTTCCATACATAAGTATAGCGGCTACAGCGGCCACTTCCCAGAAGGGGAAGTAAGAAGTATGGAGACAGGATTCATGGTTATACCTTAAACTCTTGTTCCCTCTTCTTGTCGGCAGCCTGCAAGTCCTCAGTGGTCTTTTTTATTAGACGCTTAAGATCTTCAATTTCAAATGTATGCATATTTTTATGGTCCAGATGGTCATTGGTAGGAACCTTTCCTGTATACGTGTCCAGGTTATTGGTCAGCTCAAATTGCTGTAACATTATCACCATAAAAATTGTGAAATAAAACAGTACACGAGTTAAATTTATCTTTTAAAAATTCTTCTCTCTGCTTCTAAACGTTTTACTGCGCAGACAAGCCCTTCCTACATGAGCAATAACATATATGGGGAAAATCTAGGGAGATTTCCTTGGTGAGGGGCCAAATAGCCCGTAGTGGGCCATTTACCCATCTCGCCCAATGCGAGCCATTTACCCATCTCGCCCAATGCGAGCTGATGGATTTTAACAACTGCCATTTTTTAACAACAGCCGGGAATTACAAGACCTATGGCTTAAAAACGTGAACAACAATAATATATATAACTCTGATATTTTATACACTTCTAGCATCCCAGTATTGTAACAGTTGCTTAACTTGCAAGATTGCTGCGTTTACAAACGTCTCTATAAAATATAATGATTTATTCAAGCCTATTGTTTCATAATGAACACTAGAATTGGCTCACACTTTATAACATTTTTAATGACAAAGTCTAAAATTATATAAGACTATAATATAATTGTATGTAAATGTTTCCTAATATCGTTATTAATTACGCATTAATTAGTCAGAGACCAGGCAATAATCACCGCAAAACCAATGCACAACCACGTCAGTCCGTCAGTCGCTTTTTGGGTTGGTTTAGTTTGGTTTGGTTGGTTGAAAGAATTCTTTTGAAAGTTAAAAGATAACAGTTTCATTTCATACCTTAGTTGCAAAATGACGAAGTCTCTCCAGCTCCCGGCGTTTGATTTCATCAAGCTTAGTCCTTACATTGTGATTGACGAAGTCGAGTTGTTCAGCTATTTTACCAGACTGCAAGAGTTTAATAATCATTGTAATGTAGAGCTACTAGGGATGTTGACAAAAACATCCTTTACAAAACAGGTATTAAGTACTGTGCGCACTTTCTTAATATCTCTTGGCGTGACGTGTTTTTTGTGTCGTCGGATTTCAGTCGCACTTGGTGCACCAGGGAGCTTATTGTGTAACTTCAAAACTCAAAACTTCTTAATTCAATAAACTTAAAATAAGCATTTTGAATCGTCTAAATTTATTTGGATGGATGGGCAAAACCCATTCAGGAAGTCTTTTAGCTGTGGAGAAGAACGGGCGAAAGAACTTCAATCCCTATCGCATTACCTTTCAAGTAGAAGTACATTGTTTTGCTAGTTTAATTATTTTTTTAAATTACTTTTAAATAAGCAAACCAGCAATGCCATATAATTGTACTTGAAAGGTATTGCGTTTAGGTGTTGAAGTTAGACAATTAGCGCCCAGCTTATCTATTTCTAATTCGTCGTACACTGCTGTGTTCCGTGTTTTTTGTTAGTAAAAGGTTATTTTCTAGTTATTATATGTAATTGAAGAACATAAGTCTAAGAAATGCTTTCTAGGTCATTACTAATATAAGCCTTTTGTCATATTAGTGGTTGACCTTCTTTTAGGAAAGGTAATAAGTTACCTTGACATCATCTTCATCAGCTTTCTCTAGACGTTCCCTGAAGTCAGGATCACTTTCAAGAGCTTGCACCACCTCTTTCAGATATCTGTGGTACTCCATGTAGTCCTCCTTAAAAGAAAAATTACACATGAAAATATACCCCAAAGAAAAAGGGAGTTCTTGGCGGGACAGTGAAGCGTCATGTCTCCAGTTTTGTATTATTTTCTATAATTTGTATTTTGTCGAATATTAATGTGAAATAATGGTGGATTATCGTGCATGACATGAGTGTTAGCAAATAAAACAAAACAGTGGAACATCACTTTTCAAATTCTCTCAAGAAGTCCGTGTGAGACCTCAAAGTCCCATAGCTTTATTGAGTCTCGAGGGGTTTGGGGGAAAATCATTTACCATTAAATTAAACGTTCATTATCATTCGTTATCATCCACTTAACGTAAAGAAAATAATAATTACTATTAAAAACTTGACACTGGCTAAATGTGCTGATCGCACGGAGCCATTATTTAAGAGAAAAATGAAATACCCAAAAAAAATCCTTTCCGATCAGATTAGCAGCAAAACGTCCAACAGCGCGAAACGTCTAATGAGCCTAATTAGGAAAAGGTCCATGTAGCAAAACGTCCAATTCTCACATGGTCTGTATAGACGCTGCGTCGTGACGCTGCGTTTGAACCGCATACCTCAGCGTTGTGCGTTACGATCAAGAGACCAAAACAGAGGTAAATTGGAACATACTCTGACAATGTTTCAGCACTCTTTGTTTTCAGGAAGACCCAACGTTGGCGCTTTTTTCCAAAGAGCCTTATTGAGATGAATAGCAAGGACTTAATTAAGTCCATGGATAATAGCAGCCCGTTATTTGAGTGTTCGGAAAAGCTTTTTTAAGTGAATAGCATTTATGACATTAAGTGTCAGTCACATTGAGTTACGAGGGGCGTTCAAAATATTCTCGGTATGTGGATAAAAACAAAGAAGTACGAAAAGTTTGATATTTTTATTTTTCAATATACTCCCCCCCTATGTTCATACACTTATAAGATCGATCAATTATTTTTTTTAATCCCTCATAAAAATATTTTTTATCTTTGGTGTAAAAATGCTCCTCCACGGCCGGGCCGTCTTCAACGCTTCATCGTCAGAAAATTTATTTCCACGCAGATCCTTTTTAAGATTGGGGAACAAAAAGAAGTCGCTTGGGGCTAAGTCCGGACTATAGGGTGGATGAGTAACAGTTTCAAACCCACATTCAACAATAGCTGCCTTGGCAATATGAGCAGTATGGACAGGGGCGTTGTCATGCAGAAGCAGAACACCTTTGGTTAACTTTCCTCGCCTCTTTTCTTTGATCGCATCTCTTAATTGACGTATAACGTTAGCGTAGTACTGCCCTGTGATAATTACACCTTTTTCTTTATAATCGATAAGCAAAACTCCTTCACAATCCCAAAATATTGTGGCCATGACCTTGCCATCTGACGGGATTACCTTGAACTTCTTGGGATGAGCTGAACCCTTAATGTGCCACTGCATGGACTCCTGTTTGCTCTCTGGGTCATAATGATGAACCCAGGTTTCATCTCCAGTAACTATTTTTTGCAGCACCTCATCGGGATTTTCACCACACAGGTCGATAAAATCTGAACAGCAAGCCACACGCATATCCTTTTGAAGAAGCGTCAGCATTCGCAGAACCCATCTTGCACTTACTTTTGACATATTAAGATGGTCATGTTTAATGTCATGTACGGTACCAATAGAGAGATTGGTTACTTGAGCTATAGATTTTACCTTCACTCGGCCGTCTTCCAATATAAGTTTTTCCACTTTATCAATATTTTCTTGTGAGGTAGCCACTACAGGCCGGCCAGGTCTAGGGTCATCTTCAATACTCTCCCTTCCACGCTTAAATTTGCTTGACCATTTTTGAATAGTAGATAAAGAAGGAGCAGACTCACGGTAAACACAATCCATTTCCTCTTTTATGGTTTTTTGATTTTTACCCTGTTTTGTCAAGAATTTTATGACGGATCGGTGCTCTAATTTCGTTAAAATTGTTAATTCGCTCATGGTGTTCATGTTTGTTCGGCAATTGCAGAAAAACAAAAGAACATCTCGGTTCTCGGTTCCAATTTTACTTTTTTTTAATGTCAATGGATGAATCTTAGCGGCCAGTAACAAATATATATATAAAAGAGGTTGTAACGTATCAATACCGAGAATATTTTGAACGCCCCTCGTACAATCTCAGAACAATAACTAAAGTAATGTTCTGAGAATACAATAATCAGTCAAAAGCTGAAATGTTACTAGTAAATAGACCAAGGTGTCTGTACGTCCCTCTGACGTGTCCGTTTAGTAATTGTAGCAAATGAAACAATTAAATAATGATATAATAATTATGTGCCTGGGTATCCAGACATTTTGAGAATGTGACGATTTGCGAAATAGACTTTCTGCTATAGGTACAGTCCAGACCATGGCCCTGATTCTGTATCGCAATCTATAGATTCCACACCTAAACCTTACCGCGCACAAATGTAAAACGCATACGTTTTTGGGAAGATATCGTAACTTTTTAAGGAATTGACGTGGTTTCGAAACAAGGAATCGTTACAGAATAAGGGCCCATGTGAGAGTTGGACGTCTTGCTACATGGACCTTTTTCTAACTAGGCTTACTGCTCATTAGACGTTTCGCGCTATTGGACGCGAAGCTGTTTTGACTTTCTGATCGTAATCCAAAAATTTGTAAGTATGCAGTTTGTTGAAAACATTATTTGGGTTGGCTTTTGAATCGAGTCGCCTGAATTTGAAGAAACTAACACTATGGGAGGGTCTAAGGGGTTCTTAAATAAAGGTTTATTAACATTTTAGCTGCCGCTGTTGCGTTAAAATATTTATAAAAAAACATTTGAAAGTTTGGTCAAAATCGGCTATAAACAAGAAAAATTACACGTTTTTAGGTTATATAGTACCATAGTAACAGAACCGTAGCGGGGGGACCGTTGGGGATCTGAAAATTGGGCTCTGAAAAGGGGAAGCCATGAAAAAAAAGACTAGAGTTAATTAGGTTAGGTTAGTGAGTCAATTGCATAAAAATTGTACGTCATACAAAAGAATAATTACAAAGGAATTACTTTTTTCGTCATACAAAGGTGTTTATGTTAGACAAAGGAATTCATAAAGTATGGTTCATACTGACATTATCCATCTATATATTTTATCTATACAAAATGTAATAAAAATAAAAATTAATTAAACTAATTAAAAGTGAAAACGCTTTAACGGTTTTGATTAACATAAACGTGTTTTTTCAAAAATTAAGCAAAAATTGAGCTTCCTCTCCTAAATGCAAGAGACATTTAGGATAATGTTCGGGAATTTTGGGACCCTTTATTTATTGGGAAGGAAAGAGATTGAAAAAGTCTTTGTTTTTCATTTCTTTTCTTTGGAGTCGAGTTTTTGTAGTAAATTTTCGATATCATAATTTTAAAATTCGAGTTTTGAAGTTTTCATTTTTGACAAGCAAATATCTTATGTGTATAGACCCTAAAGTCATTTCCTTTGTATGACGTTATACAATGTCATACAAAGGAAACAAATTTTGTTGTGACAAAATGAATTCTTGAATATTAGATTATAAATTTGTAAAATTATTACAATTCTGATTACCACACTGTTTAACACATTGATTAATATATTACATTAAAAATAATTTTAAGTAAAAACCTTAACTTACCTAAATTATGACGTCATACAACTGGCACTTTTCGCTTCGAAAACGAAATTCACTTCGAACCGACAATCAAAACATCACTTGAAAATTATGATGGCTAACATTTGATTTTGTTAGGTTGGCAGTAGTAATAGTGCTGCCACACGTAAAGACAAATACGGATGTGATCTCCTAGGTTTAGAAGCATCTAAATCTTAGTCATACAAAGGGTGTTATACAGTTAGTAATTGTTTTCTTTTTTTTATATAGCTACTTTATTATGATGGACTAATTATTTTTTCCCGATGTACAATTTTTATGCAATTGACTCTAGTATGTTGACCAAAAACGCGCGTGCCGAGCGAGCGAAGCGAGCGTACCGCGGGAGCGGCCGGCGAAGCGCCAAAAACGACGTATATGTAAATTTCCATATTTTTTAAAAATTAACATAAGTAACTTAAAAACTTTCTGCGGCAGGAGGGGTAAGTGGCGGTGTAAATGCAAGATCCAGAATGCAGAGAAAATGTAAATGAATGTTATGTAAAATGCAGGCGAGGTTTATTAGAATATAATGCAAGAGAGTTGTCGTATTGGCATCTAATAAAACACTAAAAGTAAAAATTCTGTACAAGTCAAATTGCAGTGATCGGGCGCCGGGTAGTCGCCTTAAACTCGGTCACCGTGTCACCGTTATTGCTTTTTAGTCATATTTAGTTGTAAGTGTTGAAATTACTTACTTATATTAATAAAATGTTAACATGTACGTGCATCGTACAGGCGGCGTACTTCTCCCTCCTCCCCTCCCCTTCCCCCCTCAATTTAGGCGGCTCCGTTCAAAAGTTTTACCACAATACATACCTCAAAATACAAAAATTAACATAACTTAAAATATAAATGATTGCGGCAGAGGGGGGTACCGGGTAAGTAGCCTTCTTAAATTAAATAACAATTAAATTGATTGAATTGAATAACGTAAATGTAGTAGGTAGGTAGGTATTACTGTAGTTTATAAAAATAAAAAATAATATTTGGTAGGATAACCATTGTTTGTAATTACCGCACTGCATGACCAGGCATCGAGGTTATTTAGAGTTTGACAAGTTCCAATAGAAATGTCGTTCCACGATTCCACAAACGCATCGCGGTGTACATCGCTGGTGCGCAGGGTTCGGGCCAGCTCCAACCGCATCCTGAGTGTGTTTGCAAACAGGTTTGATTGCCAATACATGCGTCATTGCTGTATGGTGCATGCGCTGACTAAATACAAATATTAGTTATTGTTATTTTTTATTCATTTTTTTATTTATTTTATTATTATTATTTTAAGGTATTTTGATTTTAATGTAGTAATTTGATTATTTTGTAATAATTGTAATTTAATTGTTAATAATGTTAATAAATTTAATCCAAAATGTTTAATAATAATGTAATTATGTTGCATTCATTAATATTTTATTATTATTTATAAATTGATTTGATATTATTTTATTGATGTAAAATTGACATTTTGTTTTAAGTGGATATGGGCTATTTTGCCTAAAATAAATGATTTATTTATTTTTTATACGTTTTTTCCAGGTCCTTTTTCCATTTTCCAGTTTCCATTTTCAGAGACTACGTTTTCTATTTCGTTATTTACAGAAAGCAAAGCGATTTCTACTTCTATGCTCTACTTTGTAATTTTAGTTGTGAACTGCTTTTGTTAAGATACATTTGGGACAGACATTTTCTGGTTGACCCAAATATGAAGGAGTCCATTATATCTCCAAGTGAGTTAGCTTGTTGTTGTTGATGAAAGCGAAAAGTTAGGGGGTCAAAGTTGCTCGCGTCCGTAGGTTTACCCTTGAGACCCTACACGTGATCCCTGGGTGGTGCTAAATGAGAGACACTGACTGAGTGGTAGAGCCACGCTGCGTTGCAGCACGCATTGGGCCGGCTCGCCCGGCGTAATACCACCCTCTCACGAATATTCGGCGTGAAATAATGGCACTTGGTGCTGTTGTGTTTCGTCCGACCAGTGAGGGTTCCGGAGGCCCCTTCCTCCCCCCCCCCCCTCCCAATTCCTATTCCTTCCTTAAACCTATTCCTCCTTTAAAGGCCGGCAACGCGCCTGCGATTCCTCTGGTTTTGCGGGTGTCCATGGGCGGCGGTGATTACTTTCCCGCGACCCGCCTGCTCGTTTGCCTCCCTCTCTTATAAAATAAAAAAAAAAATAAAAAAAGTAATATTGTTTGTGTCCATATTGTCCATTATTAGGACACATTTTTTGTAAAATATACAATTCAGGGTTAATGATTCTCAGTTAGCAACACTTTTCAATGAAAAACAGTGCTATTCTTTCGTAGTTGATCTCTACAATGTTTCCAGCCAGCCACACTAGTAGATTATTTATTATAATTTATTATAAATGATATTGTATAACTCTTTATAAAAAGTTGTTAATACAATGATAAAATCATTAAAAAATTATAAAAAAAATAAATTTGTTTACGCACTTTAGTAAAACAGTTTTTCTCTAAATTTTATAAACCCGGCATCTCAGAGATGGCGCGACGCCAGTCTCAGAGTGCGTATCGTGCGTATGTTTGTATGTTAGTGACATACGAGGGCCACACCGAAATGATCGGGAATAGAAAAAACTACAAAGATAACACAATAATATTTACTTTCATTGTTTTTCGAAGTATTCTCCGTGACAATCAATGCACTTTTGCATTCGTTCAAACCAATTATTGTAACAGTAATTCCAGTCTGAAGTAGACATAGTCGTAACGGCCGATTTATAAGCTTGGACTGCCTCTTCTGGACCTGGAAACCGTTGACCACGTAGCAAATCTTTAGTTCTTGGGAATGTAAAGTAATCGTTGGGGCTCAGGTCAGGGCTGTATGGAGGATGGTCCATCAACTCCACGTTTTCCTGATTTAAAAACGCGATCGTTTTCCGAGCGGTGTGGGAACTCGCATTATCGTGGTGAAGGATTATGCGACGGTTCGGATTACTTTTACGAAGTTCTCTTATGACTTCCGGCAAACAAACTGTTGTGTACCATTTAGCAGTAACCGTTTTCCGTTCCTGTAAAGGAATTGTAGCCACATGTCCGGTTTTCGATACAAACGAAGCGACCATTTTTTTCGACACGCTACGAGAGCGCACAACTTTTGTTGGTTTGACCTCACCTTCGTAGACCCAAACAGCCGATTGGTGTTTTCTTTCGGGCTCATATGAATAAATCCACGATTCATCACCCGAGACGATATTGTAAACAGCATTTGAGTTCCCTCTATCGAACCGTTGCAGAGAAGACCGACACCAATTAACACGAGCCGACTTTTGTTCTTCGGTCAAGCGATGGGGCACCCAGCGGGAAACTAACTTCCTGACACCCAGTTCATCATGCAATATTATTTGAATGGCTGTCATACCAATGCTGAGGGAAGCCCGTATCTGCTCGTATGTCACATGTCTATCTTCTTGGTTTAATTGGCGTACAGCATCGATGTTTTCTTGTGTTACCGCTGTTTTTGGCCGACCAGTAGAAGGAACTGTGGTAAGAGATAAACGTCCTCGACGGAACTCAGAATACCAGCGATATATAGTCGTTTTACTAGGTGCTTCAAGTTCATAAATAGAAACAAGCTCGGCAAGACATTGTTCTTGAGATAATCCTCGGCGAAAGTTGTGAAAAATTATCGCACGGAAATGTTCCCGCGTAAGCTCCATTTTCTCACTGACTTCTTAATTTGAAATAGCTACCACTCTTCTTTTATTGAAAATTTTTATTTTTCAAAAATGGAATTAAGTTCGTAAGAATACTAAATTTCAAATACCAAAAAGATTTTAAGTCTAATTTATTCAAAAGTATTCCATTCCCGATCTTTTCGGTGTGGCCCTCGTATTATTTTTAATAAATTATTTGTGTTTTCGAGTGTACTTCCCTATTAAAGGACGTTTAACTATCTTGTCCTTATGATATTAGGACCATTTGCTATCAGGTCATGTTGCTAATAGGACAAGCTGCTCACAGGTCTTTTTGCTTTTAGGACATTGTGCTCAGAGGACGTTCTACTTAAATGTCCTTCTGATACGAAAGGGTGCTAACCACTCGACCATGGAGGTGGTCGAAATTATAAACTTCATACTATTACACAGATAATAATCTTCCTACATTAAACTATAGTGAGTTGATGGCGCAGAGAAGAAAGCGTTTGAAATTAGATCTTGCAATTAAACTACTTTCACAATGTAAAGTCACTGGATGAGTGAACAAATTAAAAAAATCTTTAGCTCTTCTGTGCTTTGGAAGGCTGTAAAACCATTGGGTCTGATGACAAATACCAACATTGGCACAATGTGGTAGGTTATGACCCAATCTACCCATGTGCATGGGAAGGTCTGTACCCAGCAGCAGGATGTTTAATGACTGAAGATGAAATCATGATATTCACAAAGTCAAGCCAAATTTTCACTTACCAGATCATCCTTTATTTCACTTTCTTTTGACTTATCAGGTGTTACCGGTGGGGCATATGAGCAATGGAGTATAACTAAAAGACACAGAAGATGAGGGAGCAACTCCATCACAACCTGAAATCAGATTATCGGTTGGTAGCTACAGCAACCATTGTGATAAAATTAGAGATGATACCACAAATAAAATTTTTGAACACAAGTTACGGCACATGGGCTGCAAACACCTGACAACAAAAGGCCCGCCCTATACACTACACGGGTTGCCTGCTGTCATCTAGCTGAGCATATTTATATTATATTATAATTATAATACCTTGATCACAGTAACTAAAGATCTTAACCAAGCAGTGAATATATTAGGGGATATGCCAATGATAATATAATAAAAAAGGTAGATACGTTATGTCAGTACTAATGTGATGTCGTACGAATGTGTCAGCAAGATAGCATGACAACTAGCTATAGGGTAAACGAGACAAATAATGTTGTTGGTGGCTTAAGGTAAGCCAAGTAGCATAGTTTTCTGGTGTCAGTTTTTGGCACATGTAACGCATCTACCTCTTTTTATTATAACATCATTGGGATAATGTACAGTTGTGCATCTACCTCTTTTTATTGTAACATCATTGAGATAATGCACAGTTATGTACACTAAACTAGCCAATCAAAACAGTTTGTAGTCTAATTACAGTATAAGGCTTGTCCCTGCTCTAAAAAAAGTTAAATTGTTTGCATTGAATAATACAGGTTTTCCCGTGTAACGGAAATCATTTATGTAGAGTAATCCTACTGTTGACAGGCCAAATGACCAACATACGAGGCCAAGCTATGGTGTTATTAGATTGTTCTATTGATAAATACTGCTACCTACTTACTTACTTTACTTTCATAATATGTACCCATAAAAATGTCTAAAGGCTCATTTTATTGTTACACAAAGGATTTAGTACACATTTGATACCATTTTGTGTAGTTATGGTCTGAGAGTCGTCTTTATTTCCTACATATCTGATGTCATTGCAATACCTACTAATAAAAGCACCAAAACCCTTTTGCATCAAATTTTATCATTATTCTGATCGTGCTATTATTACGGTTCATAAATTAATACTAAATCACGCCACAAGACAACTACAATTACCTTGCGGAGCTAGACTCTACGTGCTAATCACTCGACTTCCAACATTGTTCCAAGAAAATAAGATGTTGGTGCGACTGCGAACGTCGTCGGTCGGTGGTTGCTAAGTAAGGCTTACCTTTTTTTAACTTCACAATAAAACCGTGGGTACAAAATTTTATTTTACAGTTGCAGCTTTATAGCAAATCAATTCAAACGAACTGAACGAATGTATGTGCAAATCAGTAGGTGTAATTCCTTCTAATCCAATTAATTAGAACTACTTATTTATGCTGTATTAAGAATATCTGTGTGAACTGCGACTACTTTTACTGACTTGAGACTGACTTACCTACTTTTTACTTGAAACTTGACTGAGTGACGTCAGTGACGCGAGCACAGAACGCGAGTGACGTGCGTGACCAGTGTTGCCAGATCCGTAGGTCAAAACACATTGTCTACCCAAAAACTAGACACTGGCTAAATGATAGCGAGCCATCAAATAAGAAATTGAATTGAATTGTAGGTCAAAACTATCCTAGATTTACTGCAAAATTATCGTGTTTTTATCGCATTCAAAAGACAGAATTTATACGACTGGGCACTCCAAATATGGTAACATCCAACGTCACGAGCTAAAAAAAAAAAAAAGCTCATCACCTACAAAAAGGACTGACTGTGGTACCTTAAATTTCGTTATTTCCAAACTGTGACTGAACGACTGATGCTAAACCAGGTTTGTCACAAAATTATCGTAGATCTGACAAAAAATATCGTGGAAAGTCGACGAATTATACAAATTATCGTGCGATACTTACTTATTATTTTTTATCGCATGCCCCTCCAAATTATCGTGGATCTACGATAATTATCGCACGTCTGGCAACGCTGTGCGTGACGCAGTGCTTCCACTTTCATGATTTCCTTTCCCCATGCCACAACTGAGATTTCCCCTTCTCAAGAATTTTTTCCCCTCAAAACTTAATCTGCTAATAAATTACTATCTAAAAAGAAAAAAAATTGTCGCCAGGTGGGTGGCTTATATTATTAAGGGGGGTTACGCGGTCAACGAAAATTATGTTTTTAAGTGCCAAAAAACAAAATCGAGATTTTGCTAAGGTACTATGTCGGACAGCCATTCCATATCAAAAGTGCAAAGCGCCTACAAAAAATTGTTCTAATTTTGAGATTTTTTCATAGGTGGCATTGGGTGTAAGGTGTAAGTACCGATTGTAGTAAATGTCAGTGTCGGTCATCTGATTAGATATCGTCGTATATGCTGTCATTTTAAATGTTAAGATTTGTCTGTTAGAAATATTAAAAATTACTTTGAAAATGAGTGATTTCAGAAATAAAACTAAAAAAAAATACCTATGAAAATCTTTGAAGGTAGGTACGAGGAAAGAGTTAAGTTAACAGGAAAATAAAAGTTATTCCGGCAAAAAGGCCACCATCTATGCTGTACCTACATTGTTATTGTTTATTTATTTAAATATTGTTTCATTTAATTTTACAACTGCGTTATGCAAATGTTTTTATTACAGAAAATTTGCAAATGTAAGAACCGATGAAAAAAAAAGAAAATAAATAAAAGAAAAGAGAAAAAAAAGAAAGAAATAAAAAAAGGAAAAAGGAAAAAAAGTACAAAATGAAACTTTTCTAGTGGAAAGTATGATTGCTTACTTACCATTACCACCAGAATACCAAGAATTCTAGAGGAATTTCGCTGCCCTATTATTGCTTTGTACTAACTCCACTTTTTAGGTATTTTGAGTTTTTTGTACCATGCTAATGAAGTATTTTTTTTGTACTATAACCACCGATCGGATCGTAAAATATTTGTATAGTCACTGAGATACGCAATATGATATTGTACTACATCCAGGTATTTATTTCCAGGTATTGAAGAGATGTGATAAGTATTGAAATGTACTTAATCCATAAACAGTTTATTTTGAATCTGATGGTACAAAGCTATATTAGGAAACTTTGTAACTTGCTTTGTTCTATATCCAACCATGTGAATTTTATGAGGAAGCTAAATAAAGATGACTTTAGCGGAATGGACGAAGTAACATGCGTGGTAGCGTACAAGGCTGTATGAGCTATTATTATCTTTGCTTTGCCCTTCGGAAAAAAAAAGAAAAGAAAAAACAAAGCTTCCGCTTCCCTTGAGTTGAGAGGAACGTCGAGTCTTTCCGTATAAACAAATTAATTTGTGGTCGAGTCGAATGGCGTTGTTTTATGTGGTAGAGTTTTATGAGACGGACGTGTACCAGACGGACGACTACCAAGTACCAGTTGGACGCAATGAACTCAGTGGACCGAAGGGCTAGGAGACTCATAGGCGACGATGCGCTCGTTGGAACCAAACTTCAGAGTTTGGAGCATCGGCGTAAAGTCGCCTGTCTATCGGTCTTCTATAAGGTGTATTTTGGCGAGTGTGCGCAGGAACTACATAACCTGATACCACCCTCTACTTTCTACCACCGGACCACTAGACGCCGGGAGGGCTTCCACCCCCATGTCGTTGACTTTCCAACAATCCGTACGAAGCGGTTTGCTGCATCTTTTCTAGTACGCACCGCTAAGGAGTGGAACGCTCTCCCTGCGTCTGTGTTTCCGGATACTTACAACCTAAGTATCTTCAAGGCCAGAGTGAATAGGCATTTTCTGGGTAAGCGTGTACCACCGTCGGCCTCGTCATCGCTTACCACCAGGCGAGACTGAGGCCAAACGCAAACCCATTTTAAATTTAAAATAAAAATAAAAAAAAAATAATGATACTTCATTAACGTGGTGTTTTACCCTATTGGAAAAATAATTTCAATTATAAAACAATACTAATATCATAATATAATTATATCTTAATATCTATTGCAAAAAAACAATATGTGACATTTATTAATTTTATTGTAGGTTAGTGCTCTATTTCTTTATTTATGTAAATATACTTTTAATTGGTTTATTGTCAAAACGATTTAAATATTGATTTTCTGGCTAACTTTGATTATATTGAACTTAAGTGAGTAAGTTTAATCATACACATAAGTACCTACCTACCTATCTTTATTTAATGATATTTCCTAATTTTGGTGGTGTTGGTTTGGTTGCATGGAACTCGAATTATTTAAATGAGTTCTGCTATGTAACGTTTATGTATAAAATAGTTTTATTAAGTACATAAACATTTAGTAGAACTCATTAAATATTTTTTTAAACCGGTTATTAAATTTAAGTTTTTACCTAGGTACATAGAAATGTGATTTTCTTAGGTGGTGGTGGGCGTGACAATAAAAGGTTGCTGCTTGTATCAATTGCTCTCAAATCACTTAATGAAATTATAAGCATGGACCATGCTTCAACCTCCTCACATAATTAACCATTAACTAAGGCCACCTACAGCTACTATTTATAATTTCGAATTTGTATCACTCTTTAAAGAATGTCTTAGCTATGCTGACCAAATTACTATTGAATTAATAAGTATTCATTCCTCATTATTGCTTTCCATTATTGCTTCCTCATTATTAGTTACTAAATGGGTACAACCAAAAGTCGCCACTACTAACTACACAAAAGTATGATCAATTCAGCAATGCACACTTATTTAATATAAAGTAGACATCTTTAGGTCAGCATAGCTGATCCGGTTATTAAAAATAACATAAAAGACTTAATTTTATTCAGAAATATTTTGTACTTTGATTATGTGTTAATTTTAGAATTTTAATGATCAACTTTTGGGTCTTGTACCCTGTTACTTTTTATAAATAAGTTTGCAAAGTTTTTGACATAATATTTTATAAGTACTTTTATTTTTGGTAAGTAACTATTATGTTGGTAAATTTTTGAAGTAATTCTTTGACATAATTATACTTAATAACGACATATTATCTCGTTTGTTTTAAAATAAAATATGTCTCATTTAAAATGTGTTTAATTGATATTCTCCAATCAGTCCTTTAATTTATATAGGTACATATATACATGTACTTGGTACTGAAATTATTTACTCTGAGGTAATACTATATTTAATATTGCTTTGTACTAAGTATGGATATAGAACAGAACAATAGTAAAAAATTTAAAGTACAAAACAATATTGTAACAGGTTTGCTAATTTTGGACTACATAGTACAATTGTCATTTATATTTTATTTCATTATTATTATTTAATATGTTCAAAAACAAGTGTTACTTACATGGAATATCTCCTCAAAAACCTATCTAGCCAATGGAGCATATTAAACTTCAGAATAGTATTACCTAAAGGAAATATGATTTTTCAAAACTTTGGATGTCGATAACTCGAAACTAGGGTGAGTGGAGTTGGTACAGAGCAATAATAGGGCAGCGATTTGTGTAATAATTAAACTACTTTAATTACTAGTTACACTTTGTCAAAATGCAACGTAGGGGCTAAGTACTAACTAAAATAGTAATAATTTTTTTTAAATATAGGCACTTTGCTTCAATGACATTTGTTATTTATGAAACTTATCCCCAATGAAAGGTAAATATCTTGCATTTTGACCAATTTCTTAATTGATTTTAAAAATAATGTTTCTTTTATGAAAATATGTTCAAAAGTAATGTGATTAATAAGTATAGTACAAACTGTACCTGTTTAATTTAGTTTTTGATTATCATTGATGATTATTATTATTATAGAATGCCTCTATAAAAAAATAAATTCATTTTTATTTATTTCTCAAGAATTGTGTTTAGCACTTAGCTCATTTGTAAATTCCAAGCTTCAATTCGTAAGCGCCATTCACATTTTTATCAAATAGTAAATAAAAACGTTTTTTTTTGACATTCCAAATCAGTCAGGAAATCGAAAAGGTAAATTCCTATGTATTTTTAATTTTATAGGAATTATTATTGTAAGACACGGTCGTAATATGCATTTATAAGAAAGTTGACCCGGCGTTTTATGGTTGGGTTGTATACTTTTTTAACTTTTTAATCTGTAATTCAGTATCTATTTCGCAATATCCGTCACCAAATGACAGTTTTACAGCCGCTAGCTGTCAAATCAAACATGTCGTGACGGCATTGTTGACATTTTTCTTTTTTAAAAGCAAAAGAATTATGGTTTATGCAGCCACGTTAGGCATTTTTAAAGTAACATGTCTGTTTTTGAAGACTCAGTGTTTCCATATTAAAAAATATTAATAATTAAATAAATCTTATCCGCGATTTGATAAAATTAAGACAAAACTAAGTTTAGGTAGCAAATAGTATAAGCTTTACTTTATTACCAAATTCTATTGTAAACAAGTTATATATTATGTATACATTTTTTCTATGGAAAGTGCCGATTCTCCTTTTAGAGGTAACTTCAGGTTTTTTTTCTATCGAGCCAAATGTTTCCAATCGTGTTTTGACTTTGTTCATCCCATCATACATACGCTCTGCAATACACATTGAAAGTTTCAGTGCGAAATATCTAATTTATTTTGAATAACAGCTAATAGAAAACATCAAATTTTTCCGTTTTCACCGCCTAAGGCCCCCTTAAAATATAATGCATGATTGTGTTACGTTCCGTAACATGCAGTGTTCATAATTATCATTTTTGGCGGCAGTTAAAATAAAAAATACTAATGATTTTGGGTGAGATCAAAAGGTACGTCAGCTGGTCCCCGTAACACATGACACATTTGAGGCTAAAAAGGTACGTAAAATGTGTAAAAAATTAAAAAAGTATACAACTTAAGCATAAAACTCCGGGTCTCCTTTCCGCAAACATGATTTCCCCTCGATTTCCCCTATTCATCTTTTCCTCTTTTCTTCCCCTCTGGACCCTAATTTCCCCTCAAAAGGGGAACTTCCCCTCATTGTGGAAGCACTGGCGTGACGTGACGTTATTTTATGTTTTCTGTGGACGTGACGCGACGCAGTCCAGTGTTGCCAGACGATCGACTCGCGTTCTCCCCAAATCTTTCCCGGAATCCCCCCAAAATTCAGGTTTTGAAAAAAAAACCGGCCACAAATAGCAAAATATTTATTAATTAATAAAATACAATTTTATACTATTTCAGAAATAGCTTCCATTACTGGATCAGCTTCTTCACTCGCGTTGTCTGAAGTTCCATACATTTTCTCTGAGTTAAATCTCATAACTTCTTCATCTTTAACCCTTAATCACTGACGCACGAATGTGGTACCGACGTCCTACGTACTATTCGACGTACCTATGTGATTCGTATGGTCAGTGTTAATGTGACTTTTATCATGTTATTGCATGTATTTTTTTGTAGGTAAAACTATTTTCAATAGTACAAATTCATAATTTGTGCAGTGTTCGTCAAGAATAAAAATAAACTTTAATACAGCAATCAAAATGCCGACTAAGTCTAAAAAATATTTATAGAGTACCTACTTACTATTACTATTTAATATCTTTATATCTGTTTGAGATATACCTATTTCTTACCTACTCGTACTTGATGTCGTGTAAATAGTTGGTCCAAGCAAGTCTTTGGTATAGGTTATTCAGAGCTACAAATACTTATAGCCTGACCAGAAAAATAAGAAACCTGGCCTAGGGCCGCCTCAAATGCTTATTTTATTGTGTCCATGTCTACAGCTGCCTCATTCGACATAGAGAAATTCTAAGCATGCCATATTTTTGTGCATAATATGTGCAATCAAACGTGTCAGTCCTAATTTTTGTGCCACCACAACTTCGTTACTATGAGTTGTTTTATGTGTGTAAGCTGGAGACACGTGTCACCAGCTCGCACACGCCCGTTAAGACAAACCAGTGAGGATAGGGTTTTAGACTATAGCCAGAAATTTTGTGCATAATTTGTGCACTAGGAACAAAAAAAACTAACCATCATACTCAAATACTGTTGAAACTACGATCATAAAACTGTGTGCGAGCTGGAGACACGGGTCTCCGGCTTGCACAGCTGTATCTTCGTAATTGTTTAAGCTACGGTTATGAATTATACCTCAAAATTTTGTGCCTAATTTGTGCATAAGGCATAAAAATTTTCAAAACTTTAACTCAAAAGGTTTTTGAGCTACGAACCGATAAGTATGTGTAAGCTGGTGACACGTAACACGGGCTAACACATGCTGAAATACTGTAACTGTATAAGATAGCGTTTCGTTTTAAAGATCAACTAATATGTTATAGTTTGTGCAAACACGAGGCAAAATTTCAAATCTTTGGGCCTCTTAGTTTAAATATTATAAGCCAAAAACTGTTTTCCCGCCAAAAAATTCAAAATAATGGCTCGGAAGTGGTTAAGCGCGCCGTTGCCGTTCCGTGCGCTACACGATTGCAATCGAGTTTGAACTTAAGAGCTAGCGATATTTAGAGTCATTTTAATTTGCGCCCTCGTTTGTTTTAATTTATGTACCGAGAATTTTAGACTAGGAGCCGTTTGCTTAGATTTAAACAAAAAGGGAAGATACTGCATTAGCGTCTCTCGTGAGTGAACCTCCAAAATTAGGCTTAAAGGCACAATTTCACTTCAGTCACAATTTGCCGAGCGAATAGGCTACATCGCACTATTGCCGATATTCTACTGTGTGAAAAAGAGAAAGACGCTACTCCGCAGTGGCGTCGGAATCGGTCGTACGTACTCGTCTGTTGCGAAGCAACCGAGACGTCAACGCGCTACTCGCTGACTCCCTCGCTCGTTGAAACTTACCGCTTTGTCTCGCTCGCTCGATTTACACTTTATAGGTGTGCGTGTGTGAGTGTTTGCTTATGTAGTTGAGTAGGACTATATTTTGAATGACTACAAGTACGAGCATGCCGTATCTTCCCTTTTTGTTTTAATCTAAGGCCGTTTGTTAAAGCGATGCGCGACGCGACTAATTTAGTTTCACTATAGGTACCTAACTAACCTACCCTACTTTTTATTTTAGAGCCCCATTACTAGTGTTGTTGCAATACTGATAGTTTCACTATCGATAGTTGATCTTGAAAAATAGTCGATAGCGCGAATAGTCCTATCGAAAATATCGAAATGCTGCGATACTATCGATACTATCGATAGTGTCGATGGTGAAAATTGGGTAATGCTATTGAACTTAGTCTATACTATCGATACTATCGACATACGATACTATCTATAAACTATCGACGCGGTTCGATAGTATCGATAGTTTTGCTTTAGAAACTATCGACGAATTTTCGATGCTATCGAGAGAGTTTTTTTTTTTTTATAAAAGAGGGAGGCAAACGAGCAGGCGGGTCACCTGATAGAGAGTAATCACCGCCGCCCATGGACACCCGCAAAACCAGAGGAATCGCAGACGCGTTGCCGGCCTTTAAGGGAGGAATAGATTTAAGGAAGGAATAGGAATTGGGAGGAGGGGTGGGGGGGGAAGGGGCCTCCGGAACCCTCACTGGTCGGACGAAACACAACAGCACCAAGTGCCATTATTTCACGCCGAATATTAGAGAGAGGGTGGTATTACGCCGGGCGAGCCGGCACAACGTGTGCTGCAACGCAGCGTGGCTCTACCACTCAGTTGGTGTCACTCATTTAGCACCACCCAGGGATCACGTGTAGGGTCTCAAGAGTAAACCTACGGACGCGAGCAACTTTGACCCCCTAAAGACTATTGTAAATCTAATCATATGATGTGATAGATGACCTACGTAATTACCAGCTATATTATGAGCTGATAATACTTTTATAAGCAAGCAATGGTATCGAAAAATGTTTGACTATCGATGTTGAACAACTGTTACTATCGATCGATTGGTTTTTTGCAGATACTATCGATAGTATCGAAACTATTGATCTTTAGCAATAGTATAGTATTTATATCAATCGATACTATCGATAGTATTGTCAAGGGTCGATAGTTTCGATAGGACTATCGATAGTATGACTGATTTTCGAAATCACGATAGTATCACGATCCTACGCAACAACACTACCCAGTACACTTTGGCGTATGTTGGCCCACTGCCGGCCATAGCCATTGTGACGGGGTAATGGTGTACAGTCGCAGGCAATTTATCGATAGTGGCGCGCACTTTACCCCCTCTACACAATGGCGATTGCCGACAATGGGCTAACATACGCCAAGTCGCCATGGTGTACTGGGTAGTGTTGTTGCGATAGCGATAGTCAATCGATAGTATCGTGATACTATCGAGACCTCGAAAATCAGTCATAATATCAATAGTCCTATCGAAGGTCCTACATAGGTCATCTAATCACATCATATCATTAGATTTACAATACTCACTTGATAGTATAGAAAATTCGTCGATAGTTACTAAAGCAAAACTATCGATACTATCGAAACGTGTCGATAGTTTATAGATAGTATCGATACTAATGATAGTATCGTATGTCGATAGTACCGACCAAGTTTAATAGTATAACCTAATTTTCACTATCGATAGTATCGATAGTATCGCAGCATTTCGATATTTTCGATAGGACTATTCGTACTATCGACTATTTTTCAAGGTCAACTATCGATAGTGAAACTATCACTATTGCAACAACACTAGTACTGGGACCTTAAAAAAAAGTAGAGTAGGTTAGTTAGGTACCTATAGTGAAATTAAATTAGTCGCGTCGCGCATCGCTTTAACAAACGGCTCCTAGTCTAAAATTCTCGGTACATAAATTAAAACAATCGAGAGCGCAAATTAAAATGACTCTAAATATTGCTAGCTCTAAAGTTCAAACTCGATTGCAATCGTTGTAGCGCACGGAACGGCAACGGCGCGCTTAGCCACTTCCGAGCCATTATTTTGAATTTTTTGGCGGGAAAACAGTTTTTGGCTTATAATATTAAAAGTAACAGGCCCAGAGATTTGAAATTTTGCCTCGTGTTTGCACAAATTATAACGTATTAGTTGATCTTTAAAACGAAACGCTATCTTATACAGTTACAGTAATTCAGCATGTGTTAGCCCGTGTTACGTGTCACCAGCTTACACATACTTATCGGTTCGTAGCTCAAAAACCTTTTGAGTTAAAGTTTTGAAAATTTTTGTGCCTTATGCACAAATTAGGCACAAAATTTTGAGGTATAATTCATAACCGTAGCTTAAACAATTACGAAGATACAGCTGTGCAAGCCAGAGACCCGTGTCTCCAGCTCGCACACAGTTTTATGATCGTAGTTTCAACAGTATTTGAGTATGATGGTTAGTTTTTTTTGTTCCTAGTGCACAAGTTATGCACAAAATTTCTGGCTATAGTCTAAAACCCTATCCTCACTGGTTTGTCTTAACGGGCGTGTGCGAGCTGGTGACACGTGTCTCCAGCTTACACACATAAAACAGCTCATAGTAACGAAGTTGTGGTGGCACAAAAATTAGGACTGACACGTTTGATTGCACATATTATGCACAAAAATATGGCATGCTTAGAATTTCTCTATGTCGAATGAGGAAGCTGTAGACATGGACACTATTTTATTGCAACACTAAGGATAGTCATACCCATGGAATTGGCAAGCGTTAAAAATCTGTATTCTGTAAATAACTGTAGGTAGGTTTTTTTTATTCTATAAGACATAGTACCTATCATTAATTTATGTATTATGGTGTCATTGGAAATCCAAACAAGAACAACGTGCTCCTGTAGATATACCTACATAACAAAGTCAAGGGTCAAAGTAATGGCGGCACTTCACTTGGCGTATCGTGTTCGTGTGGCGATATCGTTGTGTATGCCCAAATAATCTGGCACATCGCTTGGCGTCAAACAAGCCATCCACACATGGCGTATACGGGCAAACAACCCAAATATTCACCATATTTGCTTGTTCACAAACAAATTGAATGCAACAGTGATGGACGTGTCAGTGGCAGCAGCTTATTATATTTATCTGAATGCGGCTAGCCAACACCTGTTATTTTATTGTGCAGGGTTCTCCTAAGTTATTTTGAATATCTCGTCCTCTGGGGGTTAATGCAACTTGTTCGGTTTTTGTTTTTATGAGAGGCATTTTTGGGATCTTAAACACTAGGATGCATAATTTGGTACGACACTAGGATGCATAATTTGGTACGAGTATAATTCCAAAAATCGCAATACGGTTTCGTTTGTCCAATCCATTTTACTATGTTTACGTATAAAAAACTGAACACGTCTGAACAGGACAGCCGCACGCGCGCTTCTGAACAGAATCAAGTGTGGACGGCCGACGCAAATATTTGCCGTATTTGATTCCTTTGATGTGTGATCAAAAACCGACAAGTGGACGGAAACGCATATTCGCTATTTGCGTTGTTTGCCTTATTCGTGCAAATAAAGCAAATATATTCAAATAGGCCGTCTACACATTGCCGTGTTCGGACAAATAATGCAAATACGCGAACACGATACGCCATGTGAAGTGCCGGCATAATACATTTATGAAAGCCAGTAAAATTTTTAATTACATTAATCAAAATCAGTAGGTATCTAAATAGAACTAAACAGATTGCACCAATGGTTGGATTTCCGATATATGAGACTCATTATAACTTTCATTGCTCGATGAATCACTTTTACCGCCACCAACATAAATTACTCGGTACTTCTCTAAGAACTGCATAAAATTCATGAACTTTATGCCTAATTCCACACTTCAAAATGACCTAGGTAAATTTTCTTTTTTGATTTTGGTTCTTTTTTATTAGGCGTAGAAAATACAGTAGACGTCTGTCCTTCTCTTCTCTCTCTCTCATTGTAAAAGAATGAGAAACACACCAAAAAAAACATAAATTAGGTACTTAAAACTTAAATAAAATAGGTAAAAATGTACATATGCGTCTCCTAAATTAGGGGTCCGAGGGTCCTACAGACAATCGCTAAGCTGCGCTTCGCGATTATCTTAAATTTCTAACCTATCACGTGACCTACAGGAGTAGGGCAGCTGGTATTTCTGTCTAATAAATAAAAATAAAAAGGTAGCTAAATAAAAGAAAATAATGACTGACGAGTGACGGCTGACAGTAGTCGTATTAATAAAATCGCGTCGTACTTGCGTTTTGTTATACCGCAGTAATACCGTCAAACACAATTTTATTAGGTACCTACAATCACAAAATTTCTCAAATTGTCGAGAAGCGACATTTAAAAATGAAAAGATGTTGATATTTAACAGTATTTATAATAATAATAAAATAACAAACAAAAGCATAGGAAGAAGTGAATGTGGATGTGGTGAGTATGTAAAAGATGATGATGGTTAAGATGAAGGATGAGAATATTAAGGTGAAGAGGCAGGTGCAGCTGACGTGGAGGCAGGCGAAGGTGTAGAGGCAAGCGCAGACGTGGATGCGGGCAGAGGACGGCGCTGCTGAAGGCGCTGCCGTAGCGGCAGACGCTGACACTGAAGTTGGAACTGCCGTAGAAAAGGCAGGCGCAGGCAGGCAGGCGCCGGCATGCCCAGGCAGGAATGGTCCAGCAGTGGGACAGTAACCGAGCTAGAAAACGCAAAGCCCTAATTAAAATATGGGACAGTTTCAGAGGTAGTGATGTATGCATTAACATGATTTCATCAATGCAACAAAGATTGAGGGTGTCAGTGATTCTCACGGTGGTTACACAAGATTTTAAATTCTACAATATTTGTAATAATAGGTGTTAGATCAGTTTATCCTTCGATTCTTTAATACTGTTATCATGCCTATTAGACCGAATTTAATGAAAATAATATGTAAAATCAAAAGTCCCAAGATTTAGCGACATTCAGTTATCTAAATAAATTATTATGTTTGGAATTTTTAATTATGATTGGTAATTTAAATCTGATGTTACCAAAATGTTTAATTTAAGTTTGTATTTTTGTTATTGTAAATAGATTTACACGTTTTTTGGTTAAGCCCTAACGATTCAGGGCGGACCCATGTTGTCATGCCTAATAGTGTAGATAAGTGATAACATGATTACGGCTCGACTTATTAGAGAAGTTACTAAGCACTCTGTATACATCTCATTGTTTATCACGTTTGACATAGTGCATAAAATGCTTTTATATTATTTTTGTGCAAATAATAATAAAAGTATCATTTGTAGGTAATTAGATCATATTATGGAATAAATAAAAATGACAAATAAAACCATATCATTTTTAGTATTTCGAACTAGGATTTATTATGATGAAACATAATAAATGGAAATGACACATTTTGATTCTACAAAATCTTTTATTTCCTATGCATCAACCCCTCAAAAACGGAAAGTAACTACCTACCTACCTACCTTAAACTTTTTATAAATTAATGATGTAAAATATATTTGTAATATACAGGGTGACTGGAAATTAGTGGCGGAGCCGTTAAGGGGGGGTAGTCTAGGGTTATTCCGACAGATATCACTATGAGACCTACCGTCCTTACTTAACCAAAAAATTGATGTTTTATCAGCCATCAAAGTATTTTTTTTACATTTTCCGTTTTTGTTTAGCAGTTTTTGCATAAAATAATGACAGTTGCGGAGACTAACCAATTAATATTACTTATTTAGAATATCTTTGTTGCAAAACAAAAAAAAAGTAGGCCAAAATCACTTATTTTTTAGGATTTATTACTATTTGAAAACTTGGAAAGGGTTAAGTAAGGACGGTAGGTCTCATAGTGATATCTGTCGGAACAACCCTAGACTACCTCCCCTTCACGGCTCCGCCACTAATTTCCAGTCACCCTACCCTGTATAATATATTTTATTTCGTGTATACATTGTTTTAAAATTGCATTGCATATATGTCAAAGATATTGTCACACATACATAATTACAAACTTGGAAGTGTATAGTATGCACTGATAGTGTTCTGTATACTTTACTATGAAGTCTAAGTATACCTAATTTTGACCCAGTTTGAAGAAGATATAATTTCTAATACAATACGACATGCTTATTTTTGAAATATCAAATATTTACATATTTTTGCAAATTTATCACTGTATACATATCAGTGCACGAGACTGTACAAGAAAAACAGAGTTTTCTAAAATGGTAATTATATTAGATGCAATAGCACGTTTTAGTGAAAAAATCATAGTATACTTGGTAAATAAACAATTAATAACCAAAGTGTGTTGGTTACGTCTTCTAGTCATGGGTAACGGTCCCATTAAATCTAAAGAAATAGATTAAAATGGTCGAGAGCAAATTTTTGGTTTGCCCATTGGGCCATAGGGAGAATGATTAGGGCGTTTATAAGATAGACAAGTATCACAATTAGAAATTAAATTGGCAATAATAACGTAGAGAAAGTTTTTTGTATGTCTTGAAGATTCCCATGTGAGGTTCTTGCCGTTAAATTCCTTTATTTTTTTGCCGTGGTGGTCGTGGCGCGCGATCGCAAAAACTAACATAAGTCTATAACGGTTGGCACTGACGATCAGTTTTGCGCGTCAGTCCAGGCATAAAACCAGGGTAACGTCACTCTAAAGCTGGCCACTGACGATCACATTTTCCCATCAGTTGAACTGACGTCAGTCCAAAATTCGGTTTGGCGCATAGCGCCAAATAAACAATAAAGGAAAAGTCTGATACAAGGAGGCGTGGGCAAGAAGCCGAGGCAAGGCTCGGGCCACCACAGGCGTCTGGCCAAGCTGCAGAGACAGCGAGCCCAGGAGGAGACGGCGGCGGCTGCGGTGTAACGAACTAAAAGGCTGAGGGAAATCAGCAATGAGAGTCAGGAGGCGCTTGATGCCAAACGCGTTAAAACTCACGGGTCTTACGCGGGGGCAGTGAGCGCCTACAAGATGGCTATCATTGCTGATGACTATCCAGCCACTACGCTGGGTGAGGGTTCAAGGGGATCCAAGGACCATTTGAGAGCTGCTGGAGGCCGCGCCTGACCCTCTGCCAGTGGTCAATTTCGGAGGCATCTCGTTGGGTGCTATTCTCTTCACTTGTGAGGGTAGTAGCTCAGCGAGCTGGCTCCGAGCACAGAACGGCCTTACCGTGGAGGGTGTCGTGCTCAGGGTGGTTGACGCGAAAGATCTTCCGAAGCCGGTTAAAATTGCTAAGAAATCCCGTAGCGTCAGCCGCCTTGATGCTGGTAGGGAGTTGAGGATGATGCAGAGATACCATCTGGGCTTGCAGACTGCGGGCTGGAAGATCGTCGACACTGCGGACTGTCAGACGATCGACGACGTCGAGGGTCTGACAGTCCGCAGGATCGTGTTGATGGATGGCGCCTCTGCATCATTTATCAAGGCAGAGGGCTACTGCCTTAATACGGGCATCGACAAGAGCGTCTTTAAGCTTCTATAGGAGAGGCCTACGGACGAGCTTGTCGATGCCCAAGGCAGCGTAGTTGTGAGCGTGGCGGGAGTGACTGGAGGTGAGTGCTCCCAAAGCGCTTTAGAGGCGGTGGTACAGCCGGGAATTGTCGCACCGGTAGCGGCAGGCGAGGGTGTTGGGAAGGAGATCACACCAATGGAGTGTGGGGGGATCTCCTTGCCTAGATCCGAGGAGGATTTGGGGGAGCTCGCCCTGGATGAGCTGTTTCTGGAAGGGTCGTCTCCGTTGACTGTGCATACGGCATCGGATGGCGAACTCCGCTCAGGGGATAGGCGCTAGGCTGCTTTAAAGAGCTAAGGTGCGTAGAAATCAATTTACATCTTTGCAAGGCCGTAACTGCCCTCCTGGCACGCGAGCTTGCAATGAATAAATTCGATATTGCCTTGATCCAGGAACCTTATCTTTATAGGGGCCAGATTAAAAGTTTAGGTGGTACTTCTGGTACATTATTCTACAACTGTTTTACTAATGACATGAGGACTTGCGTCTATGTCAGAAATCACCTACACGCAATGCCTCTAATGAAGTTCTGTTGCAGGGATTTAACGGCTGTCAAGGTCCTTACGGGGGAAGGCGGTGATAGGCGGACGGTAATTTTAGCGTCAGCTTACCTCTCCTTCGAGAAGGCGGATCCAGTATTTGAGGAGATGCGGGAATTGTTAACCTGCATTGGCCGAGAAAACCAAGATGTCATCATCAGTTGCGACGCCAACACGCATCATGTAATCTGGGCCAGTTCAGACACCAATGCGAGAGGGGAGAGACTGCTAGAGTATCTGGTGAGTTCACCCATGCAAATTCTTAATAAAGGAAATAAGGCCTCTTTTAATGCCCGGAGGGCTCAGGTGATTGATATAACCATTGCTAGTAATAGAGCGGTAAATAACATCACAAACTGGCATGTGTCGGATGAGGTATCACTTTCCGACCACAGCTACATATGCTTTAGGTATAGACTAGGTAAGATCATAGGAACTGTGCAAAGGAAGAACCCTCGAAACACCAACTTGGAGGGCTTCAGCAAGGATCTCAGGAGGGATCTAGATGGTCAAAGCGACAAACTCAACTCAGCTGTGGACATAGAGTTTGAAACTGACAGACTTACAGAAGCACTGATAACGGCCTGGCAAAACAATTGCCCAGAAAGGAAATCAGTGGCAAAGAAACTACCATGGTGGACTTCAGAGGTTGCTCAAATTAGAAAAGCGACACGACAGGCGTTCAATGAAGCGAAGGCTATGAACGATTTTAGTGAATACAATAAGGCTTTAACTCGCTGCAGCAGTGCGGTTCGTAAAGCAAAGAGATCAGCTTGGAGAAAACATTGTGAACAGATACAATCTGTTCCTGAAGCAATGAGACTAACCAAGGCAATTTCAACAGCAAAAGCGGTTTCATTGTCCACAGTTACGAGGGAAAATGGAACACGGACAGAAACTGGTGGTGATTGATACACTAAAGGTTATGTTTGATACTCACTTCCTTGGATCGAGTATCATCCAGGACGAACATGACCCAATCAGCTGGAAGTTGCAGCGTAGTAGAATTGGACAATAGCTAAAAAGGTAGTAGATGAATCTAAAGTTAAATGGGCGCTGGGGAGCTTTCAACCATTTAAAGCACCAGGGCCTGATAACATTTACCCCATCCTACTACAGCAGGGCGCCTCCATACTGGGCCCCTACCTCTGCATACTGTACAAAGCCTGCATTGCGTTCGGCAATATACCCCGAATATGGAGGCGTGTTAAAGTAATTTATATACCAAAAACGGGTAAACCGGATTACAAAGAACCCAAAACTTTTAGACCAATAAGTCTTCAGTCTTTTTACTCAAGGCCTTGGAGAAGATGGTAGACAAATTTATCAGAGCGGGACCATTGAAAAAATTCCCACTTCATGGACTTCAATGCGCTTATCAGCCAGGGAAGTCAACAGAAACTGCTCTTCACCATGTGGTGAGTAGAGCGGAATCCGCCCTGGAGAACAAAGAGCTGCGTCTGCACATTCGTAGATATTGAAGGTGCATTCGATCGCACAACCTTTGACTCCATTAAAGTGGCAGCCAGGGCTCATGGCGTGCCACAACCGATCTGCAAATGGATAGAATGTATGCTAAACGGTAGAATCATCTACTCGGAACTACTAGGGGACAGCTTACTTGCTCAGACAACTAGAGGGTTCCCGCAAAGGGGGTTCTCTCTCCTTTGCTATGGAGCCTTGTGGTTGATTCAATCATAGCAAAGCTGAAGCATGGACCATTTTTGTTGGTTACTCTGATGATCTAGTTATCACGGTCAGTGGGAAATTTCACTCCACGGTATCGGAGCTAATGCAACGTGCCCTGGGTTTGCTGGAAGGTTTGTGTAATAGGTACCAATCATCTTTCTGTAAACCCCGGAAAAACGACCGCCAACTCCTTTAATAGAATGAAAAACCTTACGAAACTGGGAAACCTAACGCTTTGCGGCACCCAGCTTCCTTGGTCCAGAGAAGTGAAATATCTAGGCTTAACACTAGATAAAGAACTCACCTGGAAACAGCACATGGATACGACTGTCGTCAAGGCCTAAAAGGTCTTTGGTATGTGCCGGTCCACTTATGGCAAAATGTGGGGACTCAACCCCAAAATCATAAGATGGAGCTACATGATGATGGTGCGACCGATTCTCACATACGGCAGCATCGTCTGGTGGCCCAGGACCAGGCAGAAGATCTGTAAGAATGCTTTGATCAAACTACAGAGAACAGTATGCCTGGCGATTACCGGGCATTTAGAACCGCACCGACAGCAGCGCTGGAGGTCCTCACGGACCTCCCACCCCTGCACTCATAGAGACGGAGGCAAGGAAAGCGCTACACAGACTAAAGGTGGCCGGGCTGTGGGACGCATCTTTGCCTCTGACCAGACACACAAATTGGGAACCTAATGATACCCTTGATAGGATCATGGAAATGAGGTGCGACAAGATTGCACCCAAGTACATCTTTGAAAAGAAATTCAGTATACATGTCGCAACTCGGGACCAATGGAAACAGCCACCGTCTCAAGAGAAAGACAGCCTGATCTGGTACACCGACGGATCCAAATCTTTAGCAATTACTTTAAGCACAGTCAGAATTTGGGAAAGTTCGCTACTGTTTATCAGGCAGAAACTTTTGCAATTCTCCTGTGCGCTAATTATAATCTAAAACTCGCTCCCAAGAAGCGTAACATATTCATCCTGAGTAACATCCAAGCCGCGCTCAAGTCACTTATAACGTCTCGAATCAACTCCAGCCTTGTGCTTGAAACCACGAAAACTTTAAACAAGCTAGATAGGCACAACAGGGTGAGATTGATCTGGGTACCAGGCCACATGGGAATCCATGGCAATGAGATGGCCGATGCACTTGCTAGGGATGGCTCAGCGACCCCATATATTGGTCCTGAGCCGTTTGTGGCACTAGCATCGAGCACTATCAACAAAGCCTTCAAGGACCACATCCAAAACAGGCATAAAACCGAATGGAAAGAGCTACCCGGCATAAGACACGCAAAATCCTTCATAGGCGAAGATGCCCTAAGACGAAGTTAGATCATATGCGGAGGTAGCAGAAGGCAGGCCCGATTAATCACCGGTGCCCTGACTGGGCACTATGCCACAAAACAAATGCTCCACAAAATGCAACTAGCAACAGACAACCTGTGCAGAGCATGTGGAGGGGAAACGAAGTCTATGCAGCACCTACTGTGTGTGACTGCGACTCTTTTGCCAGGAAAATAATTAATCTTCTGGGATCGGCCTACCCGAAACCAGAAGATTTTAGGCTCTTCGTCCTCAAGGACACTGCCAAGCTTATGGCAATTATCTTTACTGAGGAGGCAGAGTGATAGGACGGGGTGGCATAAAAGATCCCAATGGGTCGCCGTGCTACTGCGAGAGGGAGACCTCTGCAGGCCCCACTAGATAAGATAAGATAAGATAAGACGCGCAAAACTGATCGTCAGTGGCCAATGGCCACCATAAGACTTTCAAAGCAAAATCAATCATATTGATATTTTTAAGTTATTATAACAATAAAATGCTGCTTTGAAGTTTCAGACCCAGTAATTTAATTAGAGCAATAATTTTATTCTGCGAAATGTGCAAAACCATCACGCGCGTGTGTTAAAAATTAAAATTTACTTTTTAACGAAGGGGTGCCCTGCGGAACACCAGCACAAATATTTTCATCTTAATGGTCTCGCTGACTCTCGCTTCGAGACCAATCATTCATCTAAGATTTTCATGTAAAAATTATTGTTTCATGCGTAAAATATAAAAGTAGTCGAAAAAAAATGTTTAAGGAGTCATTAGATTTGTGTACCTAGGTATTGTTTGTTAGTGTCTGTGGCGGCCTGCGTCGCCACATAATTTATTATCCTCACGTATTAGTTAAAGAGTTTGTAAGCAAGCACATTCCTAAACGCGTGCAGATCCGTAAAAGATATGACACGGCATCATCCCTCCAACATCTACGTAGTTATTATTGTATAAATAGTCTTGTAAGGTTTAGATATTAAGTTAGTCACAATGTAGTCACTGTAAATATACAACATCACATTAAGAGACGCAGTCGTTATTTACCATCGCCATGGAATCCCCTCATCTTCACAACCTCGCATACGACAGACGGAACACTGGTGACCCCGCTCAAGCAACAAGCAACCTTTCAACGGAGTACCCTGAAAAGAACACGTGAGTCATTTGGAATATTTACATCAACCATGGCAGTAACATTCTATTCAGCGACGGACACAACAAGATCTTCAAAATAAAATTACAATGCCGAGCCACACCAAGCTGCGACTGCGTCATTTAACATCATTCTTGGCCCTCACACCTCACAACTTTGGCTTCCTTTCCGGCACATCGTATCAAGAACGTTTCATCGACCAAGGCAAAGAAATAAGGTACCCGGAAAAACAATGCGAGATAAAATATACTAACGATTTCATAACTGCACACATTATGTCATAAATTGTGCGGCGCAGTGAACGCGCAAGTATTTCCGACGCAGCACTTTCCGCCGTTTGCTTTACGCTTGCGCAAGGTCAAGAATGCCGCTATACGGAAAGAATTTTGTATAGAGCTGTGGATTTTGCTATAAAAATAAATAAACAGAATCCAAAGGAAAATAAGCATATATGTATACAACGAGTATTCACCCGTTTAACCGCCTCACTTTTACCGACTGACAAAGTGGTATGAGGTATGGTATGTTATCTATACATACGGGAAGAGATATTTAGAAGCATTATTTTACCTGTTGATTGTTTTATTATTATATTTTATATGACAGTTACGGATAAAAAGTAATTTACTTAAATGCTACTAGCTACCTCCAGTGCGAATTGATTTCTTCGGTTATCTGATAAAAAGCCAAGGAATACGCCAGTCTGAGAATAAATATGAAGCTACAACGAAGTATCCTACTCAAAATGAGGATATTCGATAATTACAAAATATTTTGATTGTGCAATAAGATATTGCAGTAGAATAAATAAGCACAAAAATGAACCATGTTAGGGTAACTAATGTAATAATAAGATTTTAGTCAATTTTAATTTAATTTTTTGTTATTTACGTATTTCTTTATAATATATTGAATGCAACATGTCTTATCTCTATGTAATGTTTAATCTTAGTCAATTCTGATTTAAATGTTATGGTATTATTTCTGTTTATTATTAATTTATTATTAACGTGTATATTGTTAATTTGTTAGAATATGCGTAATTTTAAGTGTATACTTATTTCATTTAAAAATTTAATTTGTGTGTATAGTCTTGGTACTTATAACGTGATAAAAAATATTAGTAACAATATTAGGATGTTGAGAGGAATTTTAAACATACATTTTTCAAATCAAGTATCTTATAAAAATTATTCGTGTCGGTCTTTTTAAAGGTATATAAGTATTTTGTATATATTATATACATATCGAAGAATACCAGCAAACAGCTCTCATTAGCAGCATTCAGCAAGCCAGCCAGCCTTAAGGTTCCATCGCAGCAACGTAACGCTTCCTGGATCCTCGGCATCACTCGACGGTCAAAATAAGTACCGTCGCACTCCACACGTCTCGACTCACCCCAGACATGGTAGCACACGCTCGTCTCAAGTCACTGTAGACTGGAGAACACTCGTATTGTCAACGAATACTTGAGCACGCTCATCACGACTTAACGTGGATTAGAGCACCACTGGCATCTCCAAGCTAAAGACCTGATGGATTTTTCCGTTTTTCTAGAGGGGGAGTACTGTGGCGGCCTGCGTCGCCACATAATTTATTATCCTCACGTATTGATTAAAGAGTTTGTAAGCATATTCCTAAACGCGTGCAGATCCGATAAAGATATGACACGGCATCATCCCTCCTACATCTACGTAGTTATTATTGTATAAATAGTCTTGTAAGGTTTAGATAATAAGTTAGTCACAATGTAGTCACTGTAAATATACAACATCACATTAAGAGACGCAGTCGTTATTTACCATCGCCATGGAATCACCTCATCTTCACAACCTCGCATACGACAGACGGAACAGTGTCTAAAGAATTTGTTTCAAATTTCAACCTTGTGTAATGATCAGACTAACTTACAATTATGTTCTTTTAATGTATGTATTTATCTAATTCAGCGCATAGTACAAGGTACAAGTGACTTAAAACTACGTAAATTTTCACAATTTCGTGCAAGACCCCCTTATCAGCTCTTATAATGTAGACTACCTAGTCCTACATAGATAAATTTTGCGAACGTTCCGAACTTTCCTGGTGCGGTAATACCACAGACATATAATAGAAGTATGTCTGTGGGTAATACACGGTAACTTTCCTCATGTGGTAATAATAGTGCAGGTGCCAGGTGTGGTGTGTGGTGCAACTGGTGCAGGTAGAGTAGTGCATTTCTTCTACTGGGAAAACAAAAAAAAAAAATAGCAGGCGTAGTGGTGGGGGTGCGTATCATTTCATATAATGACAACTGAACTAATTTTAAATTAAGGACATAACGTTCATTGGATATAATTTTTACTTGTTCTAAATACACTTCCTATAACAATTTTACGTATATTGTTACGTTGTAAATTCGTGGCCCTGTCTGCCTTTACTAATCTACAAAAGAAGTTCGCAATGGTTGAATAGGACTTACCTGAAATCATCCTTTAGAATGATCAAATGTCCAAAAACATTAGTCCGTGTAGCTTGTTTGAATTAAATCCATTTTTCTTCACATTAAAGACATGGAGCCTTGGCTGACACATTACAAGACACACTTTTCTTGCATTTTCAATTAAAACATATTTCTAAATCAGTTTTAGTAAGACTTAAACTTACATCTAAAGAGATTTTATTCCGTGTTTACGTTTTGTATTTGACATAACACCATAGACAAAATGACAGCCACCGTAGCGACGCCTAGCGGTAGCGGGGCGAAGTAGCTGTCAGCTTTTAATTTCACATAAAAGATTCAATTTTAAAAAATAGTCGAAACAGTTCTAATAATAAATTACATAATAAATTAATATGTATAATAATTACTTTAAGTAATTAAATTTAATTCAAGCAAATCCGGAAATAGAACTAATTTTTTCTATAAGGACTTTTATCTAGAACATTCGAACGGGAGTAATATTTTTTATATGGATATTGTCTCTGCCCGTAGGGGTTACCAGAGAGGAAACTAATACTCCTTAATATTAAGACAGGGTGATTAGTGAGTTAAATATCACAAAACATAATTTTAAATTAAAGAAAAATGCATTTCCCATTGCTAAACGTTAATTTTTTTTTTAGGTCGTGTGTTGTTATTGTTGGCAAATTCTGTTAGCAGAGGGCGAGTTGTGACAGACGTCATATTTGATGTTTTGTTGGTTTGAAGGAAAATTGTAAAAGAACAATTTCTTATGAATTACCCGACAATGGAAGTAGAAATTATAAGCTGGCCTTCGATTTATAAGTGTTTCCGGCGAAGGGAGAGCTGCGGAGTTGCGACGCCGAAACGAGTGAATCTCTGGTGTGAAGTGGTGCGATAAGTTGAGATCAATGCACTCAGGAATCCGTGCCACAACCAACCGGTCGTGACGCCGCTGGCAGCCACGCGTAGATATAAGTTATCCTAGCGCATGCTTCGAGAGGCCCGTCTCGCCGCCAGGATTTAGAGCTGGGCCCTAAAGCCTGGACGCGAGACCTGCCTCTTCGGGGCACCAGCGGCCACCTGCTGCCAGCAAGCTGTCGCCGCACAGGCGTTGACGGTTTTTTGTACCCCCACTCTGGGTTTAATCGTTCTTTATTCAGGAACATATTTTTACATTAGGGTTTCGAAACCTTAACATAGTATTTATAGTATTTTCTTTTATATTCAACTACACCAAGCGTTGGTGAAGTTATGAAACCTTTGAGGATCTGCGAGTTCGACCTGTGTGAAGTTGTATGGTGAAATCGTCTCCAGATTCGGGTCTACATCCAGACCCTGGCGCCCCAAAATTAGTAATTTTATATCGGTATAACCCCACGGTTCTTTAGAGTATCGGCTTTAAACGTGTGAGAGTTTTAATACGGTTAAACGGTTTAAAACATTTAATTTAATATTTCAAGAGACGGAGTAATTTAATTTTAATTTCAACATCATACTCCAGACGGTACTGGTTTATCCCGACCCCCCATGACCCTAGCTCGTACGACTGAGATATTAGCTGGCTGGTTAGGCAGTAGTAGGAACAGTATTATAAAATTTATTTTAAATTAAAATTATCACCGACCCGCTTGGTCATTTTTGACTCTTAGGATTTTAGTGTGTTTTAGGGGGTGATATAGCTTTGGAATAAGGTTTAGATTACTTTAAACAGGAAATTATAGTTGGCAAAATTAATAGAAAGTTTGTAGAACTTTCATTTGAGATTGACCCTAGGGTCAATTTCAACTGATAGTTTTTTTTTTATGTTATTTCCGGCTAAATAAATTAAAAGGTGTAATGTAGATGATTTATACCTAACATAATATAAGGAAAAATTGTGACTAACCCCCTCTTTTGAATAATAAGAGTGAAATAAAATTTATTAATTTTATTTTATTGTTGTTGGACAAAATATTAGTGTGTGTTCTTTTACAATATACTGCCTAGCTGTTGAACATTTTATGGTTTTATTGGATAACAACCCACTGAAGCTTGCATTTGGGATTTTCTTCCTTTTCCCCAAAAGGGACAAAATCTCAAATGTAACAGTGGCGCCCAACGTGGGGCGCGAAAAAAAAATTAATTTCCCGGAACTACAGCCATAATTTTATTAAGTCCGATTGGGACAACTATTTAAAATGGTTAGAAGTTTTTTTAAACTCTTTAAGAGTAGATTCAGTACGTTATAAGACTAGGGAGGATGGTCGGCCGCATTTAACCGTTTCTATATATAATGCGGATTATTACGGTTTACTTGACTCGGGTTCATGCATTTCAGTATTGGGTTCCGATGTTGGCCAACAGTTCATAAAAGCTGGTGCAACCTTACACTATGATAGGTGCTTGGGCAACATCGTAACAGCCAATGACTCGCGTGCAACCGTAAAGGGTTATTTATATTTACCAGTTACTCTTATGGGAGTGACTCAAGTTATTAAATTTTATATAATTCCTGATATCACCACACCGTTAATTTTTGGCGTTGATTTTTGGAAGGCTTTTAATTTAGCTCCTGAAATTTTTAATAGATTGCCTTTTAAGTATTTTCAAAACTCTAAACTCCGTACTTGCGTATCGGAGGTTAGGCATTTGCAGCCGTTTGATGAATTAACACCCGTTCAGAGGTTGAAAGCGGAGTCATTAATAAATGAATTTAAGAAGGTGTCTTTTGAGGTTAAAGGGTTAGGTCGTACCCAACTGTTGCGTCATAAGATAGACACGGGTGATGTTTCTCCTATCAAACAGCGTTATTATCCACTATCACCTGAACGCCTTAAGGAACTTAACCGCCAGCTGGATGAGATGTTAGAGATGGGAGTAGTAGAGCCTAGCAATAGCGCGTGGAATAACCCAGTCCTATTAGCTCCTAAACCAAACGGAGAATGGCGATTTTGCCTTGACAGCCGAAAATTAAATGCAGTCAGCAAACAAGATGCTTATCCGCTTCCCTACGTCTCTCACATCTTAGATCAGTTGCGTGACGCTCGATACCTTTCGTCAATTGATTTAAAATCTGCATTTTGGCAAATTGAGCTTGACTCCGCTTCATCTAAGGAAAAAACCGCATTCACGGTTCCCGGACGAGGTCTTTTCCATTTTAAGGTTATGTGCTTTGGGTTGACGGGGGCACCAGCCACCCAGCAACGGTTAATGGACATACTGTTTGGTCCTGAGTTTAATAATAAAGTGTTTGTTTACTTGGATGACATTATAATATGCTCATCGACATTCGAGGAACACATTTCGCTTCTTAAACGGGTTTTAGAAAAGTTACGACAGGCTAAGTTAACGATTAACTTACAAAAATCCTGTTTCTTTCGTCGGGAGTTAAAATATCTAGGTTACAGGGTAGATGAACATGGTTTACACACTGATCCGTCGAAAGTTCAGTCAATAGTCAACTTTCCCACACCTACCACCCGGAAGGAGGTGAAAATGTTCCTTGGAACAGCGTCGTATTATAGACGTTTCATTAAAAATTTCAGTTCTATAGCGGCACCTTTAAATGCACTTACAAGTACTAGCAAAAAAGCCCCGCCTTTTAAGTGGACTGCTGAGGCAGAAACCGCGTTTACTACTTTAAAAACAGCGTTGGTCTCTGCACCAGTATTGGCTTGTCCCGATTTTTCCCAGCCATTTGAGATTCATTGTGACGCATCCAGTTTTGGGATAGCGGGCACTCTGACTCAGTTTATAAAGGGAGAGGAGCATCCAATAGCATATTGTAGTCGTTCACTGAATTCGGCAGAACGCAATTATTCGGCGACGGAGCGAGAGGCCCTAGCGGTGGTTTTTGCTGTAGAACACTTTCGTCCTTATGTGGAGGGAGGTCCTGCGTTTAAGGTGATAACCGACCACTCGAGCCTGAAGTGGTTCTTTAATTTAACCAATCCTACGGGTCGATTAGCTCGTTGGGGTTGTCGGTTATCGCCTTACAACTTTGTTATTGAGCACCGCAAGGGCAAGGACAACGTAGTTCCAGATGCACTATCGCGTGCCGTTCCGGTGCTCGAAATAAAGGTGTCTGACGCAGACACTTGGTTCCAAAAGTTGTGGGACAAGTGTGTTAGTACTCCTAGGTCGTGTCCTAACTTTATTATTAGAGACAATAAACTTTTTCGTTTTTCAAAAAATAAATTCGGTGTGGCGAGTGATTATGATTGGAAACAAGTGGTACCGGAGGGAAATCGTCTGGAACTTTTAAAGAATCACCATAGTGGTGAATTATCTCCACATTTTGGAGTATTTAAAACTTATAAACGACTTGCACTACGTTACTACTGGCCTAACATGTATAAGGATGTAACTAACTACGTGGGGAAATGTGATACGTGCGCCGCATATAAACACTCACAATTGCCAACCCCTGGTCTCTTAGGTAGCGCGAAAGACTGCTCTAAACCGTTTGAAACAATAAGTTTTGACCTCGTTGGTCCCTTGCCACGGTCTAGAGCGGGCTTCACATATCTCTTTGTGGTCGTATGCTGTTTTACGAAATATTGTTTGCTCTTTCCTTTACGAAGAGCTGTTGGTAAGGCTATAGCGCAGAAACTTGAAGATGGCGTTTTCTTGGTTCACGGCATACCCCGTACGGTGATAGCGGACAACGGAACGCAGTTCACGGGCAATGAAATTAAATCTTTGTTGGAGAGGTACAAGGTACCTCAGGTTCACTTTACACCTCGCTATTGCCCCAGCGTGAACACAGTTGAACGTTATAACCGTACGATTATGACCGCCGTATCAATTCTTGTGGAAGATGACCATAGATCGTGGGATGTTAATATTTCGAAAATTCAGTATGCAATAAACACTTCCACTAATGAAGTAACACGTTTTACCCCATTCTTCCTAGTACATGGTAGGGAGGCAGTTAGTTGCGGAGAGGTTTTCGGCAATAATACCGATGGACCGCTCACCCTGGCGTGCGCTTCTCGCGGTGTATATGCGGACCAGTTAGGCGTCTTAGAGGAAATTTTTAATAAAGTGAAAGGCGCGCTTATTAAATCACATGACCGTAGTGCTCGTCATTATAACAATGGGAGGAGGCCCTTAGAATTTGAGGTGGGTGACACTGTGTGGAAAAAGACATATCCACAGAGTGACGCCTCCAAATTTTTTATGGCTAAATTAGCTCCTAAATATGAAAAATGTTTTGTTAGGAAAAAACTTTCCCCCCTAGTGTATGAATTAGAAGGCTGTAGTTCCGGTAAAAACCTTGGTGAATGGCACATCAAGGACTTTAAGTCTTCATGGGAAGACTAAGATGTATTAGTTTTAGTAATTTATCGATCATTGTATCATGGTACAATGTTTTGCTTGTTGTGAGCGGTTGAAAAGTGACAAAGGAGGGCTGTATATGCCCTGTAGTCGCTGCTGTTGTTGGCATTGGTGGCTGTATATGCCACGGTGCTGGAATTCGTTATGTGGTTTATTTTGGTTGCTAGATGGTTTAAAAGTGACGAAGGAGGGCTGTATATGCCTTTAAGTCACTGCACTTTGGGCGTTTGTGGCTGTATATGCCGCGGCGCTGGAAGCTCTTAAGAGGAGCTTGATGTTTGTGGTTGTGTTTTTGCGCATTGGAAAGTTTCGACTTTTGGCGTGATGACATTCTATTTGTTAAGTTGGAATGTTTTAATTCCTTTTTTTATATATTTTAATATTATAGGTTAGATACCTTGATGGAAGGGTTCAATCTCCGGACCGTTGGTGAGGCAACGAGATGATAGTCCTGAGGATGGTGGCCATTTATTGGCGGGCGTGTAGGCTGCTTTGATGGAATTCGGTTTTTTTTTTTTTGTTGGATTTATTTAGGGGCGGTTAGCCAAACTTTTAGGTGGTGGTGAATATTTGTTGGTTTGGGTTGTGGGTTTTCTTTTGGTTTACGGCTGCCCAGCCGTATAAGAAGTTTACTGGGCATTACTTTAAAAATGTGCTTATAGGTAGGAGCATTTAGATGTTTGTGTATTGAGGAGGTATCGTTTGTCAGGAAGGGTAGACTTGGACGTGTAGACGATTCTTACATGTATTTATTATTTTATAGCTCTTTGGGTTTCGTCTTTTCCATGTTTGTAAATGGATCAGACCTTACCTGTAGAACATATATAAACGTTTGGTGTATATATTTATTATTTTGTGCCTCTCTGGGCTTCGTCTTTTCCATATTGCTTAATGGATCAGACTTACCCAGTGGGATAACTGTAGGTCTATTTCAGTAACCTGTATAGTTAAATAAGCCATTCACCCCAGCGGATTAGTGACTGGTACCAAAAGCCTTAACGCGAGGCGTCAGTGCGGCTGGTGACACTGTAATAATAGGTTAACTGTATAGCCACCAGTTTTTATGTTTATGTAATAATATCATTATAACCATAATTAGTGTATTTAATATATATAAAGTAATCCATCATTTATAATCTAGTATTTTAGTAATATTCATATTGAACTCCTAAAGGTTTGTCTTTTCCATATTGCTTAATGGATCAGACTCACTTTGTGAGTCTATTGTGGTGACTTTTCAGTAACCAGTATTGTTAAAAAAGTAAGCCATACACCCCAGCGGATCAGTGACTGGTACCAAAAGCCTTAACGCGAGGCAACAGTGCGGTTGGTGACACTGTGATAATATGTTAACTGCATAGCCACCAAGTTTTTAGATTTATGTAAGAGTATATTATAATTGATATTATTATATTTATTATGTACATTAGTTTATATTCATATAGAAGTTTGTATATTTTTTGGGATATACAAACTATATATATATGGGATATTTGTATATTTAAATATATATATATATATATATATATATATGAAGAATTGTCGTACACAAGGCTGCGTTTTGTTGTTTTTTTACTGTCATAGCATATTGTATAGCTATTTACAGGAAAGTTTTAAGTTATTGTGTAGTGCAGCTACACGGGTAGGTTTCTTTTGGTTGTTTGTGCTTGCTTGGTTGTTTGAAGTGTAGTGTGACGCTGGAGGGCCAGCGTCGAGATTTGCCCTGGTCGGTCAAATCTCTGGTGGTTGGGGAGGTACTGTTACGTTGTAAATTCGTGGCCCTGTCTGCCTTTACTAATCTACAAAAGAAGTTCGCAATGGTTGAATAGGACTTACCTGAAATCATCCTTTAGAATGATCAAATGTCCAAAAACATTAGTCCGTGTAGCTTGTTTGAATTAAATCCATTTTTCTTCACATTAAAGACATGGAGCCTTGGCTGACACATTACAAGACACACTTTTCTTGCATTTTCAATTAAAACATATTTCTAAATCAGTTTTAGTAAGACTTAAACTTACATCTAAAGAGATTTTATTCCGTGTTTACGTTTTGTATTTGACATAACACCATAGACAAAATGACAGCCACCGTAGCGACGCCTAGCGGTAGCGGGGCGAAGTAGCTGTCAGCTTTTAATTTCACATAAAAGATTCAATTTTAAAAAATAGTCGAAACAGTTCTAATAATAAATTACATAATAAATTAATATGTATAATAATTACTTTAAGTAATTAAATTTAATTCAAGCAAATCCGGAAATAGAACTAATTTTTTCTATAAGGACTTTTATCTAGAACATTCGAACGGGAGTAATATTTTTTATATGGATATTGTCTCTGCCCGTAGGGGTTACCAGAGAGGAAACTAATACTCCTTAATATTAAGACAGGGTGATTAGTGAGTTAAATATCACAAAACATAATTTTAAATTAAAGAAAAATGCATTTCCCATTGCTAAACGTTAATTTTTTTTTTAGGTCGTGTGTTGTTATTGTTGGCAAATTCTGTTAGCAGAGGGCGAGTTGTGACAGACGTCATATTTGATGTTTTGTTGGTTTGAAGGAAAATTGTAAAAGAACAATTTCTTATGAATTACCCGACAATGGAAGTAGAAATTATAAGCTGGCCTTCGATTTATAAGTGTTTCCGGCGAAGGGAGAGCTGCGGAGTTGCGACGCCGAAACGAGTGAATCTCTGGTGTGAAGTGGTGCGATAAGTTGAGATCAATGCACTCAGGAATCCGTGCCACAACCAACCGGTCGTGACGCCGCTGGCAGCCACGCGTAGATATAAGTTATCCTAGCGCATGCTTCGAGAGGCCCGTCTCGCCGCCAGGATTTAGAGCTGGGCCCTAAAGCCTGGACGCGAGACCTGCCTCTTCGGGGCACCAGCGGCCACCTGCTGCCAGCAAGCTGTCGCCGCACAGGCGTTGACGGTTTTTTGTACCCCCACTCTGGGTTTAATCGTTCTTTATTCAGGAACATATTTTTACATTAGGGTTTCGAAACCTTAACATAGTATTTATAGTATTTTCTTTTATATTCAACTACACCAAGCGTTGGTGAAGTTATGAAACCTTTGAGGATCTGCGAGTTCGACCTGTGTGAAGTTGTATGGTGAAATCGTCTCCAGATTCGGGTCTACATCCAGACCCTGGCGCCCCAAAATTAGTAATTTTATATCGGTATAACCCCACGGTTCTTTAGAGTATCGGCTTTAAACGTGTGAGAGTTTTAATACGGTTAAACGGTTTAAAACATTTAATTTAATATTTCAAGAGACGGAGTAATTTAATTTTAATTTCAACATCATACTCCAGACGGTACTGGTTTATCCCGACCCCCCATGACCCTAGCTCGTACGACTGAGATATTAGCTGGCTGGTTAGGCAGTAGTAGGAACAGTATTATAAAATTTATTTTAAATTAAAATTATCACCGACCCGCTTGGTCATTTTTGACTCTTAGGATTTTAGTGTGTTTTAGGGGGTGATATAGCTTTGGAATAAGGTTTAGATTACTTTAAACAGGAAATTATAGTTGGCAAAATTAATAGAAAGTTTGTAGAACTTTCATTTGAGATTGACCCTAGGGTCAATTTCAACTGATAGTTTTTTTTTTATGTTATTTCCGGCTAAATAAATTAAAAGGTGTAATGTAGATGATTTATACCTAACATAATATAAGGAAAAATTGTGACTAACCCCCTCTTTTGAATAATAAGAGTGAAATAAAATTTATTAATTTTATTTTATTGTTGTTGGACAAAATATTAGTGTGTGTTCTTTTACAATATACTGCCTAGCTGTTGAACATTTTATGGTTTTATTGGATAACAACCCACTGAAGCTTGCATTTGGGATTTTCTTCCTTTTCCCCAAAAGGGACAAAATCTCAAATGTAACAATATTATTCATTTGATATAATACTCATATTCTCTAACAACTTTTTCTATAAAACTATATTGGTAGAATAATCATATTCTTTATCATAATTTGATATAATTTTTGCTTATAAATAAAAATAGCATTTAACCCTAAATTATATTATCATATACAGTCGTGGTCAACTAATTAGGGACATTCAAGATAGTGAAGAGCAATAACCGGTTATGTACATATAAATATAAAACCCTATTGATTTTTCAGCACCTATTATTTGCATAATTTGGTCCGATTACTATACTATAAATGGCTGTAAATAAGAGAATAATTAAATAGAAAAAAGTATTTAATATCAAAGGTTGAACATGTATTAAATTTTAAGGTATAATTATGTAGCTGGACATTTAATTAAGGACAGTAAAGTATAATGATGAATAGAGTTAAACAAAACGAATAATCTCCAGTATTATAATATTTTTAAAAGCTCCATTTTATTACGTGTAAAATCAGTACCCAGTAGCAAAACCTTTGTTAGTAATTACCGCTTGACACCGATGTGGCATAGACATTATCAGTTTCTGACATGTTTCGATAGGAATGTTTGCCCATGCCTCACAAAAAGCTTGATTAAGTTGATCTAAAGTTGTGGTACGATAAGTTGAAACTTTTTTCTTGATTTCGTGCCAAAGGTGCTCAATTGGGTTGAGGTCCGGGCTATTTGCTGGCCAATCTAGCACCGATACTGACTGACTGGTAAGAAACGACTTGACTGAACGGGCGGTATGTTTCGGGTCATTATCATGCTGAAACGTCCATATAATAGGGAGATGCTCCTCAGCATAGGGAAGCATAGTTTCCTCCAATATTGTTTTGTATTGATGTTGGTCTAAGTTACCCTGAACTTTTCTCACAGGTCCCACTCCACGTCCAGAAAATGAACCCCAAATTTTAATGTTTCCACCGCCATGTTTCACCTGCTTTTTTGTGAATCTTGGATTCATTTCCGCTTTTACAGGACGCCGTACGTATTGCCTTCCATCTGAAGAAATTAAATTAATCTTGGTCTCGTCAGAGAATAATACATGTTGCCATTGGGCGTAGGTCCAATGTCCATATTTACGTGCAAACGCCAAACGAGCATTTCTATGTTCTTTCTTCAACAACGGTACTTTGCGAGCCACTCTTCCGAACAACCCTGCTTCTACCAGACGTCGTCGAACGGTCCTCGCTGATACACCGGCTCTTTCGTCTGCCCCAAACACTTCGTGTTTAATTAAAATAGAGCCTAGAAACGGATCTTTCTTAGCTAACCTGGTTATCATTCTATCTTCTTGCGGAGTTGTTTTTCTCGATCTTTTTGTCCTGGGCACATTTAAAGCTGTGTTATTGCGCCTGAAATGTTGCACTGCATTGCATACCATAGTTTTTGAACAATTTAAATGTTCTGCTATCCCTCGGTATGACCAACCACGCTCGACAAACTTCATGATAATTGTTCGTAGTGTTGGATCGCAACTTTTATTTTTGCCCATATTTCTTCAAAATAATTCTCAAAACTTAAAATTAAAAATCTGGATTGCCGCCAAAACTACCACAAAACAATAAAAGAAGAAATAAAAAAGTATTGAGATTCAAATTTTGAAAATAGAACGCAATATCTCAGTGTCCCTAATTAAATGGCCAGCCAGCATTCTTTGAACAAATAGCACACTGATAATCTATCAGCTATACTGTAAAGAGGTTTAATGTTTAAGAAGTTGTTATTGTTTGTATAATCGGGCACATCAATGACTAATTATACTTACGTGTAAAAGATATGGAATATTGTTAAGACTCGTTGGAAAATAAAAAATAAATTCACAATTTGGCTTAACTAGAGATTGTCCCTAATTAGTTGACCACGATGTATAAAAATAGGAAGTGTATAGAGTGCCACAAGCGGCACTGTATCTCCATCGGTTAGGGAACCGTAAGTATTGCGGTATAATAGTGACGCCGCCTAAGCTGCCGTAAAGTTTTTGTTAGACAACAGAAATACTAGCTGCCCTACTCCTGTATGTCACGTGATAGGTTAGAAATTTGAGACAATCGCGAAGCGCAGCGTAGCGATTGTCTTGAATTTCGAGGTTATTTTTTTTATTAGACAACAGAAATCTAACTCCATACAAAAATAGCTTTTGAATATTATGTCGTCTGAACATTACGACAAATAAAAAATATGTTACGGTTCCCGAACCGATTGAGATAGAATGCCGCTTGTGGCACTCTATACGCTTCGTACTAGGATGCCGTCAAATTACGGCATCGTAACCGATCGTACTAGAATGCCGCTTGCGGCACTCTATCCACAGCCTTAAAAATATTGTCTTAAAAAGTTAATACGTTGGGATTTCGTTGAGGTTGTGCTAAAAATTCAGTGACAGAAACGAATCGCGGCAAAACCGACTCCACGTAGACTTGTCTGCCCTACGCTAGATGCCCTGCATGCAAGCTGGTTGTTTGCTCGCACGCTGCTTGCTTGCTTGAATGCTGCTTGCTTGCTTGCATACTGCTTGCTTATTACATGAATAATGTTTCATATAATAAGATTATTATATCAAATGTATATTACATCAAAAGTACATTATATCAAATGAAATAATAGAAATTAAAATTATATTAAATGTTTATTATATTAAGTCAGTTGTTATATCAAATGAAATTATATGAAATGAAATTATATTATCTGAACGTTAGGCCATAAGTATTTATATCAAACATTACACACCCGAGTGGTGGTGGTGATAAATTGTTCCAACAAACATTTCGTTGCAACCACGTTGCAACATAAAGAGAGCTGCTATCTTCTTTATGTAATGAAATGAAATGAAAAATAATTTATTTAGCTACAACACACGAGACAGTTACAACGATAACATTAAAACAACTAAGATTTTAAAAAAAAACAAAACACTTAATGTTTATTAGCATATTAGTGTCTCACGGCCGCAGTTAAACAGGCAGCCAATACAGCATTATGTCAGGTCCAATAATATGGAACCTGACGCTGGTTTTCAATTGGCTCCTTAAAAAAAAATTCTTTTGACATATGGATGAAAAAAGTCAATATTAAAAAACAGATAAATAGGGTACCTAACAATAGACATACTTACATAAGTTTTGAATCCATGTGATAAATACAACAATGTATATAAAAAAAAACAACAGACCACAGCCCGTTGTCCATTACAAAATTAACATGTATGGTACGGAGAAGGAAGATATCGTATGTTAAAAACGAGGTAACATTGCAAAACAAGCAAACTAAACGCGGATAACGCCGACACAGAACTTGAACAAGAACGATGGCCCAGAAGACAGGGAAGCAACCTATCCCAACGTTCTGTAAAGCAGACGTGTTTAATTTTTTAAGGTCAGAGCAATGCTTAGGGTGGGAACTGATCCTCTGTTTCCCTCCAGGGGCCCAGTCTGCTAATTTACGAATGGCATAATTGAATCGCAATTGGATCGCATTGTAATTGTTTGACACATTTGGTATTCTCTTACTCATTTACGAATACCAAATGTGTCAAACAATTACAATGCGATACAATTACGATTCAATTATGCCATTCGTAAATTAGCAGACTTGGGCCCCAGGACACCCACCGGCTAAGGCGTGCCATCACCAGTAGGGGATACAGCATAATCTACGGTAACAAGCATCCCGCCCTGGACATATTTAGGCTGGCGCACACACACACACACACACACACTCACACATACACACACATATACATTCACACACACCCATATATCCTCACATACAGACACACACACACGGAATAAATGATATCTCACCGCCTAAATGAAAGATATGTTAGCATTGCAAATACCCAAGTCAAGTTGCGAATCAAGTAGGTATTTTTTAGATGCTTTTTAAATACTGCTAGGGAATTTGCAGCTCTCAAGGGTGTTGGGATATTATTCCATATCTTGGCTGCGGCGTACCGGAAGGCACCCCTGAAAGATGCAGACCTATAAGTTTTAGTAGACACTGTCTTGAGTGGGCCGTAAACAGCGTCAGCATAATTTAACTTAGACAGTACCAGCGACTTTAACTGCACACGCAACTCCTCGGACAGAAATGGCCTTATTCTGTAAAGTAACTTTAGTCTATAAAAGCAGTTCCTGACCCATTCAGCAATATGCTCTTCAAATCTTAGGCTTTCGTCAGTATTGAGTCCGAGGTTCCGAGCTATATGTCTCTCAATTGGCTTCCCATTCAGCGTAATGTTTAGTGCCGTTGGCAAATCGCTTATTTGTTTTTTTGTGCCAAATAACATAAATTTTGTTTTTTTTTGGTTTAACAAAAGACAGTTCATATTTGAGCACTCTGAAATCCGGTTTAAGTCCTCAGTCAACTCCTTCACTGCAATCTCATACTTGCTTGGTTTAAAAGATATATAAAGCTGAATATCATCTGCATAAATATGATACCTGAACTGCAGGTATACATTTTATGACGTCGGCACAGTACAAATTGAATAGGATCGGACCCAATATCGAACCCTGGGGGACTCCTCTATCGAGCGTCTCAGGACTCGATTGCAGATTGGTTCCATCTCCTAAACGCAGGTTCACAAGTTGTTTATAGCATCGAAAGCGCGTGAGTAGTCCAATAATACGAGCAATGTACACGTGCCTTCCTCCTGAGCTGTTAATATATTATCTGCTACATCAATCAGCGCCGTGGTAGTGCCTCGCTTCTTCCTGAAGCCTGACTGAAATTGTGGAAGAATATCATTTTTTTCAAGATAATCAGTAAGCTGCTGGCAAACCACTCTTTCTAAGATCTTGGAGAGGCAAGGAAGAATACTAATCGGGCGCAGGTCTTTAATATCTATTGGATTAGAATTCTTAGGCAGTGGTCGCACTATGGCTGTTTTCCAGCAGTCAGGAAAAACAGATGTCTCTATTGAGCTATTAATGATGTCACATATGTATGGCAACGTGAACGGCAAAGTCATAAAGAGCATTTCCAATGATATACCGTCAGAACCTACTGCGTTAGACTTTAGTTTAAGAATTATTTTAGTAACATAGTCACGGCTGACTGTATTGAGCGTAAAAGAGGTAAGTATCGCAAAGACTATGATATTCATAAAATGTTAAATTTGAAATGCTAGTTTGTGAATTTCCCGGGACATTAATAAAATTAGTATTAATTATATTCGGGTCATTAAAGTGAGCTGGCAATTCAAAATTCTTGTTTGATGGCAAAATATTGCTCTTTAAATTTTTGCACAAGGTTTTGGGGTCGTTAATATTTTTATTAATATTGAATCGAAAATAAGCCGCTTTTTCGTTGTATAATGATGTAATCACTAATGACCGTAACTGCTTGTAGTAACGTTTTCGCGGCAGTGATTTGTTTTTCCTGTACTTAGCCAACGCGTTGTCTCTCAATCTCATCATTAACTTGATATTATCTGTGATCCAGGGGGGGGGGGGCGGGCTCTTTAATAAGGCACTTTTTAAGCGGCGCATGTATATCAAAAACTGTCAAGGTGTATCTGTTAAACGCTTCCACCTTTTCATTTACTGTAGTCAGCAAATACAAACTGTTAAAATTAAAATTAAATAAATCTTTATTAATATTATCAACACTTATGTTTTTGAGGGGCCTATATTGTACTATAAGCGGCTTACACTTCTCTATTTTAACGTTAAATTCGCAAATAATAGTTGCATGTCCAATCAGGTTACCTAAGGCTTCCAACGATATACGCTTTGCTATTAGATCGGTACACACGAGATCAATTAATGATTCACTGGTGTGTGTGAAATGGGTTGGAGAAGCGACTAACTGTTTAAGACTTAGACAGTTAAGACAGTCGTTCAACCGTTTAACCCTAGCGTCGCCAGTATTCAATAAATTTACGTTAAAGTCACCCAGGAGCACATAATTATCACAGCCCCCCAGAGCAGTAATGGAGTTTGTAATAGCATCTAGAAATAGTACTGAATCCAACCATGGAGGACGATACGCTGTGCCAATTACGATGGTCTTCCCATTAACGTTCAGTTTTAACCACATCTGCTCAATCTTATCATACTTGGGTTCGATTGGAAACAAGCAAGTGCGTGCGCTGATGCCCCTTCTAACGTAAGTATGTTGCAACATGGGGTCACGAGGTCACGGACATAACGACAGTTATGTTAGTTACCCCAGCGGGATAACCCCTTCAGATCGGCTTCAAATTACGCACCGATTTAGTTGATAATGTGTTTAAATTTGTAAGCAAATACCAAAATTTGTTGATCAATAGTTATCGATATATCCCATGCTAAAAGGTATCCCACTGGAGTCACGCTCGTTAAAGTTATTTGACCTCAAACGAGCATCAACGAGACGCTCTACTGATATAGTTAATGTGCTAAGTTATTGTTGATTCAATTACGAATCCATCAGTGAAAATTCCAGAATTCTACCTTAGTAGTTACCGAGTAATCAAATACCTACTTTTCGTCAAAATTCCGCCGAAAAGTAAGTTCTAGTTGAGGTATAAGAAAAAAGGCGAAATTCATGTAGGGAAGATTTTGTTGACTCTGAGAGAAAATTTGTTAGACAATAACGAGAACTCTAGCTACAGTACATCCTGAGATATAACGCTATATAATTATGGTTATCCCGCTGGGGTCACGGTGGTGTTACCTAAACATGGTTTTTCCACAGGAATAGAGCAAATAGTGAGTTTATGACTATAGCCAAGATTTTGTTGATGTAAAAATCTAACCAGTTCCTACTTTTCAGTTTCCTAGGTACAGTATTTTAGGAGAAATTAAAGTTTTTAACATTCCATACTAAAAGTACGCGCTTAAGCCGATCAAATTAAGTTGTTTCCTTATAAAGACCAAGATGGCGGCCAACTTTTTTGTATAGGGGCCGATATCCGATAAGATGTGGTTGGATGGACATATTCAAATATTGGTACACCATAATGTAATACACCTGATATCACCATATACCAAATGTTATGTATGAATAACTATTAATATCAATACCTAAAGGTGTTAATGTAGATAGATAGATTTACCCTTTTATGGTTTACTATTTAATCTAAGGCATGTTGAAATAAAATAATCAAAATTTAGCAAAGTAGGGGAAACGGTATAGTTAGTTATTGGCCACATAAGCAACCTAAGGATCGAAAACTTCAATTAAAATAAAATTATCAATTAGAAATAAATAAAATTTATCGCGTAAGTACCTGGTTTTATGTTAATATATTTAATAGTTAAGACACCTTTTATTAAGCATTTAATGAATAAAATTAACATAAAAACATAAAACATAAAATCACAGTAATTGGCCATATTATTACAGTAATTGGCCATGAGATCATACAGTTATTGGCCACTTCAATAATGTATATTATTAATAAAATTGATTGGCGAAATATTTGTACGCGCATCACTCCAGAACGGCTGCACCTATCTGGCTAATTCTTATTTTGTTGTTTGCAATTTTCTGGCCAAGGTTTGTATTACACCAAACTTTGTCAGTACGGGTACGGGATCTACGCGGAGGTAGTAGTTGCAGGCGCGCTAGTAAAATATAAAATTAAGCTTATGAAAAAATTTAACTTCTGTAAATGTCTTTATGATGATTTTCATCCTCAGAAGGTTCAGATTCATCATTAAACAAAAAATGTCAGTCATGGCAGCAGAAAGCTCATCGTCATCTGGAATAAACTCTTAGTGCTAAACAGGAATTCTTTGACGATGATAAAACTTTTTACAAAAACTAGACGCCGCGCCGCTAGCAGCTAGACCCCGGCACGTATTAACAAGGAACCAGATCTAATCTTGATTATTGAGTTTAAACTGTAAAGTAAAGTGTAGAGTAAAAATTGACTGCTCTCAAAGACTTGTTTTGGTTTTTATTTTTTCTTATGCCTCGCCAAACCCGCCTGGGTAAGCCGGGGTATCTTCGGCATTATTTCTTCTTACGAACCTGATTTAGACAAGAAAATAATTATGTTTTTTGATTTACTTTTAAAAAAAAACGAAATAAATTTAAAAAATAGTTATTGGCCTACTTTTTCTATGGGATAGCTGACAGTTATTGGCCTTGGCCATAATCTGATAATAATGTTTTAAAATTTCTGGCAATGGGCGATTTTCTGACAGTCCAAATTAAAAAGAAAAAATTAGTTTAAAAACACTCGATAGATGTCGTTTTATGAAAGCCGAGCCGTACCTACCTAAGGGCTGTAATAAATTCTACACTTTTACTTGTCTACCAAAAAAATAAAAAATAGTACTTACCTATTTTTATTCAGGACATCCAGGACCTATTTCTATTTTGGAATATAATAAATATTACGCAGCCATACACGTGCTCTTCATGAACTCGCCTTTACTAAGCGCCATACTAATCTATGCTAAGCGCCATCTATGAAATCATTTACGAACCAATTTCTTTTTTTTATCTCGGATAATCGCTCATTGCATATGATTTTTAAAACTATAACAGAAGATGTTTTATTTATAATAACGCTATTAATTGTGTTTTTTTAAATAAAATACAGTAATTGGCTTAGGAGGCCAATAACTAAAAGTTACTCATTATTTTTGACAGTTATTGGCCACACCATAATTTCGTTTATTAAAGAAAATTAGGTTCATCGTCATCAGCCTATAAACGTCCCACTTCTGGGCACAGGCCTCCCACGTGGACAATAGCACGTGGGGATATTGGGCCATAACCTACCGCGCTGGCCCAATGCGGGTTGGTGGGTTTTAAGGACTGCCATCTTACGACAGCAACCGGGACCAACGGCTTAACGTGCCTTCCGAAGCACGGAGGAGCTCGAGATGTTTTAAATTTGGTCACCCATCCAGCGACCCGGCATTGCGAAAGTGGCTTAGCAAGCAAGATCGCAAGCCGAACTCTTAGGTTATTGTACTATAATTATATATTATAATTTCAAAAGCGGCGGTTCTACAATGTGCACCTACTACTCATCTATTGGAGCTTGAAAGAGCGCAGAGGGCTGTCATTAAGGCGATGCTAGATAAACAAAATCAAAATCAAAATCAAAATAACTTTATTCAGTAAGTTTAAATTAAGCGTTTTGAATCGTCAAATTTTTTATTTTTTTATATGGATGGATGGATAGGCACAGGAACCCACCCACCCACCCCACCCATTTAGGAAGTCTTTTAGCTGTGGAGAAGAACGGGCACAACAAACTCCACAGCTTTATAATAATATAGAGGTAACGACATTTACAAAACAATATGTCGTAACCAAATTATACAGTCAATAGTCATAAAACAATTATATAAAATAAAAGATAAAAACAAAAGTGAATCTACAAGTTTTACTCGGGCACTATGAACGCATTAGAACAATGTATGCGAAACTAGAGGAATGTTAATTCCATGCATTTTTGTCATTGCTGTAATCGCTTACAGTGTAATAGCCCTTTTCTAAAAGTCTGTCCTTAACATGTGTCTTAAATTTGTCAAAGGGCAAAATTATAACATCGTTCGGGATTTTATTGTAAACACTTTGTCCCATAAATGATCCAAAAACTTTCTGAAGTCGAAATTTAGGAATTACAAGTTTATACTTATTTCTAGTATTTAGTTTGTGTATATCGCAATTTTTTTTGAAATGAGTAATGTTTTGACGCACGTAAACAATACAGTTATAAATAAATTGTGATGCAACTGTAAGAATATTTATTTCTTTAAACAGCTCCTTAAGGGAGTCACGTGATCCTAGGTTATATATGGACCTTATTGCTCTTTTCTGTAAAATGAAAATGGTTTCTATATCTGCTGCTTTACCCCAAAGTAGTATACCATAGGACATAACACTGTGAAAGTAACTAAAATAGACTAATCGAGCAGTTTCCACGTCTGTAAAATGCCTAATTTTCCTAACAGCGTAAGCAGCTGAACTAAGTCTCCCCGCAAGGGTGCTAATATGAGGGTACCACTGTATTTTTGAATCTAAGGTAATGCCTAAGAAAACTGTTGAATCAACAAGGTCCAACAGTTCACCATTCAGTTTAATTTTATTTCCTATAATATTCTTTACGTTAGGTAGAGTAAAATTTATACATTTGGTTTTCTTCGCGTTTAATTGAAGATTATTAGTAGTGAACCAATTCAACACATCTGTTAGGGCACTGTTGATGTCATCAAAACTATTTTTATTTCGATCAGTCTTAAATATCAAAGATGTATCGTCAGCAAACAAAACAATATTGCAAAAGTTTTCCGCATAAAATGGTAAATCATTAATATAAATTAAGAATAAAAATGGACCTAGTATTGACCCTTGTGGGACCCCCATTAGCACAGAAGATCCGGATGATATGGATCCGTTCACGCTAACTTTTTGGATTCTGCCGCTAAGATATGATTGAATCAATTTCAAGGCATCAGAGTGCACTCCATAGTGTTTTAGCTTTATTAAAAGGGTATTGTATTCAACGCAATCAAAAGCCTTGGAGAGATCACAAAACACTCCAAAAGCATTCTGCGATCCCTCCCAAGCCTCAAATATGTGTTTTAGCAGAGCTACACCAGCATCAGTAGTAGACCTTCCCTTGGTAAAACCATACTGTTCACTGTGAAAAAGGTGGTTTATAGCGAAGTGGGAGCCGAGTTGATCTAAAATAAGTTTTTCAAAAACTTTACTAAGAGTAGGTAAAATCGAAATAGGCCTGAAATTGCTCGGGTCATCTTTACAACCCGATTTGAAAAGTGGCAGAACTTTGCTATGCTTCATGAGATCTGGGAAAACTCCTTCGTCAACACAGCTATTGAATATGACTACAAGAAAAGGCGCAATGGACTCGATAATATTATTAATAATTTTTGTTGAAATATCCCACAAATCACAAGTGGTTTTTTTTTAAAGATTTAAAGGATTTAAGTACGTCTTTACAGTTTACGTGTTTAAATTTGAACACTTCATTACACATGGGTACATACTTTTTTAGCAGAATTTCTGCATTACTTGGTGAAGAGTTGAGTAACATAGTTGTGGCAATTGGTATATTTGTAAAAAACTGTTCAAAAGCATCAGCAACTTTATTGTCTTCACTTAAAAAGCTATTGCCTATTCTTAAAGAAAACTTAGTATCACGTGGCTTTATTTTACCAGTTTCGCGGTTTATGCAGTTCCATGTTGCCTTTATTTTGTTATCAGACTTTTTAATTTTTTCACTAATAAATAATGACTTGGCACATGCATAAGCCTTCCTAAAAGTTTTCGAATACTTTTTGATATACTATAGAAAACTTGGACAATTATTATATTTTTTCTGCTCATATAAGTCATACAACTTAGCCCTACTTTTATGTAAACCAGCTGTAGCCCAATCCCTAAATTTCATTGAAATATTAGTTTTAAACTTTTTAATAGAGAAAGTTTTATTAAATTCACCGTTTATAAGATCAAAAAAATGCTTGTAAAGAGCATCTGAATTTTCCTGTATAAATGGTAAACATGCAAGTTTAGCAGTTATGTTATGCTTGAAAATTTTAACCCGTTTCTCAGTCACTGGCCTACAAGATATTTCTTCTGAGTTAGGGTGTCCATATTCAGTAAAAACTATTTTTTGCCCACAGTGATCTGAAGATAAATTAGTTAGTATAAACTTAGACTCAGGAGCAAAGTTACAAAAAAAATTGTCTAAGCAGGTTGCAGTGGTTGCTGTAATTCTAGTCGGTTCTCTAAATTGGTAATCCAAATCAAATGATTTAAACAACGAGATTAATCTTACACTAGTTGAATGACTGTCTAATAAATTTACATTGAAATCCCCACAAATTACTATTTTCTTTTTAGATTTACAAATCTTCTTAATTACATCTTCCATAGTGGCTTCAAAGACACTAAAATTACCAGAAGGAGGTCGATATACACAAACAATTATAAATTTCTCTAACTCGACACATGACAGCTCAATAACGCGTTCAATAGAAAGGGAAACTACATCCTTTCGTTCCGTAATCTTATGTTTACTGTAATTAACAAATATTAAGGATCCGCCGCGAATTGCATTTGTTCTAGTAAAAGCACTGGAAAGCTGAAAGTTCAATTTCTAACTCTTTGCCGGCCAGGCCCTGCATGTTTTGATGAACTATTTTAATTTGGATAGGGCTGGCTTTTGTCTTACCTCTTAGTTTAAACTAGAGGCTGTGCAAGACTTATCAACTAAATTTACATTAGTAGAAATACTAACAGTGCGATAATTTTGTGTCGACATTGTTATACTACTTATAACTGTGTCTTTTAAATTATATGCTAGTAATGATGCTATCTGTAGCCTGTCTTTGTATATTAAATACATAGAATCAGTAGTCAACTTAAAACTAGATATAAATTTATTTGTATCAAAAAATACAATACTGTCACTGTGACGATAAGTGGAGTTATACAAAAGTAAGTTCAAATCAAAGATCTGTTTGTTTTGTTTCCACGATAAGTTACAGGCATAGGGAAAGGCACAAACTATTATTTTACAATGACTTTTAAGGACTCAAACCTAGGAGATACCCAACGGACAAACTGAACGAGGAAGCTAACCTACTAACAGTTAGACAGTTATCTATATACAACTACGTACTTCGCCTCCACAAAACGATCGATCCAACGACATTACCACATAATTAAAGACGCATATACGAACTCATATACCCAATTATAATCTAACACTTACTAGACGTCAAACAATCTACACAGGGCCGTTATTATATAGATATTTCAATGAATTGGACGTTATTTATAAAATGAACAAAACTACTTTAAAATCCACTCTAAAGAGTAAATTAAGTTCTTTAAATTACCTTGCAACTGAAAAAATTCTTCAGAGCTTTAAATAGAAATACTTTTGCATATTTAAGTGGGTAATTTGCGTTTTTCCGGCATATTATTAATACCTACTATTAATAAATGAAAATTCAAAGAAATTATAATTGAATCGCATAAAAGTGTGTCAAATGTGTATGTTAAAATGTGGTTGTCACTCAGTAAACAGCTTTGTTAATGTTACGGTTGAATTTCTGTATATTTCATATCTATACATATTTGTTTCTATTATCAAATGTAATAAGATAATTACTTTGAAGTGTATAATTTTCTAATCAATTCCATTTGATCATTGTACGGGGTGGAGGGCTAACTACTTGAAATGCAGGATTTTCCTAATTCGGGTACTAGCCCGCCATAGTCTATACTGCGTCCCAACTGTACTATGCCCTACTTGTAGTTCGGTGTGATTTTAAAGCTGGCCACTGACGATCAGTTTTGCGCGTCAGTCTAGGCGTAAAACCGTGGCGTCACTTCAAATGGTTTTACGCCTAACAGATTTCCCCATTCACTGGCGTCACGCCGGCTCGTCAGCCTCAGCGCCGTCAGTTAAAACTCTGGAGTGACGATTCGACTTTCACGATCAAATTTTGGACTGACGTCAGTTCAACTGATGGGAAAAACTGATCGTCAGTGGCCACCTTAAGTTACCGGCTCGTCAGTCTCGACCGGCCGGTACAATCAAGTTTGAACTTTAGTGTTTGGCTCTAAGGATCAATATTCATTGGAGAAGTTCGAACTGACGCGAAACAATCAATTTTGAACTTTATTGTTTGGTGCTAAGGATCTATATTCATTGGAGAAATTCGAACTGACGCGATTGGAGTGACGATCACACACTCACGGTCAGTTTGGCGCGACGCGCCGGCTACTCCGTGTCGCGCCGTCAGTTAAAACTCTGGAGTGACGATTCGACATTCACGATCAAATTTTGGACTGACGTTAGTTCAACTGATGGGAAAAACTGATCGTCAGTGGCCACCTTTAGGAATCAATTTGGTCGGCTTAAGCGCGTACTTTTAGTATGGAATGTTATAAACTTTAATTTCTCCTAAAAACTGTACCAAGGAAACTGAAAAGTAGGAACTGGTTAGATTTTTACATCAACAAAATCTTGGCTATAGTCATAAACTCACTACTTGCTCCATACCTGTGGAAAAATCATGTTTAGGTATCAACACCGTGACTCCAGCGGGATAACCATATTAGCTTTATATCTCAGGATGTACTTACTGTAGCTAGAGTTCTCGTTTTTGTCTAACAAATTTTCTGTCAGAGTCAACAAAATCTTCCCTACATGATGTTCGCCTTTTTTCTTATACCTCAGACCAAATTTGGTCTGAGACCTCAAATAGAACTTTCTTTTCGGAGTAATTTTGACGAAAAGTAGGTATTTGATTACTCGGTAACTACAGAAGGAAGAATCCTGGAATTTTAACTGATGGATTCGTAATTGAATCAACAAAAACTTAGCATAATAACTATATCAGTAGCGTGTCTCGTTCCTGCTCGTTTTAGGTCAAATAACTTTGACGAGGGTGACTCCAGAGGGATACCAGTATAAGTACGCATTGTACGCGACGTTCTATGTTTTAGCGAAACATTCATAGAAGCAGGAACTGGGGGAAACTTAAATTTGAAAGGATATAAACTGGCAACAACATATTCAAGATCGCATGAGAGAAGGGGCGGAGTCTGTATAATAATCTCTTACGAAGTTGAAACTAGAAACGTAACTTTTTTGACGGGTTTGGCAACGAGTTATGTTTTCGAATGTTGTGGTATCGAAATTATAGAAATTAAGTGTATTGTTATATGTATAATAATATACAGAACGCCAAGATCTAGTGTAAAACTATTTCTCGAAAAATTCGAACTTTCTTTTCCGGTTTTGAATAGGGCTAATCCTCTGAATCGCTGGTATTATAGTAAAAGGGACTTTTGTCTAGATAATACTACTAAATTTCGTGAGTGTTTAAGCAGTTTACAGTGAGCTGACGTGTATGAAGAAAAAGATGTTAATATTGCATTTGCTAATTTTCTTGATAATTTCAAACTATTTTATAATCTTAGATTAAAACAAAAAGGGAAGATACGGCATGCTCCTACTTGTAGTCATTAAAAATATAGTTCTACTCAACTACTTAAGCAAACACTCACACACGCACGCCTATAAAGTGTTTATCGAGCAAGCGAGACAAAGCGGTAAGTTTCAACGTCAGCGCGAGGGAGTCAGCGAGTAGCGCGTTGACGTCTCGGTCGCTTCGCAACAGACGCGTACGTACGACCGATTCCGACGCCACTGCGGAGTAGCGTCTTTCTCTTTTTCACACAGTAGAATATCCGCAATAGCGCGATGTAGCCAGTTCGTTTGGCAAATTGTGACTGAAGTAAAATTGTGCCAATAAGCCTAATTTTGGCGGCTCACTCACGAGACGCCAATGCCGTATCTTCCCTTTTTGTTTTAATCTAAGTTTATAATTTATGTTTCCCATTCATAAGAATTAAAATTCAGCCTAAAAATAAATCTACGAACTGGTTCACAAAGGGTTTGAGAAAATCTGTTATTATCAAGAGGCAGTTACGTTTTGCTTACTACAGGAAACCGAATGCTGTTTCCAAATTAAATTACCAAAAATACTCAAAACTTTTGACACATTGTATAAACCAGGCTCAACAACAATGACCTTCAACAATTGACAAATAACATATACATAAATAAATCTAGAAATATCTGTAAGGCTACTTGGGACGTGATAAAAAACAAGACACAAAATATTCTTATTGACAAAAGTATTGATCGAATAGCAGTAAATAATAAAATCTATAACAATCCTAAAGACATTGCAGAAGTTTTTAATAACTATTACATAGATATGACAAATACTTCTTCTACGCAGTGCCAAAGTGACATATCACTTGTACAATCTAGACATTCTAGTTTATTCTTGGCTCCAACTGATGAATATGAGGTTATGAAAATAATTACTTCGCTCAACCAGACAAGCGCTACTGGGCATGACGAAATAGAAACAAAAATTGTAAAATCATGCAAAAGGGAAGTTGCATCTGTGTTAAGTTTTTTATTAAATCTCTCGTTTTCTACAGGTATTTTTCCTGAAGCCTTAAAACCATCAGTAATAAAACCTCTCTTTAAAAAAGGATCTAGAGATAGTGTAGATAACTATAGACCTATATCTCTTTTGTCTATATTGTCTAAGATATTTGAAAAGGCTATGTACTTACGTTTATTGAGTTTCTTGGAAAAATTTGATGTAATTAAATTCCAGCAATATGGTTTCCAAAGTGGTAAATCGACCACGTCAGCTGCATTCTCCCTAATATATAAGGTACTTACCTACATGGATAAAAGAATCCCTGTCACTGCAGTTTTTTTTGATATGAGCAAAGCCGTTGATTTTGTCTCACATAAAATATTACTTGAAAAATGTGAGCAAATGGGTATCAGAGGCCTAGCAAATTCATGGTTGAGTAGTTATCTAAGTGATAGAGTGCAGTATGTAGAGATTGCTAAAATCAACAGTGAAATGGAAATAGAAAATCACAGGTCCTCAACGAAGCTTAACACAGTCGGAGTCCCTCAAGGGAGTGTTTTGGGCCCCTTATTGTTCCTTCTATATATAAATGACCTCCCGGATACTACAGAATATACTTGTACCTACTCTATTTGCTGACGATGTATCTGTTGTTATACCATGCAACGATACTAAAACACACAATAATGAAATCAATAATACTATTAATAAAATTATAACATATATGAAAAAGAATAATCTTAATGTAAATTAAAAAAAGACGACATTTATTCAATTTATAAATAAAAATTATAAAAAAGATAGTTTAAATTTAGGTTTTGAAGGTTCTGCTATCGAGGAATCTCATCACACTTTGTTCCTGGGAATAGTCATAGACGATAGGTGTTCTTGGGCCAAACATATTGACAAAATATGTAGCAAAATAAATTATTTTGCATATGCTCTATGGAAACTTACGAAGGTTAGTGATAAAAGGGTAGCCATCCAAGCATATCATGGCTATGTGGCCTCTTTTCTAAGGTACGCAATTTTTCTTTGGGGTAACTCCAATGATATTATATTAAAAAGAGGTAGATAGGTTATGTCAGTACTAATATGATTTCAATAATGGACCGAAGCGTCGTACATACGAAAACCTGAGCATGCGCTATACTCACTAAATATTACGATGTTATACGGCCGAGGTAACTTGTCACTTCTAGTCGATGATCTCATATGGCCGCATCTGCCGAGTTAACTTGATCGTATTCTAAAGTGTGAGCAAGATAGCATGACAACTAGTAAGAGCGTAAACAAGACAGATACATGTAGCGCTGTGTCATTTCGAATTACATGTCAATTTGCTGTCGCACTCTATATTTTTATGACACAATTTATTCTGACATTTTGTAGTTGATAAATAATAAGAACATAAATCAATTAAAATTTAAACTCACGCATGCCACTCATGATATATAATTTCATGACCTTTTATGTAGTTCGCATGACACAGGACAGCATATTTTTTATTAATTTTCGGAAACAAATACATGCAAACTGACACTGTCAAAGTGTCAACACTGCTAACGCTTTTGTGAGACTACGCTTAGGGTAAGCCAATTACGAGGGCCACACCGAAAAGATCGGGAATGGAATACTTTTGAATAAATTAGACTTAAAATCTTTTTAGTATTTGAAATTTAGTATTCTTACGAACATAATTCCATTTTTGAAAAATAAAAATTTTCAATAAAAGAAGAGTGGTAGCTATTTCAAATTAAGAAGTCAGTGAGAAAATGGAGCTTACGCGGGAACATTTCCGTGCGATAATTTTTCACAACTTTCGCCGAGGTTTATCTCAAGAACAATGTCTTGCCGAGCTTGTTTCTATTTATGAACTTGAAGCACCTAGTAAAACGACTATATATCGCTGGTATTCTGAGTTCCGTCGAGGACGTTTATCTCTTACCACAGTTCCTTCTACTGGTCGGCCAAAAACAGCGGTAACACAAGAAAACATCGATGCTGTACGCCAATTAATACAAGAAGATAGACATGTGACATACGAGCAGATACGGGCTTCCCTCAGCATTGGTATGACAGCCATTTAAATAATATTGCATGATGAACTGGGTGTCAGGAAGTTAGTTTCCCGCTGGGTGCCCCATCGCTTGACCGAAGAACAAAAGTCGGCTCGTGTTAATTGGTGTCGGTCTTCTCTGCAACGGTTCGATAGAGGGAGCTCAAATGCTGTTTACAATATCGTCTCGGGTGATGAATCGTGGATTTATTCATATGAGCCCGAAAGAAAACACCAATCGACTGTTTGGGTCTACGAAGGTGAGGTCAAACCAACAAAAGTTGTGCGCTCTCGTAGCGTGTCGAAAAAAATGGTCGCTTCGTTTGTATCGAAAACCGGACATGTGGCTACAATTCCTTTACAGGAACGGAAAACGGTTACTGCTAAATGGTACACAACAGTTTGTTTGCCGGAAGTCATAAGAGAACTTCGTAAAAGTAATCCGAACCGTCGCATAATCCTTCACCACGATAATGCGAGTTCCCACACCGCTCGGCAAACGATCGCGTTTTTAAATCAGGAAAACGTGGAGTTGATGGACCATCCTCCATACAGCCCTGACCTGAGCCCCAACGATTACTTTACATTCCCAAGAACTAAAGATTTGCTACGTGGTCAACGGTTTCCAGGTCCAGAAGAGGCAGTCCAAGCTTATAAATCGGCCGTTTCGACTATGTCTACTTCAGACTGGAATTACTGTTACAATAATTGGTTTGAACGAATGCAAAAGTGCATTGATTGTCACGGAGAATACTTCGAAAAACAATGAAAGTAAATATTATTGTGTTATCTTTGTAGTTTTTTCTATTCCCGATCATTTCGGTGTGGCCCTCGTAGCATAGTTTTCTGTTGCCACTTTTTGGCACATGTAACACATCTACCTCTTTTTATTGTAACATCATTTTATTGTAACATCATTGGGTAACTCGTGTCATGTTGGTCAGACATTACTTTCACAGAAACAATGCTTAAGAGCTATTTGTGGTGTGGATTCCTTAACATCTTGCAGGCCTCTTTTCAGGGAACTCAAAATCCTTACTGTCTCAGGGATGTATATTTTCGAAGCTTGCATATTTGTTAAAACTAATAAACAGTTATTTGAGCGTAAAGAAACATTTTGCAACTTCAATACTAGGTATCCCAATAGACTTGTTCAGCCTGCTAGGACAACTTCTCTTTATAGCCGAAATGCGTACTGTATGGCAGTTAAGATTTACAACAGATTACATGACGAAATGAAAAATCTGCCAATAGTTAGTTTTAGAAGTAGATTGAAGAATTGGTTGATAATTAACAGTTTTTATTGTGTTGATGAATATTTCAATAGCTTTAGACTTCAGATTTAGCCAACCCAAATATTTTTGCTCTCTTATTTGACAAATTTTATTAACTAATAAGACATACCTATTATATATATATATTTTTAATTTTTTGACTTATTTAATTAATCAGTTTTATATTTAAATAATTAATAAATAGTAATAAATTTTGCATGCCAGAGTCTGGTGATTCGAATTTTTGTAACAACTTTATGTACCACTTTCAAGCCAAATAAATGATTTGTATTTGTATTTACTCTTTAACATGGAATATCTCGATAACTATTGATCAACAAATTTTGGTATTTGCTAACAAATTTAAACTCTTATTATCAACAAAATAAGTGCGTAATTTGAAGCCGATCTGAAGGAGTTATCCCGCTGGGGTCACGGACATGTCGTCGTTCTGTGCTGTGACTGTGAGTCAAAACCACCGTGTACCTATATGAAAATTGTATGATGAACTTATTGAATAAAATGCACCGAAATTGCATTTTCGCGCTCGAATTCAACTTTGCTCCCATAATATAAAATCAAGTACAAGCAGAATCCCTTCACCTGACGAAGTGTCATGTCTGTTGAAGAGTTAGCCCAAGCTTCATACAAAAGTGCCCATGGTCCTTTGAAAGGTTGCGAGCGGTCCCCGCGAGCCAAAGTGAGCCAGTGCCACCTTTCAAATTTGCCTCTGGTGCCACGGCTCGCGAGCTGGAAGTCCAAGCCAAACGGCTTGCGAGCCGTGCTCGGCGTCCACACGAAGCGGGTAATCAGACGCATTGCAAATCTATTGTAGGTCTTAGAAAAAACTTCTCACAGAGTATACATGTAGTTTTTATTTTTGATAACAGCAAATAAAAATAGATACCTATAACAAAATGCAGCATTTCTCCGTTCTCCGCGTATGACATATTCAACTAGTGTTGCCGAACTATCGATAGTTGACCTCGGAAATCATTTATAATAAGTATCAATAGTATCGATAGCTCAGTTTGGTACAACAGTACTGCAATACTATCGATAGTATTGAAGCTCAATATCGTAATTACTATCGATAGTATCGGCTATGAGTTGACTATTGTAACAACAATCAATACTACCGATATTTTTGAGCTATCAATAGTAGGCTGTAACGATAGTATTGATTGTTATTGCAGTAGTCAGCAGCAATAGTATTGATACTAACGATATTAAGCATCGATAGGATAGATAGATTGATGGACTATCGATAGAGAACTATTGAGCGACAACACTATATTCAACAATTTCAACTTGTTTAGATCTAACAGTAGGTAATCATTCAAGAAGGGCGTTTGATAAAGTGCCCTATGTAGTACCTACAGTGCCCTATGTAGTACTGTACAGGAAAAACATACCGACATCCTGATTTAATTCACTACTTCATGTGGTATATATACTACTAACTCAAAATCTGACCTAGTTGGAATCTGACCTACTTGAAATCTGACTTACTTGGAATCTGACCTACTTGGAATCTGACCTTAATCGCCATAATCCTATTAAGATAACATTTTCCATTAGGCATATTATTATTAGACTAAAATTACATTAAATTATTAATTTCTAGTTAAGTTAGTCATTATTATTATTACTTTATTAACTAACTTGGTATAATATTAAGTCGGTGGCCTCACTTTACTACAGTTTGGCCTAATATATGGAGGTCATGGGTTGGGTGGGTCCCACCCAGCAATTTGGAGGTCATGGGTTGGGTCCCACCCAGCAGGCACATCAGACAGATTACAACTATTACAATAGTTACACATACAATTATCAAAACTAGGTAAAGAGAAAAAGACTGAATCCACAAGTTTGTGTAAACAGAAAAACAAAATATATCTTTGTCTTAATCTAGGTACATACATACTTTTAATGTATTATTATTTTTATTAGTCATGATATCATATTATGCTGAATGGTTTTATAAGTTTTAAAGTACCTAAGTACCTATTTCTTTAGTATATATTCCTTAAGGCGGGTCTCCTGCGACACTGTTTTGTGTTTTCTAACATCTAACATCAAACATCTAACAAATGTGGGCGTGGCCTACGTACATATTTTGACATATTTTGTTATATGTTTGATGTTAGGTGTTAGAAACCACAAAACAGTGTCGCAGGAGACTCGCCTTTAGAATTTTTCTCTTTATACCACCCTCTGTATTAAAACATAATAAACATTTTCAAATTGGTCAAGCTAATTTAAGGTAAACCCTAGACTAACAAACAGCAATTTATTTAATATACAGCGTGTTTCTTGCCAGGTGTCAAGCCGATGTGTGGTGATAGGGAACTACCATAACAATCTATTGAACCCCCATGTATGTTCTACGTTTTTTTGTAATTTTTAGTATAATATAGCCTATGTCACCCGGAGATAGTGTAGCTTCCCAACAGTGAAAGAATTTTTTAAATCGGTCTAGTAGTTTCGGAGCCTATTCAATACAAACAATCAAATCTTTCCTCTTTATAATATTAGCATAGATGAAAATTACACAATTTCTGATCTACCATGTTCAAAGACCGATTTCAGCAAAAAATGTCCCATTTAGTAAATCTTTTTTTGTATTAGTATGAAAGCATATTTGGTCGGGCAGTTTTTTAAAACTAGTCAGAAGCTATGGAAAATCTTTTTTTTTTATAAAGTCGAAAATTCCATTCTGTTCTGATTAACCCAATTTTTAAAGTTAAGATCAAAATTTTAGTATCTTAGGTTAAAGTTAGGAAGAAGATTTTTTTACTTGTAAAAGTGCAATTAATAGGCATTGTATTAAAAAAGAACATCGAAGAAAAGTCAACCTAAAAAAATATATAATTTTAGAGCAGTCTCGTCTTTGAATCACAAAATAACAAAAAAATATAACTCGAAAACTACAAAAAATCGTATCAATAGGTATGGTAGTTCCCTATCACCACACATCGGCTTGACACCTGACAAGAAACAAGCTGTATATTGATAGAAGATACAATACTTAATATAAGTAAAAAAAATGAGTAGTAAGTACCTAGTTGTGTTATAAAAAAAAAGGGTTCTTAAAAACTTATGTTGAATCAATTTCTTATTTATTTTCAGTTTTAGGAACTGATACTTTTTATTGGCACTGATAAGTTTATATATCATCTGAATTTTGTAAGGTAAGTAAGCCTTGATATTCCATTTCTTTGTATAGAATATCCTGGTTGAGAGTGTGCAAAATATCTTGAAATCTTTGCCTCAAAGCTAGATTTTCCATTCCAGTTATTTCATGTTTTGTTCTCTGTCTGCGCTGTTTGAGCTCATCTAATTCAGCTTTCAATTGTACTATTCTGAATGTCATATTCTTATTATCTTTGGACATGTCATTATTATCATGTGAGTGATAATCAACATCTTCTTCGGAAGACAAGCCACTACTTTTCGGATAGCTGGCAGATCCACTTGTTACAGTGTGGCTTGCTGTCGTTTTAGTTTTAGGTTGAAACATTTTAGAATTAAATTCTATAGGAAGTATATTTCTTTTACTACTTGATTCTCCCATTCCTTGCATTGAATTTGTATCAGACAATCGGCTGTCATAAGCCGAAGGGTGACTGTCTTCCAATTCTACGTTGACATTGTCTTCTTCAAGGTCACTGTCACTAACAGCTCCACCAAAAATGTCAACAACATTTGATGACTCTGAATAAGCAGATTTTGAATTTAATTCCCTTTTCTTGTCAGTTTTCAATTTTTTTGGTGTTTTTACATTTACATGTGCATTCTTTTCCGGTTTTGAATGAGACTCTTCTTCTTCCGTTATTACCTCCCAAGTAAAACTTACAGCTTCATTATCAGCTCTTAAAAGACGTTTGACTTCTTTTTCGATTTCAGGTGCTTCAGCAAACTTTTTTCTTAATGTTTTACGAAATCGACGCTTCCTAACGTTTTTTGATGGTGGTGTAATGCCGTGAGGCCATAGAAACTTTTTATCAACTTTATATGGATCTTTCTTCTTTTTTGCAGGTAACTCTTCTTCTTTATCGGGTTGCTCAGGTTCGTCTTTACAAATCATCATCTGGCATATATCTGCAGTTTTATAAAAACTTTTATTGTCAATTGTTTTCATAGACTCTATAATAGTAGGAAGGTCAACTATTTTTGTGTGCAATAACCAGTGGTCCAAGCGTACTTCTCCGTGGCGCATATCATTTTCTATTTGAATTGTAAGACGATTCTTTAGGGGGTCACCAGATTCCAAAATTCCTTTTAATACTTTTGCTGGTTCTTCAGGAAGCCTCATCACAAATTGAGACTCAAGTTCAGTAGGATACTCAGTTTCTCGTTTATCTCTACTCATTTTGACGAAACACAATGAACCAAGCCAACCAAACAACACAGAGCAAAATAGATAACAAGTCAATAAAACTTAGAACTTAGGAATTTTTTTCCTCTTACCGTTTTAAATTTCCGTAGTAACTAGTAACTACTGTGCCCAAAGCGTTTTAATGAATCACGAATTCTCGACCAAGCTAAGCCAGCCAGCCGCTTACTGATCGCTGCTGCGCGCGCAGTGCTGGCTGCATTGCATTATTTGTTTTCTGTGATTGCATGCATCTAATTAATCTAAAATAATCGATCGTAAGGCGAACGCTACCACCACAGATCACTTTTAAACTAGTCGGAGAAACGTTCCTTTTTCTGAGGAGAAACGCTACAAATCTAACCACAGACTACGCAAGGATAATTTATCTGAAGCCGCAGTTCCACATTCGCGCGAGTGGCGAGTCGAATGGCGAGGCGAGGTGCGTGCGCGATTGTGTGAACGCACGCTCGTCACTCGCCTCGCGACTCGTCTCGCCGCTCGTGACGCTCGCGTTCGGAGCGGTCTTTTGGACGCGAGTCAAAGGGCACGAATGACGAGGCGAACTTAGTGTTTACACATTCGCTCTCTCGCTCATTGTATTTTTATTGTTGATCAAGCAACATATACCGTATAATAAAAATGGAATAAAGTAAAGACAGAGTTCTAACGTTTTTGGAACTTTACTAAGCTCAAACAGTTATTTGGTTTGGTTTCCAAAACACGATCGACACAAAAATAAGTAAAAACATTATTTATTAATAATCATTGACACGCAGATGCTGCTAAAACGTAGACGTCATCCATTCTTGCAAGTTGAAGTAGAAAAGAATACACGCGAATGTGTAAACAGTCACTCGTCTCTGTTTATGGAAGGCGAATGTTTCGTCGAACATATCGTCGAATGGCGAAGCGAGTAGCGAGCACGCATGTGGAACTGTAGTATGAATGACGGATTACAATATTTTTTTTTAATGTTTAATGGCGCGCTCGATTGGTGCTTTAGCCAAGGCAAAGTAAAAGATTAGAAAGCGGTTTTTTTAAATTATATACGAAAAAAGGGAATTAAAGGAATTAAGAACGAAAGGATCAAATACGATTAGATAGGAATTAATGATTGATTTAGACTTTGATATTGTTAATGGACAAAAAGGAAGATAATGCTTTGTAAATATGATAATCATGTGTAAATAATAAATAGGATATAGAGGATGGAAAGGAAACATGAAGTGATGTTAAGGATTCAAAAAAATCGGAATGATTATTTATAGGACATGCAAAAAAGATATGATTAAGGTCACCAGTATCGTTACCACACTAAGGGAAGACAAAAAGGGAAGATACGGCATACTCCTACTTGTAGTCATTCAAAATATAGTCCTACTCAATTACTTAAGCAAACACTCACACACGTACACCTATAGAGTGTAAATCGAGCGAGCGAGACAAAGCGGTAAGTTTCAACGTCAGCGCGAGGGAGTCAGCGAGTAGCGCGTTGACGTCTCGGGCGCTTCGCAACAGACGAGTACGTACGACCGATTCCGACGCCACTGCGGAGTAGCGTCTTTCTCTTTTTCACACAGTAGAATATCCGCAATAGTGCGATGTAGCCCGTTCGCTCGGTAGTCGCGTAGCCGGTAAAAAAATACTTACGATAATTCTAAAAGTTTTCATTTTTGCTGAGTGTATAGATTATATGGATTGTGAGCTACTTTTAAAAGGTTAGAAGTTTTATGACTGTGCTTTATGTATGGTTTAGGTATTTCATAATATATCGTGTAACGTAATGTATATAATATTAAAGTTTGAAATGTTAAGTGTTTTTTATTGAGAACTATCATATCTTTGTGTTGTAAAAAGTTTAGAAACATAATATATGTGGAACTACGAATATCACAAAATCACTCTTTTTTTCTTTAAATAAAATTTTAAAATTTATGAAATAATATTTAAGACTTTCAGTGGTTAGTAGTATACATGTTGAACAAAGTTTAGAAAGTTAAGTGGTGTGCTTCTTTGATAATTTCATTTTTCTTTCGTAACACACGCAATAATAAATTAAAATTGACAGAATCGCTCATACATGGCCTTCGTAATGCTATTTTATACCACACAAAAAATTAGAAACATACATGCAGTGCATTTTGTTTAAATCACGAATAAAATATTTCGCTAACATACGTTTGTTTATGTGGGACGCGGGCGGGCGCTGGCGCGGCGCGGCGGGCAGGCGCGGGGCGAACGCGGAGCATACCTACTTACACTCTTTAAGACAGATATTCCACTCGTCACGTCAGACGAGTGTGTGCGTGATGGGCGAACATAATACAAGAAGACGTAATGCAGAAACATAAACTAAGTACCTTAACCTACTTACTTTACATCTTGGCTGACATCAATACAAACAAAACATTATAAAATGTCAAGTTTTGAGTAGCTACGTACAGATCGCGCAATTCTTATTACAGATATGATTATTCTACAATCATCCGAATTGGATGAATGGGATGAAAACGTAAATAAGCAATAATACACTCGGCGTCAAAAAAATCGCACCTCTTAGAAAATCACTTTCAAATGTCATTTACTCTTGATATGCACATGCAGTCGCATTAATTATGATTTTATTTACAAGGTTACTTAATTAACTTAATAAAAAACATTACTTTTCATTATCAAATAAAACCTAATGCAACAAATAAAGTGTCACAAAAATTCGATGCAAATTTTGCTACCCGTGAGAGTTGCTAGTTGCGCTTCCTTTGTGGGTATAAAACGGTCAACACGGGTTCAATGTGGGTCATTCGCTATTCAACCGTTGAAGAGGACACACGCACAGATTTTGATGGATACCACAGCTGATAAAGCCGCTCAAGTGGTTGCACTACTGCAATCAGGGGTGCGGCAGTGTGATGTCGCCCGGCAACTGAACCTGAGCCGTTATTCCGTTCGAAGAGTGTACCAGCGCTTCATAGAGACCGGTGGCTATATCCGCAGACACGGTTCGGGTAGACGTCGCTGCACTTCGGAAAGAGACGACCGGTTCGTTGTGTCGAACTCTTTGAGAAATCGTTTCTCCAACGCTGTTGAGTTGCAACAGCAGCTCCAGGCAGTTCGCAGACGCACCGTAAGCGTATCTACGGTTAGAAGAAGATTGAAGGAGAAGAAGATAGCGGCCCACAGAGCTGCTACGGGTCCAAAATTGACTGCAGCGCATCGGCGAGCCCGCTTGCAGTTTGCTCGTGACCACGTCGATTGGACCCTTGAGCAGTGGAGAGCTGTTCTCTTCTCAGACGAGACGCGAGTGTGTCTTTTCTGCAACGACCGACGGAGAAGAGTATACCGGAGGCAGGGTGAACGTTTCGCCCAAGCCTGCATCCAGGAGACGGTGGAATATGGTGGCGGATCCTGCATGTTCTGGGGCGGTATGTCTGCTGCCGGCAAAACCGACCTTGTCTGCGTCTCCCGGACTGGAGGTGCTCGCGGACAAGGGTCGCTGACTGCTCGCCGCTATGTCACTGAGGTCCTGGAAGTGCATGTGGTCCCCTTTGCCGAATCTTTTGGCGAGGGGTTCACATTAATGCACGACAACGCTCGCGCTCACACTGCAGGCATCGTGAGCGACTTCTTGCAGAGGTCCCAAATCTCTGTGATGCAGTGGCCAGCGCGAAGTCCGGATCTGAATCCTATAGAGCACCTCTGGGACCATCTTAAACGTAAGGTTCGATCTCGGGATCCAGCTCCTTCGACTCTACAGGAGCTCCAAGACGCGGTGATTGAAGAATGGGGGCTTATCCCTCAAGAAGAGCTCCTGAAGTTGGTGAGGTCCATGAGGGACCGTATGGAAGCCGTGGTCAGGGCAAGGGGGGGTAACACTAGATTTTAAGTTAATTTTAAGACACTTTTTGTACATTTTTCTTTGTAAATTATCTGTTGTTAATTAGGACTTAATTAAGGATTTTTATTATTTTATTAATTTTAATGTTGTTTGTATAATTATAATTAAACAGAAAGTTAAATTTAATTGTTTTTTGATACTCCTTTTTGTTACCTTTCTAATGATACCCAACACTATCGTCTACATAAGGTTTAAGAATTTTTAAAGATGATTTTTAAAAGGTGCGATTTTTTTGACGCCGAGTGTACATTAAAATTGACAGAATCGCTCATACATGGCCTTTGTAATGCTATTTTATACCACATAAAAAATAGAAACATACATACAGGGGCCCAAGTCTGCTAATTAACGAATGGCATAATTGAATCGCAATTGTATCGCAATTGTATCGTATTGTAATTGTTTGACACATTTGGTATTCTTAAATGAGTAAGAGAATACCAAATGTGTCAAACAATTACAATGCGATCCAATGGGCGATTTTCCGAGATCAAAAAAAAATGAAATTGGTTCGTAAATGACTTCATAGATGGCGCTTAGCATAGATTAGTATGGCGCTTAGTAAAAGGCGGGTTCATGAAGAGCACGTGTATGGCTGCGTAATATTTATTCTATTCCAAAATAGAAATAGGTTCTGGATGTCCTGAATATAAATAGGTAAGTAAATACTATTTTTTTATTCTTTTGGTAGACAAGTAAAAGTGTAGAATTTATTACAGCCCATAAGTAGCCCAGCTTTCATAAAACGACATCTATCGAGTGTTTTTGAACTAATTTTTACTTTTTTATTTGGGCTGTCAGAAAATCACCCATTGCGATTCAATTATGCCATTCGTAAATTAGCAGACTTGGGCCCCAGTGCATTTTGTTTAAATCACGAATAAAATATTTCACTAAATACGCGATTAGGCATGCAGGACGTGGGCGGGTGGATTTGGGCATCAACTCCTCACACCAAAATTTTGTTCTAACTGGTCACACCGCCAAAAGCCGTATTATTTGTTTCAACCCGTCACAAGCTTTATTTCTATTAGGACACATTGTAATTTTTGTAGCTATTGCTGCTCCTTACTGCTTACTTACTTGCTGCATTTCATTTCATTTTATTGCTCTTTAATAATTTCTTGCAGTAAGCCGACGATATTATCTTATTTGCCCCTACCACTTATCTGTGCATAATACCATAGAATAAAGTAAAGAAGATTCACTCCGCAAAGTCATTTAAATAAATAGCGACTCATGCTTAGACACAATAAAATGCAATTCAGATTGCACACCGCTCCCTTGTCTACAGTTAAATTCACCTAGAAGTTGCCTCTCTTTCTATCGCGTACTCTTATCTCTTCTAATAATTTTTGGGGTGTCTTCTTTTAAATAATAATAAATCTGAATACTTACTTAATTTATTACAAGTTATGGTGTAATGTGTACTTAAATGTAAACAAATTACCATTTCAAATAATTCTAGGCTAGGTATGTCAGTACAGTCATCGCCACATCAGACTACCTACACTACACGGTAATATAATATATATTACTGTACTACCTATACATGTTTACTTTGAGCTCCACCGGTGACACTCCGTGTACGTGAGAGCTCGAGCGCTGGTGACCTTGAGCGGAACGTATAAACACTAGGGTTAAAACCGAAATGGAATTTAGACTTGTACCAAAGAAGACGTATGTATATGTTACATAGTATGTTATGTAATGTAAACCTGTGCAAGGACAATTAAGTAGGAAATTGAAAGGTAGGTCGTACGGTGATAGGTAAGAAGTAGGTACAGACGGATAACGTACCTACTACCTACCTTTACTTCTTATGATTTTATATTAAATTCTCGGTAGGTAGGTAGGTAGTATTAGCAGTTACTGCATTAAGTAGTAACTCTAGGGCTTGCAGTCCCGGTACTGTGGAGAAAACAGGAATCCTGGTACTACGCTAACTATGGTACCGGCAAAACCGGGAAATTTCGGTACTTTTCGGTACTGAATTTTTTTTAACCCAGATGTATCTAACTTTTGATATATGGATCAATGAGCAAAACAAAATATTACTCAAAATGTTTATAATAAAAAATTGTTTTACTAATTGCTATACTAGCTGTGGCATCACTTTGTCGATTGGAATTGGTTAGAGGTAATCCGAGTTGAATGTTTTAAATTTAAAAGAGTCTATATACAATGGATTTTTATCATGAGTGTTTTAAGGTGAGTAAATAATATAAATTCGTCCAAACCGAGACCGTTCAAACAGCGACAGACCTTTCTTCAACGGATCCCCTCGGCCGGGATTGTGGTATTGAGAGACTTCAATGTCAACCACGTCAAATGGCTTGGTTCACTCACAACTGCTTTGTGACGACTTTGCTTTGGCCTACAGTCTGTCCCAATTGGTAACAGAGCCTAGGTGGGTTCCAGATGTGGAGGGCCATGCACCTTTCTTATTGGACCTTCTGCTGACCTCTCACCCAGACGGCTATCAAGTTTCTATTGATGTACCTCTAGGCTCATCAGACCACTGTCTGATTCGTAGCACTGTGCCTTTCACAGAAATTTCAAAACCGTCGAGTCTGGTATTATAGGTCAGCGGACTGGGATGCGATGGGAGTTTCTTTGCGTCCTACTACAAGTTTGCTTCTCGCTGGATGATCTTGATGTTGCCGCCGACTTTGTCGTTGATGTGATACTGCAGGGAATGGAACTTTTCAATCCAAACTCTGTGGTTCCCATTGGCGGCAGGTCCTAACCATGATTTGGTCGTTGCTGCAAAATGGCGTCTCGCCAAAAGCGACAACATTACATGGCCTGGGCTAATGCGGTGTCATCAAAGGATCCAAACACCAGTGCGCTCAGAAAGAGGTACAACTTTGCCGCCAGGTCCTGTAAGAAGGACATTGCCAAGGTGAAGTCATCATTCATAAGTGGAATTGGCGAGAGGCTAGTGCGTCTTCCTTCGGGCACGCGTGCGTTCCGGTCTCTCGCCAAAGCTATCTTAGAGAATTTTTGTCAACCGTCCTGGTGCAGTTCCTCCCATGAGATCAGATCAATATCCGGGCACAAATTGCAAAGATTTTAAAGAATTTCTAAAGAAAGAAAATATAGAAATGGTTTTTACTGCTGTTGATACACCATTTTCAAATGGGCTTAATGAAAGGTTAAATCAAACTCTAATCAATAAAATAAGATGTGGAGTTAATGAAAGCGATAAAAAAACAGCGTGGACAACTATTGCACAGAAATGTGTTGAAAAATATAATGAAACAGAACACACGGTTACTAAGTTTGCTCCAAAGTACCTTTTGGAAGGTGAAAATGTAAGCATTCTGCCGATTGAATTGAAATCAAGATGTAAAAATGAAGATCTGAAAAGGGATAGAAAACTAGCATTTGACAACAATGACCTTTTGACAACACATTAAAATCACATAATTATAATAAAAAAAAATTTGACCAACATAGAGAAGAATATAAATTGGAAGTGGGAGATAGAGTATATGTAGAAAATGGGAATCGACTAAATAGGAAGAAAATGGATGAATTGAGGATTGGACCATATAAAATTTAAAAAAAAAATCCAATTCAATCTATGAAGTTGATACCGGGCCTTAGAGCATTCAACCAACAGGAGACGACACGCGCACTAATTTTTATGCAAAAAAGTCTGTCATTTCCTGCGGGGGGAAGGAAACACACATAGAAATTGTTAACACACTAATGCATTTTTGAATGACGTCGGTACGCACGCAAACGACAACATTGTTGAACACTACCATAAAATAGACGCACACTATTAAATTCACACACAGAGATTACCTGTCCGTACACAAGTCTAACGTCATATTTAAGTAAACGTCTATAGAGGTTGCCACTATCTATTATTTTTTTTCGATATGTTAAAGACACAGTAGACAAAGACAAAGATGTCAATAAAAACAATAAAGTATTTTTTAGAATATTAATTATTACGCAAATGCCAAATGAATCTTTATCTATCTACTTTATAGCATGATATTAAAGCACTCTTAATAGACGATTAAAGTATATGTAGTACCTATATAAAACATAAACTATTCATCCTTCCAAAATACGTATTAATTAAGATGATTATTAATAATATTACAATGAAGGGTTTTATTTCGTGTTTTATTTTAAGACTTAACCTATCTAAATAAACTCATAGGAAGAGAAAACTTAAAAACAACTGGAATACAAAAGTAAAAAGATCAAGAGATTGCAAGCAAGAAATTGATATTTAAAGAACAAGGTAAATGATTTAACTGAATTGTGAAACGATTTGAGTGAAAAATCTTTATTAAAATAGGAAGAACGAAGAGTTTTAGAAAACATTGGAGTGGGAGAGCATGAACAATTAAAGAGACAAATGTAAATGAAAGATAGCGATAAACTTCTTCGAACAAAGTATTCGCCTACATTAAGGTGTTTCGCACTTAACTTAGATTATTACTCTCCAAAAGCGTATAAATAATCTACGTAAAATCTTTGGAACGTGTTTACCCCTCCCACAGGCTCTGTCAAAGTGGTACGGCAATATCGACGGTAAACCAGGTTTTACAAAAGAAGCTCTGAATGCTCTAAAAATTACAGCAGAAAAAGTCCTGACAAAATTTTCTGACAAACTTTCTCCTTTTAGACATTGGCGTTTTTGTTAATTCTGTTTCAGACTCTTCGCAAGGGTCAGCCTAAAAAAATGTGTTAGTATATCAGCATTAGGAAGATGATTATTTTCATATTCTCTCATCTACAAATTACCATGTTTCTGAATGATCGCACGTGTATCGTCATACCCAACAACATTGCCCGCTTTTTTCACTTTTTCGATCACTGAGAAAGACGTACGGCAAACAAACAGCACCTAGGTCAATATTAGTTTCGAAAACAAATTTATGGACCAAAATATATGCTGTATATATATATTTAACTTGAAGAAAACAAAGATGTCTCTTTGTTTTCTTTAATGTTTCTCTAAAAATGAAGAAGGAAGACGCGGGCAAAGTAAACTGAAAATGTAGGTACCCAGCTTTGCCACCTTTAAATTGCTAAGCCATTTTAAGATTTATGTTGCGATTTTTGGAGCCAACATTTATAACTGGGCAAAGATGCGAACGTGATACTAAAAATGATCAAACATTTAGTACCGTCGCGTCGTGAGTTAGGTGGGCAAAGTTAGGTAGACTATTTTTAGAAATTTCATACAAAAATATTTGCAAAACAGGCCTGACACAAATGTAATTAAATTTTAGATAATTAATTAATTAATTTTAATACATTATGTAAATTTCGAACATTCTTATGAAATTTAATATTTAAGTGGGTACCTAATTGTTTTGTTCTTTACCGACTAAACTTATATTTCTAACATTTCAGCTCAGTCACTCTCACTCACTCACTCTCACAATCACTTTAGAATACTAGGAAAATACACTATGTTTGCTGGATATCCAGTACCAAATTGTTTAAGTCTTACTACCTACCTTAGCTTATCTACGGAACTACAATAGGTAGATAAGTACACACGCCAGCAGGTCAACCTAGCCAAAACTGTCAAATTTCTCTAATCGATATTGATTGATTCACAACGCCAGAAGTAGGTTGAGTTACTGGCGTCTGTCTGACTACAACAAAAAGTAATGCTAATGACTTGAATAATAGTGTCAAATACTTAATAAATTTTCAACAATGTAGCCCTAGCACTCAAATTCCGTTGAGTAATGTTGGCCTGCTGGTTTCGCGCGACACTACCTAAAATTACCAAAGAACATAACTAGAAAAATAAAAGACATTTTTTAGACTGAAATCAACAAATATTCCTTATTTCAAATAGTTTTTTCTATGCTGCCAGTCATAATCACGTACCTTAAGTAGTTTCGGCTCCTTCAGAGAAGTTTTTAGCTAGTAAAATTTGCACTACTTTTACACACCCTACTTTGACGTCGCCGGTTGACTTAATGCAATAGGTTAGAATCATTTGACATAGGTACCAGAGCGTTGCCTGTATAAATACCGTAGATTACTAGCAAAGAGTAAACAAGTCTATTGACATAGTACTTTCTTTAAAACTTCGATTTAAAGTTATTTTTGGGCAGTGGTCAAAGTTAGGACGGAAGCGCAAAGATGGAGGATATGACGGTAAAACTTTTGAAGTAAAACACTTCTAAAGTTACAGTTATTTTTCCAATTGATCACCGTTTAGTAAAGTATATATTATGCATTAATTGGAAGGCCGCCGGCTGGTTCATCGTCAACAATGTCAAAGGTAAAATGTAGTAGGTATACACAATAAAATTTCAAAACACCCCGTTTCAAAATCCTCTTGTTATTGAGTTGTAATATAAAAGAAGCATTAGGAAAATGCTGTGAACAAATTGTGCTCGTGCCCACGAAACATGTTTTCCACAGGCTCGGATCCAAATATCCCTAATATTTGCATCTTTTGGAAATCTGAAAAATTTATAGCAAAAATAAACATTATTATGATAAGTCGATATCAATATTTTATATCTCTAATTAAGTTGCAATGTAATGAAATAAAATTTTCCTAATTTCGAGAAAAGTAACGGGCTGTAAATATAAATAAATTAATGAAGTAGAAGTAGACCGATCATAAACATACAGTCATAAAGTAATGATAATTTTTAAAGCAATTTGCTAAAAAATATTTAAGAAAATAAAAATAAGTAACAATTTTTAAATAGTGATTTATCATTCCATTAATAAGCATCTATAGTGAAAAATAGTTTTAACAATAACGAATGTGCTATATAGGTTAGTTTTTTTTGTTGGCATACTTCTTTGAAAGTTACGCTAAGTTGCAGCTTGTTGTTTTAGTGGCAACAAGCTGCAACTTAGCGTACTTTTTGATTGACAATTTTATTTAGTTTTTTCCAAATTTAGTGCATTATTCATTAATATAAAGACAAAATAATATTAACCGATGAAAAGTAACGCTATCCTTTTGTAAATTTGAATTTTCTGAACGCTTTTTGCACGAAAATACGCTGCAACTTGGCATTATTTGCTCCCGTCGTGACGCGTGATTTGCAAATAGTGCAGAGACACGCGGAAACTAGTTTTATAAAACGGGTATGACCATTGGGCATACCCTTTTGGCAGAGGGGAACGCCTGCCAGTGGCGTCTCCTGTTGGTTGAATGCTCTAAGTACCGGACACAAGAAAGCAGAATCGAACTTCTACCATGTTACAAAACTATCACCAGTGTTGGATTGTCAATAAACAAATGCGTGCATTGTCACTTGCATTTGTTTCTCTCTGAGGGGGGAGATGTAAAGAAAAGGCTATAATACTTTTTAGTAGCATAGAACCTTTTCTTCAGTTTATTTACTTTTTGTTAAATCTGACAGAGCCTCTGACTGAGCCTCTGACAGGTGACGTTTGAAAATGATATTAATTTTTATTAGTGTAATAAACTCAGATTGGTCTCGCTACGCTCGACTAGATACCTCCGTCGTACTTGTCAAATGCGGCAACAAATACTACGCCGAAATCGGCGTACTCGAGCCAGTCACACTGACAGCTGTGGGTGAAGTGTACGTACCGAATGTTTTATTCAATTTTGGGCTTAATTCAAACTATAATACCAGTTTGCGTAGTAAATCTGTGTAAAAATAATACTTCTAAAAATAAGAAGGACACTGGGATCACATAACATCATTAAGTATCGTATAATTTCGAAATTTCATCATAAAATAATATGAACAATAAACGCCATTCAGTGTTAAAAATGTTAGCTGACACTATATCAAGGGGATTCTACCGATGAAACTGAACAACTTTCCATAAGGAACATGGGTAGAAAATTTATTATTTTTCCCTATACAAAATGCGCAATCAGCTGATTGAATTCAAGATTCAAGTATGGAAAGGCCTTTTTTTTCATCTTGACCTCTTTGACTATATACATGTCTAGACAGAGCATCGCGATACAAACGCTACTCAAAATCCGTCCGGTTTTTGTATTGAATTTGAAGTGTGCGTGACAGCCGCGTATGACTGACACTACTAGCGCGAATGGTTGCCAGCGAATGCCTAATTTCCAATAAAGTAGGGAAAAAAATATTTATGCACAATACAATTTTAAAATGATTCATAGTATAACATAACATTTTAAATTAGGTATGTCTATCGTATTAGGTTATAACGCAAGCTGGTGTGTTTAGAAGAAATGGATGATTGAAGGCGAGTACAATAAAATAATGCGCTAATGGAAGCCTGCGTGCGTGTGATATGTTTGTAATAGGGACGAACTAGAAGCAACAGGCAGGATGATTTACATTTATTACTTAATCAAAATTGATTTTTTAATTAGAAATTTAAATATTTTAAAATAAAATCAAAACAATTAATGGCGTTCTCTTTGTATTTGTTTCTTAAATAACTTTCGTTTGGATGTTACATAATTTTTTATGTTCTCTAATTTCTTATTATGTTGAAACCTTATAGTTAAATATTTCGACAACGACTTCTTTCTACTGGATCAGTTGGAAATCTGAAAATTAAAATGTTTGCTATGTGGTCGAACAGTTGTTATGGTTACATAATGTGATGACTGCTCATCAATATCCGTGTCCAATAGTTTACATGAGACGGAGAAATATTGAACTTTTAGGGGCACAAACATACACCCGCACTTTCTCAAACATCGTCATCATCATCATCAGCCTATAAACGTCCCACTGCTGGGCGCAGGCTTCCCACGTGGAGATAGCACGTTGGGATATTTGGCCATAACCCACCACACTAGCCCAATGCTTGTTGGTGGGTTTTAACAACTGTCATCTTACGACAACAAACGGGACCTCGGGAGGAGCTCGAAATGTTTTAAATTTGGTCACCCATCCAGTGACCCGGCATTGCGAAAGTTGCTTAGCGGGCAAGATCGCAAGCCGAACGTGCTAGCCAATGCGCCATCGAGCTCTGAAGCATACATACTACCATCCCCTACATACATATACTTAAACACACACTTCTTACATAAATATTTAAGTACATTCCATTTCAAAAATAATATTTGTTTTATCATTTCGTATATCGATACCATACGACAATAACAATTTATAATAATAGTATTATAAAATATTACAGTAGATATTATATTTTTTCTTGTTTTAGAACAGAACCTATAATCCAGCCAAATTCGATGACGAATGTTTGTAAACAGATTACTGTTTTACCTAGTTGCAGTAGGATTTTACTTTTTCTTGAGAGACATTCACAAGAAAACAGTTAACTATTGTGTCTTTCTTTCAAAAATCAGTAAAAATCCTAGTGAAACTAGACATTTGCACAAATGACAGTAATATGTTTACAAACATTCGGCATCAAAAGGAACCGTGACATTTATTACGCTCTTATAAATCAGACATCAGTTTAAAAAAAGGAAAACTTTGAAAGTGTTCCAATAATAATTATATTTAATGTATTTACTTTATTTACAACAAGGTCATGTATAAATACTAACTTACAAGACTGAGTATTTTTTATCACACTTATTATATTTAAACCTCCTTAAACTTTAAATTTTCATTAAAATTAATCGATACTTACAGATGAAACGTGACTTTCCTTTTCAAAAAGATTTTTCCCTTGTAGTTTCGACAGAATTTCACTGAGCAAACGGTCATTTTGCAAACAATTTCACCGAAACGCGAGAGGTAAACACTGCTTGACGGCACAATGACACTGACCGCCAGGATTGCGCGATAGGCCAATTTTGGCCTATAAATTTTTCTACGTTTTTTTACGGCCAGGGTCTATCTAGACATGTATATAATCAAAGCTTGACCTATGTTCCTGAAATGTAAACTTTTCGTGTCTGTACATACATTGAAAATATTTGCGAAAAACATAATCTAGGGGATGAAGGATACGTGAACATTACAATCATTTTTGGAATTTTTGTCTGTCTGTTTGTTTGACGCGCATCATACAAAAACCGCTGGACGGATTTTAATGAAACTGAGAGCAGGTGTATAGCTTATGATTCGGGTAATGTTATAGGTTAAAGGTTGCTTCACACATATCAATGAAGCCACAGTTCCGACTTCCGACACAGTACCGGAACAGTGTTTTTCATACATTCTCTATGAACGCATACCCACTTGTAAGTGATAATGCTCTCAGTGTCAGTGCCGCCACCGGCAAATCACGGACGTATTCGTTTTGAAAAAAATCATAGACAATGTTTGAAATAATATTTTCACTCCTCTTGCTCAAAAAGACCGTCATTGTAGCGTTGTAGAGCGAGGCTAAAATAGCTTTACTTGCCTTATGGGACAAAGTATATTTTTTTTAAATTTTTGTCTGTCACATGACAATGTGCCTACAAAAACGAAAGTATTTATTCATAAGTAGAATATCATGAATAAAGACTCGACTTATTACTGTTTACTTAGATCAACAACATTTTTGAGATAGTTATTATTAAAGTTTATGGTAAAATTAGTAATCATTTAAATCTATGGACAACACAGACCACGCCCACACAGTCCACGCTTCAGCAACAAACAACTGCACAGTCTGCACATGTGCTTAGGTGGTGAGCCTTTAGCCCGTTAGTCGCTTTTACGACTCGAAAGGGAAGAGAGGGGTTTATAGTATTGTTTTGATGAGCCCATCGCCGCTCTATGCTGTTGGATGTATGTGCAGTCTTTAGTCCATTAGTCGCCTTTTACAACACCGAAGAGAAGAAAGGGGTTGGTTGTATTATTTTAATGAGCCCATCGTCGCTCTATGCTGTTGGATGTATGTGCAGTCTTTAGTCCGTTAGTCCCCTTTTACGACATCGAAGAAAAGTGAGGGGTTGGTAGTATTATTTTGATGAGCCCATAGTTGCTCTATGCTGTTAGATGTATGTGCAGCCTTTAGTCTGTTAGTCGCCTTTTACGACACCGAAGGGAAGAGAGGGGTTTGTAGTATTATTCTGATGAGCCCATCGCCGCTCTATGCTGTTGGATTTATGTGCAGTCTTTAGTCCGTTAGTCGCCTTTTACGATACCCAAGGGAAGAAAGGGGTTGGTAGAAATAAAAAAAAACTACTAAAAAATGAGGTCTAATCATTGCTATACATACCTACCATTTTTCTACAGAAGAAACCTACGTCTAACCTGCATAATAATATATACAATTTTTAAATATTTTCTGAGCTACATTTATAACCAGCAACTTAACTAATACCTACATCACAGCAAAAATATTTTTCCCATTAACTCGGGTAACAGTTGAGCAACTGGCAACAAATTTTTCACGCACACTAGCATCTTTGCATATTGTCATAAACTCGTTGCCGTTTCGGGTAATTTTACCCGATTTCGGGTAATTTAGGCTTCGAGCGGGTAATCTCCGGGTAACGTTCATTGCCGGGTAATTTTATTTTGGATAGTTTTGCGACCAAAACTTTACCTACACATTTACAAAATATTAATTTACAAAACTTATTTGACTAGCCAAGTCAAATAAGTTTAGTAAATTAATATATGGGCTATGTTCCCTTTACCAATCTAATTAGGAAATAAGTGTCTGTATCATTTTCTGTCACCTGATACTGTCACCTGGATGAATTGAAATATTGGAATCCATTCAATTCAATAGGCTTGTATCCACTAAGAATAAATCAGGTGGACTGGCCTTTCAAATGATCAATTATAATAAGTATCTAAAATATTCATTAGGTATAAAAAATTGGGATTATTAATATTTTTAAAGAAAAAAATTGACAATAATACGCGTTCAGTCATACGACATTAAACGGAAATCAAAATCCGTGACGTTACGCCGGCCGTGCCAAATGACATTTTATTGTAGTGACATTTCTATAGAACAAGCTTCGAACGAAATAGATGTTAGGCACGGCGTGACGTCATTCACTCAAAATATGCGGCGGTCTTAAGTATTTTTGCGGTAAATTTAAATCGGAATATAAAAACGCAAAATAAATATTGAAAATGATCGATTTTTTTTTAAATATTGAATTTTTAGGATAAAATGTGTAAACAGGTAATATGATTTTGAAATTTAGTCAATTAGCCTATTGCTGCTTTGTTGATACGCGCCGTGAAGAATCTTTATTCTGTTTGTTCTGAAAAAAAAGGTTCCTACTTAACCACTCAAGCCACAAGCCATATTTGGTCGCACTTAAAAATCTCGCTATTCCGTCAGATCCCAAGCGGCCATATAAATTTCCGCGCTCTCCACTTGACTTTGTAGGTACCGTGTTTTGATACAATTAGAGACTAGTAGAGACTAGTGCCTAATGAACAAGGGCGATTATTTCGGTTCTGTGGTACATTTTATGCATCGTGAACGCAAAATTTTACATGAAATGCGTTCGATTGTTTATTATTTTTTTTCCATTTCCGCAAATTTAATTTTTTTTCCATTACCGCCAAATCGCAGCTGCTATCAAAATTTTTAGACATTTCGATTTCAAGACTGAAAGGTTAATATTGTTTCAGCAAAATTATGTACTTACTTATTTCAATTTTTTATAAGTACCTACATTTTTAAATGATTATAAATCATACGTAAAAAATACGTAATATAATCCAAAAAATTGATTCTTTCTTTTCTCAGCTTTATGTAAGCTGAGAAAAAAAATGAAAGGAAGATAAAATTGAAATTTTCAACTTGAAAACATTTGAAAATCAACAAGTATTAATAATTTCTGTTAATTTCATAAACGTACCGCATGTTAAAATAAACCGTACCTTTTTTAAAAAAAACTACTGAACGGGTAATTTCGGGTAATTTTTTAATCCGCTCAAACTTTTTCTTGAGTGACTTGCGGCAACACTGTAATAATTATTTACATTTATTAAAAATAAAGATTAACTTAAGTACCTGAAATAACAAAGAAAACAAAAGCCATTTAAGCCATTTCAGGTTTCTATCTAAATCTGCAACGGCAACTCATTATTGTAGTGTGTAACACACTACAATAATGAGTTGCCGCATTTACGGAGCTGTGGTTTATAGGTAGCGCGGTATCTAGACGAGCACAGCGAGGCCAATCATTCATCTATGGTAATAAACTAAATCTAATAAAGATTTAGATAGAAACCTGAAATGGCTTAAATGGCTTTTGTTTTCTTTGTTATTTCAGGTACTTAAGTTAATCTTTATTTTTAATAAATGTAAATAATTATTGTGCCATATTTTGTAAATAAAAACTTTGTTATGTCAGAGAAACGCAGCTAAGTCTGGTTATATAAATACCTATATTATTTTTTTAAATAATGTTTTAGGAAATAATAATAGGTAATATTAAAATTAATTATAGTTTTACATAATCAAATTAAAATAATATAAAAATGTCATTAGTGTCCTCTGTTAATGTTAATTAATGCCAGCGCAAATTTTTATAACCATAAATATAAAAGGAATCAAAAATGACATTTCTCCGGAGATTCTCCGGTTTTTCTGTAAAACTTGTTCTAAAAAACCTAAAAACCGGAGATGAAATTTGTCTCCGGTGCAAAGTACCAATGGCACCTCAAGTATACTAAACTAATCTATGAATGGCACCAAATATCATCACCAAATATCACAAATGGCACCAACCAATAATCGATCACAAATTATTTAAAGTAACAGCTTAGTGTTTTTTTCTCTCTCAAATAATGGCTTCGTGCGATCAGCACATTTAGCGGATCCATAGCCAAATGTGCAAGTCGCAAAATGTGCACTAATGCAATTCGCAGAAGGCGCAAGTCGCAATATGTGCAAATCGCAGAAGGTGCAGGTCGCAATATGAGCAAATCGCAGAAGGGGCAGGTCGCAATATGTGCAAATCGCAGAAGGTGCAGGTTGCAATATGTGCAAATCGTTAAATGTGTAGGTCGCAATATGAGCAAATCGTAAAATGTGCACTTATTTACACTATACTCATACACGCAGGTCCGATCCACGGCGAGTAGAGGTAATCCGATGGGTTTTGAACTTAACCGTTTTCTGGAGGAAAAGTTTCTTGGCGGCTCCGTGTATTTCGGGTTGTTAGTACCCTTTGCTCTTGGTTTGCCTATAACGCACACTGCGTTACCTAAGTCGCGCCATCTGTGTTAAGGACAAGTGTACCTACACGTTTCCACATATAACCCGGATACCGGGAGCTCTAAATTTCTCCTAGAGCTCGCGGCCAAAGGACTGAATTCTTTTGATTCTTGCTCATAAAACCAAAGGTCACACTAATCTTTAAAAATAAAAATAAACCCTGACAATATTAAATATTTATTATCATAAAAAAAACATTACAATTAGTTAAACTTAACATACTTACTTGGAGACTAAGCCAAGATAACAATCGTTTACAGAAAACGAAACGAAACACTATTGATTTCTTTATCACTCTTCCGTGGGTAAGTTTATTCGATTTCAACAAGCGATTGTCATCATGGTTATGGCCTAATAACTTCTACACTTTTAAAACAAAATAAAGTAATACCTATTATTAAAAAACAACTTAAGTTTCATATCAATTTTGTATACCTACTACCGACTACATGCAAACGGTGCTTTATTTATGTTTTAAATATTTATTTATAATAGGCACTTTTCAAAAATATGACTTTCTTCAAGAACTCTGAAGATGTGACTCGGTTGTTTTCTAATTCGATTTTTCTAAATCACAAAACTATGAGTTTCCGCGTGTCCCCACTTTAAGGAGGGCACGCTCCTCCACCTGCCTCCCCCCACTCCCTCACCCTCTCCGACTGCCGCCGAGTAACCCCGTTGGCTGAATTAGCTCTATTTCAAAATCTACACATTTTGCGACCTGCTCAATATAAGATCTGCTTGCACATTTTGCGATCTGCTCAATGTGAAATCTGCACATTTTGCGATTTGCTAATTGTGAGATCTGCACATTTTGCGATCTGCTCAATGTGAGATCTGCACATTTTGCGATTTGCTTATTTTACGCAGCCTGCACATTTTGCGACTTGCTCATTTGGCTATGTATCCCATTTAGCCAGTGGCAAGTTTTTTAGTAGTTATTATTTTCTTTACATTAAGTGGATGATTATGAGTGATAATGAACGTTTAATGGTAAATGATTTTCCCCAAAACCCCTCGAGACTCAATAAAGCTGTGAGACTTTATTGAGGTCTCACACGGACTTCTTGAGAGAATTTTAAAAGTGATGTTGCACTGTGTTGTTATAGTTGCTAACACTCATATGCATGTTTAGGAACACTTAACAGTAAATAATCCACCATTATTTCACATTAATATTCGACAAAACACAAAATAAAGAAAATTAAACAAAACTGCAGACATGACGCTTCACTTTCCCGCCAAGAAGTCCCAGCTTAATGTTCTGAGGTAACAAAAGTTAATTTTTTATCTTTTTTTCCTTTTAAATAATGATTTATTGCGATCGATAGCCAGTATCAAGTAGAGATATAACTGTAATTGTTTTCTTTGCATTAAGTAGATGATATTAATGAACGTATAATGGTAAATGATATTCCCAAACCCCTCGAGACTTAATAAAGCTGTGGGACTTTATTGAGATCTCACACGGACTTCTTAGGAGAATTTGAAAAGTGATGTTGCACTATTTTGGTATATTTGCTAAAACTCATGCACGATCACGAGCACTTAACAGTAAATATACCACCATAATTTCATATTAATATTAGACAAAACACAAATTATAGAAAATAAAACAAAACTGAAGACATGACGCTTCACATTCACGCCAAGAAATCGACAGTTTACTTTAATCGTTAACAAGATGCATATACATGAAATAACCCAAGTGCGAGCGAGGGAAAACATATTTGTATATTCACATTATGAGCAAGGGAGATAATGATTAAAATGTAATCATACATAGGTCTTAGAATAATAACGACATAGGTCATTTATATCTCTCCTTTACTAAGTAGGTACCTATTATATTATTTACGAGAAAAGTATAACACGAGCTTTTTAATGACTTCTCTTCTGTCCTTTTTAGTAAATGTTTTCCATTGAGCTTTATATGTTTTCTGTGGGTTTTTTTAATATATAAGAAGGAGGCAAACGAGCAGGCGGGTCACTTGATGGAGAGCAATCACCCCCGCCCATGGACACCCGCAAAACCTGAGGAGTCGCAGATGCGTTGCCGACCTATAAGAAAGTAATAGGGTTGAAACACAACAGCACCAAGTGCCATTATTTCACGCCGGATATTAGTGAGATTGTGGTGGTGGTGGTATTACCCCGGGCGAGCCAGCCCAATGCGTGCTGAAACTACAGACATAAATATAAGAGTAAGTGCCTTCGCACACGCCATCGTATCATAAGCGTAACGTAAGCGTATCGTAAGCGTATTGTAATACGCGCGTAGGACGAGAGCAATACGAGCGCGTACATTTTCAAACAAGTCCGCACACGAAGCGTTTTCTTCTACGATTCGCTGTTGCAACGCTTCGTGTGCGGACTTGTTTGAAAATGTACGTGCTCGTATTGCTCTCGTCCTACGCGCGTATTACAATCATTGACCTAAACGTATATATCGTTGATTACAATACGCTTACGATACGATTACGATACGACGCCGTGTGCGAAGGCACTAAGCAGACCTAATGACAGACGTCTAGTGAATCCAGATTTACCCATAGATTTAGGATGTACAAGATACACAATGACGGCTCGGAGACGTGACAAAAAATATAATTAGAGATAAGTACCTACATTGTGTTGGTGAAATTTAAAGTGTATTGATTAGGGTTATTTCGTCCTGTAACATCACATTCACGTACAGAACATGTCACCATAATTGCACATTTAATATTCTTTGCGCGATGCGCGATTTAAAACAGACTGGGACGCTATGGCCTCTTACTCGCAAGAAAAAATTGACATATCGGTACTTCACTCACTGTCTCTTTTGCTCCCGGGCGATTTAAACTTGATATGGTTTCTCCCACACTTCATATATCTTGTACATTCTGAATCTATGGATTTACCACATACATAAATGTCATTCAGGCGGGGCCGAACTAAGGGTAACAACTATGCATAATATGCACTGACCTCTATTATACAAGTACGCTGGACTTCATACTATGTATGGCGAAATAAGGCAATATGATTTACGCCATTTTGGCGCTGTGAGGTTCCGTGGAACTACGAGTAATATCCGCAACCTTTTTGATAGCATGTTTTACAAAATCACAGACGTATAATAAGAAGCAGACATAACATAACAACAAAAAAGCGTGCCCATTACGCCTAGAGACAAATTTCACGACGCATTTACAATAAAAGAAGGGGCTGAACTCAGGCACGCAAGAGACCTCAAGTACTGTCAGCACAACCATGTTTTCTCCAAACAGAACATCTCCACAGTACAGCACCATTTTTATATTGTACTTTCTTGTGGTACTAATATCCGTTGCGAAAAGGAAATTACTCTTCCTTTATGTTTAATAGAATTTATTTAATCTCTTGCCTCCATTTCGCAAAATTAAACGTAATACTTACGTTGTTTATACCGTCATGCTTGTCTTATAATAGGTCATATATTTTATCTTTAATCATCAAGTGGTCACTTAACTCGTGCCCGACCCGTGGTACGGCACCTTAGTGTCTTAGAATCCATTATTTGGAATTGACAGGTACGATGGATTCAGGTGGAAGAAAAAGTATACGTCTATCCATCAATGAATCCATGCAGTGGATCCAAGTGGACGGAGCGCCTACATCTATAGTAATGTCATACGAAAAGAGGATAATGTTATATTATAAAGAGATTTGAAGATACTCATAAAATTTTTAAAAATCCCTTACCAGTGGAATGCTAAGTTATTTATCATTAAGTGCCATGCAGGATAGCCTGCCTGGCACTCAATGGATATGTATGGTAGATAGGTATAGATACATAGATGTAGATCTCTGTATCTATACCTATCTGCATGCGACGCTACATCATTAACTTAAATAAAATGCATGAAATAGATAGAAGAACCGTTTGGTAAACTAAAAAAAATTAAATAAGTAAGTAATTAAAACCAATAACAACATACTCTGCTGGTATTTTTATTTAAGAAAAATAATAATAACAATAAATAATGACACATTTTTTTAAAACCGGCCGGGTGGTCGAGTGGACAGCGACCCTGACTGTGGGTTACACTTGAAGTACTAGGTTTTATATTTTGAAAGTCGCGAAAAAATGACATCCGGGATACTTTATACTGAGTCTGGTTCAGGAAGTAATGATGAAGGTTTCTGAAAATAAATAAATTTATCATTTTCTGTGTATTTCAAAGTAACGGAGTTGAGAGATTGTTTAGACCCATCTTCTTCATGTTATACCATGTAATACTGTACAACAATATAATACTTACATTAACTCACCAAATGTAGTTAATATAGCACTTGAGGTACTCGGCTGCAAGTTTTGCAAATTCCATAAAACATGATCTCTAATGGCATTTCTTTTTACCGGACCTTTTAGTAGGGTAAATATTTGGATGAATTCGGTAAAACAAATGTAAAAAAATAGTATTTTATGCACATTTTCATACAAGAATAACTAAAGCAGCCTAAATACGGCCCTGTAAAATTGTACAAACATATGAAACGTCAAACGAGATCAGAGTTATTAATTGGTTATTGTTACCACAAGAATCTTTCAGAAACTACTTTACGTTAAGTTTTAACGAGATTTACACTTAAGACAATTATTCACTACTTCTACAATGCCAAAAAATTAATAATAATGACACGATGACTAAAAAGCCATTATAAGGCTAGATGGCACAACTAAACTTACCAATGGAAAGTAATTTCAGGTGTTTTTCTATATGAGGAGTTGCTGCACAAAAGTGCACTGCCCTACACTTCACCATTTTATTTTAGTACTTTTGGCTCATAAACTTGATTTAATCACAAAAATAAGCGAAAAGCAATCTCCGTACGCCCTTTGTTGACTTGACAAGTCTAGGAAGGAAGTTCACGTTCAGAATGTCCAATTCTCATAATGTCCAGCGGTTTCAAACTGTCCAACTCTCATTTTGTAGCTTAACAAGATGGCGTTTTGCCTTACGGTCCAGTTTGTCTATGTGTCTAGAAGTGTTGCGAGTGCGACAGTAAAAAGAAACTAGATAGTCTTATTAATTTGTGGTTGGAGAGAAAGAAGTAGAAATATTGTTTTATTCCACAGACATACGTCTGTGTTTTATTCTCATCTATGTATAGTGCGACATAAAAGAGTAGAAATTAAATAATGCAGAACTAAATTCACTAATTTTTTGGCAACATTGATTATCTGTCATTAATGTCAAGTGGTTGTTCAACTCTGTCCGTGGTTACGATTTAAATTGTTGTTTTAGTGATATTTCTACATTCCTGGATTTAAAACACTAATAACATGATTATGACCATCCGTGGCGGTTCTCGTAACATAATATATAGGGTTTTTTTTGCGAAGTTTGGCAGAATTTCAATACGGAACTTTGTTACGTAATCTGGAGGATATTTACCAACGTACAGCCTTAGATTAAAACAAAAAGGGAAGATACGGCATTAGCGTCTAGTGAGTGAGCCGCCAAAATTAGGCCTAAAGGTACAATTTCACTTCAGTCACAATTTGCCGAGCGAACAGGCTACATCACCCTATTGCAGATATTCTACTGTGTAAAAAAGAGAAAGATGCTACTCCGCAGTGGCGTCGGAATCGGTCGTACGTACTCGTCTGTTGCGAAGCGACCGTGACGTCAACGCGCTACTCGCTGACTCCCTCGCGCTGACGTTGAAACTTACCGCTTTGTCTCGCTCGCTCGATGATTTATACTTTATAGGTGTGCGTGTGCGTGTGTGAGTGTTTGCCTAAGTAGTTGAGTAGGACTATATTTTGAATGACTACAAGTAGGAGCATGCCGTATCTTCCCTTTTTGTTTTAATCTAAGCGTACAGCAGATTATACTGGTAAGTAAGTTATAAAAGATGTTGAAAGTATAATTATCTAAAATATGCCTATGCGCAATCGGCTAAATTCCGTGAAACAATCAGTATTTTTAAATATTTTTAAAAGTTTTGGGGTTATGATATTACAAACAAAAATGTTGGTTATTATAGTTCGACTCGAGAATCTTAAACTTTTGAATTTATTGGGACATTTTATCAAGTGTTAAGGGGAGGGGGGGGGGAGGGGCGAAGCCCCCCGCCATGTAAAAAGTCTAAAGAGTTAATTAATATGTGTAAGTGTGTTGACCAAAACGCGCGAGCCGAGCGAGCGAAGCAGGCGTGCTGCGGGAGCGGCCGGCGAAGCGCCAGAAATGAGGTTTTTGTAAATTTCCATATTTTTAAAAAAGTAACAAAACTTAAAAATTACTTGTCTGCGGCAGGAGGGGTAAGTGGGGGTACTGCTCTCTCCTCCCCTCCCGTTCCCCCACCAATTAAGGAGACTCGATTCAAAAGTTTAACCATGATACATAACCTCAAAATACAAGAAAATTAACATAACTTAAAAACTAATTGTTTGCGGCAGGGGGGGGGGGTAAATGGGGGGTACTCCTCCCCCCACTCCTTACCTTCACCATTCCCACCCCAATTCAGGCGACTCGATTCAAAAGTTTTACCAATTATGTTTATGACTCAGTCCATAGGACTGAACAATTTTGGTTTTGTTATTTTTTATGCATATATGTTTTTATTGTTCTAGGTGTGTCTGAAAGTACTGTGCGGAGAATAGCTAAACAAGGCTCCGAAAATGGAGGAAAATTTTCGACTCCCGCTAAACACAGAAAGGGTCGACTTGCAAAGGAACTCGATGACTTTGATATGTGTGCAATCCGTCAGAAAATGATTTTTTTTACACTGTAAAAAACGAAGTACCAACAATATGCAAATTAATAGCTCAATTAAGGCAACTTATTGGCTATGATGGAAGCTGCGAGCATTTGCGAAACTTGAAGAGTATCTGGACTTTAATTTATTAGTTTTATATCTAAATAAAAATAAGTTATATGTACAATGGCTGTTTTCATTAAGTACTACATACAAACTACTCAAATTAATTATTTTAACGACCTCCTTAGGTGAGAGGCGAGCACCCCGGACTTGGCGTCGTCATCTCTGAGGTCCCGGATTCGATTCCCGGTTGGGTTAATGTAGAAAACCAACTTTTCTATATTGTCTCGGATCTGGGTGTTGTGGTACCGTCGTTGTTTCTGATTTCTATAACATAAGTGCCTTAGCTACTTCCTTTATATCAGAGCAATGTGTAAGTGATGTTTTCCAATTATATAAAAATATTAAATAAAAACAAGTATGACCCCTTTGATCGACCTATCAGGGTTGCTATGTTAACGACAACAGCGCCCTCATTTATTTTCTACTCTTTTATGTCGCACTGTAGTAGTGAAATAATGTTTGGTCTGCTTCTTTTATACGTCTGTAGCTGCAACGCAGCGTGGCTCTTCCACTCAGTCAGTGTCACTCATTTAGCACCACCCAGGGGTCACGTGTAGGGTCTCAAGCTCAGAACAATAACTAAAGCATGGAAACCGTCTAAGTAGAAAAAAAGCGTACCAGGCGATCTGTCAAAACTTGAGCCATTGGAGTCTTTTAATACTACCAAATTAAGTTAATCGCTCTAACCATCGCCTTTGTCAGTCAACAATGATACATATAATTTTGTCGTATATTACGTGGATCATTGGCGTCCGTTTCTGTTTAGATTGGAAAAGTGATAATTGTGTGAATACTGGAATTTCGTTGCTAAATACTGTTATATGTGAGTGATAAAGAAATGAACTATGGCGTGCGTCGTTTGGAAGTGTTATCTCGCTTAGGAAATAAAGAATTATTAACAGTGAATTAGTCAGCTTCCACTGGTATATGATATTTCTGTGTTTATTTACCGTTGTTTTGTTTTTATAAACTCCATCTTTTTTCGACTAAGTATTACCAGTTACCATTCATTACATTATATTGGAATAAATAGTTAAATTACTACACTAAGAGTTTAAAATCCATTTTACAATTTCGTCGTACATGTTATGAAAGTGTTGTGAAAAATGTTAAGTATCGATAAATTAAAAAGTAATTGTAATGTTCACTTATATGTTTTAGTTTTCCTCTGGATGAAATTCGACGTGCACAGTGGACCGCTGCAGTGTCTCCCGAAGATGGTTGGACACCAAAAAAACACCATCGAGTTTGTTCAAAACATTTTACTGTCGGGTGTTTTACCAGTGATGACAATAAATGGCGTAAACTGAGAGATGATGAATTGGTGAGTGTCAGTCAAACAAAGTCGTATGATATTTACCTCAGCTACACTCTCTACGTGAAGGTTCCCAAGTTGCCTCTAGCCTCAAATCAATAAAATATTTTTTTCGATCATTTGTTTAAAAATTAATCAACTGAGCACCATTTTGTATGAAAAGGTATATCTTTTAGATTTTCTTAAAGTCGTCATAACATAATGCGTTCAAAATTATAGGATAATCTCCACCCCCTAAACCATCGGCGTATACTGCAAGTAATATTTTCCCCAACTGTTTAGCCATGGCCGTTCTCCACTGTACATACATACCTACCATTACACCGTTTCTAGGCAGGCAGAAAACTAAAGAATTGTATACTCATAGATATTCTTTACTTTCCAGGACACACACACAACTGAGCTATCAAGCACTACGACTTCAGCAATTTTGCTGTTACCAAAATTAATAAAATCTGTTGCTGCTGAACGTGACAGCACCATCGCTAAATTACAATAGGGAATTTTGAGGCCAAAAACATTAGCCCAACCACAAACAATAATAATTGGTGGCAGCACTTCGCTCTTGTAGTCACCTTATTGTTTTTTTGCTATTCAGTTAATATTTTTGACGCAGTTAGATTTTTTTTTGTATTTTTTATTTATTCCACACTTTTATGTTAAGTACCTACTAATAATTAGTCGGGTAAAAATTACAAATTACTTTCTTTAGTAATTAAATGGTGTTTTTTTTGTTTAAATTCAAATGCAATAATGGTTGTTTTATTTAAATACTATACACCCAACCCATTGGCAGTGTTTTCGCTGAACTACGCTCAGATGCTAGCACTCCCACACTAGCTACAAAGTACCGATGTTGATATGTCGCTCTATCCTTGATTAAATTACAACCATTGTACGTTCAACAGTACAACAAGGGAAACACTTGCAGTTCGATAATAGCACTTGACCTCCGTCATATTTGGTAAAACTTTTGAATCGAGTCGCCTGAATCAGGGATGGGAGGGGGGTGAAGGTAAGGGGACGGGGAAAGAGTACTCCCTACTTACCCCCCCCCCCCCTCTGCCGCAGACAAGTAGTTTTTATGTTATTAATTTTTGTATTTTGAGGTATGTATCATGGTCAAACTTTTCAATCGAGTCGCCTTAAATGGTGGGGGAAGGGGAAGGGAGGAGGGAGGAGTACCTCCTCACTTACCCCTCCTGCCGCAGACAAGTAATTTTTAAGTTATGTTAATTTTTTAAAAATATGGAAATTTACAAAAACGTCGTTTCTGGCGCTTCGCCGGCCGCTTCCGCGGCACGCTCGCTTCGCTCGCTCGGCTCGCGCGTTTTTGGTCAACATACTAACTTAACATAACTTAGTTAACTCTTTAGACTTTTTTCATGAAGGGGGCCGAGCCCCCCGAGCCCCCCTTGAAAACCTATGGACGCGAGTAAACCCTCTAAGTTCTGTCATTCTCTGTCTGAATTATTCTATGGTCTGATCCTAGAATAATATTACCGTTATTATTCAGAGGGTCTGATGCATTCACAGACTTAGTAGAGATGCATTGCAATCATAAAATTCTGAGATAGCATGATTGTGCGGAATTGACGTGTTTTTTTTTTGATAATTTGTTTTTTGACCATGGATACTAGTCCTTCAGTCGAAGAAATAGAGTTAATTTATTATGCATAAAAGATGACAATGAGTGATGAACGTTTAATCTAAATGATATTTCCCCCCCCCCCCCCCCCAAACCCCTTGAGTTCCAGTAAAGATGTGGGACTTTACTGAATCTCACACGGACTTCTTGAGAGAATTTGAAAAGTGATGTTGCACTGTTTTGTTTTATTCATCAACACTCATGCACGTTCACGAACACTTAACAGTTAATAATTCACCATTATTTCACATTAATATTCGACAAAACACAAATTTTAGAAAATAAGACAAACTACAGATATGACGCTTCACTTTCCCGCGAAGAAGTCCGCATTGACGTGTCTTTAAACCGTGTCACCACTTAAGATTTTGATTTTGCTCTAGATTCTTTGGAAATTATTTGTCCTTAATATTCCCCAATTTTTTAAATTCCCTAACAATAAAATTTCACATAATATTTAAAAGTTTTACATTTATTATTATAAGAAACAACGTTCGTTAGTAAAAGAGTTCAGTCGGAACAGAAGTCGAAGCATTACTTTGGCCACTTTTCGCTGCACTGGACCATTACATTTGGTACCAAAATTGAGCTCAGTACTAACGTTCATATTTTGGTATGAATGTGAGGAGCAAGACGTATAACAATAATACGTATAATACGTCTGTGGGCGCAAGCAACTTAAACCTGTAACGTACCTAGCGGAGGAACCGCAGAACAATAACTAAAGCATAGAAGTAGCTCTATATGGCATAAACAATCTGAATATACGAACTACGCTCTGTACTCTTTTAGGAAATTGGTTAATGTTTCTAACATAGATAGACATAACAAGATAAATATATTTTGGTCAGGACGGCGAATTATAAGGTAGTACCAGTTTTCAGATCTACTAGGGGTGAAGGAGATATAATATCTATCGATATCGATTAGGTATATCAAACGAGTCGGATTGGGCGGGAACTTTGATTTTTTCTTGTTTTTGTTATTTATTCCCTTATTAGAATAATGTTTATATATTTTTAACTGTTTCGATAGGCCAGGGGCTCAATCTACCCTTAACCCTTAAATGCATGAATTAACCAAAAATTTTTCATTGCTTTTAACTCTTAATCTCAAGGGGTTAAGGTCCTAAGTATGATTGTAAACTTTTGGCAACATTATGCATTTAAGGGTTAACTATCAAAAACCCCCAATTGATAGACTGAACTCTATGTAATCGACATTAGGTAAAAAATCAGGATAAGTCGATTTGACGATGTCTGTAAAGTCAAAAGCAGTGAGACTATACAGTTTGGACTTTGTACCACCCTTATGCGGAGGTCAAGTGCTATTATCGAACTGCAAGTGTTTACCGTGTTGTACTGTTGAACGTACAATGGTAGTGCAAATTTAAATTTAATCAAGGATAGAGCGACATATAGCATCGGTACTTTGTAGCTAGTGTGGCAGTCCTAGCATCTGAACGTAGTTCAGCGAAAGCACTGCCAATGGGTTAGGTGTATAGTATTCAAATAAATTAGCTTATCTTTCATTCCATAACCAGCCAAAAATAAAACAAAACACATAATGTAGATGTAATCGTTTATGATTATTGCAAAAAACAACAATACCTAGGTATAAAACCACCGTGGCGGCGACGGGATAGAAAACAAGCCAGCCACCGCGGTTCGAGTTACCTACTTTGACATTGCGTTGTGATGCGATTCAGTAGGCAAGTAGTTAGTTAGTTTTTTCGTGCTGTTATAGTTTGTATAGTTTTATTATTAATTTAAAATATTGTGCTTATTTATAAGTTTTAGCCTGAGTACCGTACTATTTTTGTATCCTAATTTGTCTGTATAGTAAACCAAATTCAATATTTTAAACACATTATGAACAGCATAAGATTCATAATCAAGAAAGTAATCAGTTATAGCAAAACGTGTTATGAATAGATAGAGTGTGAGTTGTGTAAAAAGTCTCAGTTAACGTTAAAATATTAGGTCCTATTAAATCAGTGGCGTTTCTTTAAAGTACAAGTAGTTTACGACAAAATAAAAATATTTTCCGCAATAAACAGTAGTCTCAGTAACAGTAGTTTTGTCACTGGTTTAGATTTTAATTTTTCAAACAAAATAATTTAATATTTAATGGACAAAAACTGTATCATACTGTAGATGCCTCGATGAAATCACTCACACATGCGACTGCATTGTGGAAGTCGTCGCACTCACACTCACGCGGAGAAACACACACACACAGTTACTGGCTGGTGTTCGTGAACGTGCATGAGTGTTAGCAAATAATACAAAACAGTGCAACATCGTAGCATCTCTACTAAGTCTGTGGCAACATCACTTTTCAAATTCTCTCAAGAAGTCCGTGTGAGACCTCAATCAAGTCCCACAGCTTTATTAAGTCTCGAGGGGTTTGGGGGAAAATCATTTACCATTAAACTTTCATTTACCATTAAATCATCCACTTAATGTAAAGAAAATAATATTTACTATTAAAAACTTGATACTGGCTAAATATGCTGATCGCACAAAGCCATTATTTTAGAGAAAAAATTTTTTTTTTTCCGGTTGACTATGTTGAAATGTTGAATTTAGGTACTTATCTACATAATAAGTAGGTATTGCTACTGCTAGTTAATTTGCTTTTGCCACAACTTTATTTGAGTGCTGAGACAACATCATGGATTTTAAAATGCATGATTACACTCATGCACTTGTTGGAAAAGTGACACCAGCTCTCCAATTAACGGATAGAGCTGATTTAAATGATGCCCGTCGTCAACATGATTGCCTTCTACGACTGCTCAGGGAGTTAAATGTGGTGGTCCTAGAAATAGAACTTGGAAACTCCTTCCCTGATAATGTATTTCTTGAAGATGTGGCTATTATATGCCATGGTATAGCCCTTCTACCGAAGCCACTATCTACTGCTGCGGAAATAAAGGTGTGTATATCAGTTTTCTATGTCCAATCGAGGAAGTGGTTGGAGGAAGTTCCCGGTCGACCTCTTTTCGGCGATGTTCCTTGCGCTCCTTTCTTACCGCGCGTACGTACGGAAGCCTACGCGTAGATAACGTGCAAGCGAATCACCGAAAAGTGATTGACCGGCAACTTCCTCGAATGTACCTACCTCGTTGTACTGTATGTTAGCTAAATAATTATTATGATGACCAGCCAACAGTTTCGTAGATAGTGTGCAAGCGAATATAACCGAAAAGTGGTTGACCGGCAACTTCCTCGACTGTACCTACCTCGTTGTACTGTATGTTAGCTAAATAATTATTATGATGACCAACCAACAGTTTCGTAGATAGTGTGCTAGCGAATATCTTCGAAAAGTGGTTGACCAGCAACTTCCTCGACTGTACCTACCTCGTTGTACTGTATGTTAGCTAAATAATTATTATGATGACCTAACAACAGTTTTCTTTAAAATGTATGTGATATGTAGCAAAACCTATATAAGTTGCGATTTTAATTACGTTGTGCTTATGCGAATAATTATATTTTATTTTATTACTTTATTTTGCAAAATTCAATAAAATTAATAGTATAATGAATGTCACATTGATTGCATGCTCTTTCATTGGACTTTCCTTTCTTTACTTGCAAGGTGTAAGGTTTTGTTAATGATAAACTTTCTATTATTCTGTGCTATTGCGAAAATATATTATTGTCATTTTAAATATGCAATGTTAGTTCTGACGGCGAAGTTAATTTATTTGACCTATGACCTATATATGAGCGAACAGGCAATTAGCCAGTGGCTATGAGATGGTATAAACACCTTTGAGCAGATACATGAGTATTTACATTATCCATAGTAGGTATGTAAGTTATGATTGAATTCTAATGCTGTGTATTATTTTCTAGACATACCTATTCCTGATTTGTTAAACCTCCACTTTATTTTTATTTTTTAAATACATAGTTAAGGTGTTAAATTTCATTTCATTTCACTTCTTTTTTCGGCGCCATTTTGTACATTTTGTGCATTTTGTACTGGCAATATATACCTAGTTAATTACAATGAAATCACTTCACATTAAATTCACTCACAGTAGGTTACTGACACAAAACAAATTAATACATTAATACAAAAAGTTGCAGGTTCAAACTTATATTATAATATAAGGCATCACATTGCTTATGTAAACAGTAATCGAGTATGAGGGAGTCAATCTAATTCGAATATTAGACTCGAGTCAGTTGGACTCGCATAAAGAATCGAGTGAGCTAGTACAAAACCGATTCTTCCTGACTCGAGTACCGGAATCGAGTCCGGCGTACTCGAATCAATATAAATTAGTATTCGAGTAGGCGAGTACAAAGCAGGAATCGAGTCTGACTCGAGTCAAGCCGTACTCGGCACATCACTAGTTACAATGACATATTTTTTTCTATTTGCCTTATAATCCCTTTTGTTTTTTTTGGAAATATTTTACTAATCATAATATCATTATTACATATATATAGATAGTCACATAACCTCTTGTCTGTTAGAAAAGCTTAAATCGGTTACTAACAATTCAATTTCTATTTGTTCTGGTTACGAGGCAGCTAATTTCAATACTGGCAATGGATATTTAGATTTTTAGTGTTGATGCTTCATAAGATGTCTTTGTACTTTATCAGTAGTTAGAAGTTAATGATATTAATAAAATAAATAAATAACTATTAGCTAATAATCTGGTACTTACATAAAAGTGATAAGGTTTACATTGCCACTGACTGTAAGAGTAATTTGCTAATGTTTAGTTTTTAATTATTATTTATTTTCAGTCTCTATTTATCTTTATAGTATTATAGTCAAAAATTGCTTGGCTGTACAGAATTGTTGTTTTGTCAATTATTTATTTGGTTAGGGTGTTGCAAAGGAGGTGCAGGACTAAGAATTTTTTTTAGCAAATCTTAACTTTTTTTTGACAAACTGACAAAAAACATTGCTATTAAAAAGAGATAGATAAATTTAAAAAAAGTTTATAAAAATTTAAAATAAAGACAAATTTTTCAGTAGTTGTATATATATTTTTTATATAAGAAGGAGGCAAACGAGCAGGCGGGTCATCTGATGGAGAACAATCACCGCCGCCCATGGACACCCACCCGCAAGAGGTGTCGCACATGCGTTGCCAACCTTTAAAAGAGGAATAGGGTTAAGGAAGGAATAGGAATTGTGAGGGACGGGGGGAAGGGGGCCTCCGGAACTCAAACTGGCCAGACGAAACACAACAGCACCAGGTGTCTTTACCCCGGGCGAGCCGGCCCAATGCGTGCTGCAACGCAGCGTGGCTCTACCACTCAGTCAGTGTTACTCATTTACCACCACCCAGGGGTCACGTGTTGGGTCTCAAGGGTAAACCTACGGACGCGACCCCCAAAATATGGAGCCAACACTTAAAAAGTATGACTGCCCTACTCCTGTGTGTCACGTGATAGGTTAGAAATTTTAGACAATCGCTTATTTTTTTTTATTAGACAACAGAAATCTAGCTTCATACAAAAATAAGAATTATTTTTTTTCATAGAAAACCTTTTTTTTTGGAAATTTTACTCTCTTTTTGATAGCAATGTTTTTCGTAAGTTTGTAAAAAAATTAGAGTGTAGTTTTTATGCACCCTCTTTGCGACATTTTTTGTAAAAGTATACTAGGCACAGTATCTTTTGTAAGAGTTTATATTACTCAATAATACTCAACAATATTGTAACATAATTATCTGTTTGTTGAAATAATAGTATGATTTATAGATTGGTTGATTTGAGTTTTTAATTTTAACTGTGTATTGCTATTAAGAGGGTTTACGCATTTCGATTTCCCACACAAATTTCCAAGTTGAATTTTGAATAAACCAATGAGCCAATTCTAATGAAACTTGGCATGCTAAAGTGCAATATAGAGACCTAAATAGTTTGTTGAGAACATTTAAAAAAAATGTTTATTGTACTTGAGTTATTGCGATTCTAAACTTTATATAGTAGTAGTAGACTTTAAATCGCAATGACTGCTTCCTGACTGACAATTGAGCTGTAAATAACATTTTTGTTAATAACATTAATTTATTGTTTTAGACAAAAGCTGTAAGAGAAATTCTTCGAAAAGATCTTGGGTTAACTTTGATTGATATAAATGATCCTGATGCTAAGATTCTAGGGTCAGATGTACTGTTTACTGGTAAGTTTATAATTGATTCTCTATACTTACTACTTTCAGGCCTTGCAAATGTGGCTGGCTTTTCATGTGGTTACTTATCTGTTAAATATAAATGTATTATTTTTATTTAATTTAATATCAAATGATAGTAATAAATGCTATGGAGCTTTTCAGCTACTTTTTTAGGTTGTGTTATGGTATAGTGACAGCCTCAACAGCGAGCAATTGTGTTGTGTGCAGTAATTATTACTAAAATGACAAAATGAATTCCAGGTCGTGAATTTTTCGTTGGTATATGTGAAACTACCAATGAAGCAGGAGCAAGTGCTGTAGCCGAAGCTTTTCCAGAATTCCCCTGCACACCAATCAAGGTGAATCAACTCAATCATAAAAGGTTTATCTTGATACATACATATACAATGCGATAGGGTGGTACTTCTAACCCGTTAAGGCTAGGTACTACATCTAAATTCATCAACAAAAAAAATAATATGAGGGATCCTACCTCCTCCCCCTATAATTCATGACCATTTTTACTTTATGCGATATCAAAGGTTTCATATGTCGGAGAAACATGAAAAAAATGGCAAACGGTAGCTAATGACACTGGCTAACTAATAAATTACTTTGTTTCGTAAGTTTAAGATCGTTTTGGTGAGAAAAACTATCATTACTTAATTATTTTGTGATTTAAAATCACTTTTTTATAAGTCCATATTATTTTTTTTGTCGATGAATTTAGATGTAGTACTTAGCCTTAACGGGTTAGAAGTACCACCCCTATCACATTGTATACAACAAGTTATTTGCATACACTCACTGACTGTTCCTAGAGTAGTATGCGGAGAACATAATATCCATTTGCTGCAATTCACAGTTCTTTTACTTCCTTTACTCTAATGCATATCATTCTTCATACATTTTACTTTGTAAAGAAAAACCTGTGTAAATAGAAAACAAAAGTGTAGTTGATTTTCTATTTCATTTATTAGTATTGTTTGTAATAAATATAATAATGTGAGACATTATTAGCAAACTAAGACATTGTTCAGACCAAACGTATTGTCTGCCACTGACTGTAAGCGTGCGTTACGCAGTTTATCGTTTTTCCATATATATTTAACTTCTCGTTCACACCGAGCAGACTATACGCTATTACGTAGTGCGTTATTGCTGACCTATCCTATTCATGTGGTCAGTAGTCATATATTAGGGTAACCATAAATTAGGGACAAATAAAATAGCTGTCACAATTATGTGATCATCATCATGAGCCTATAAACGTACCACTGCTGGGCACAGGCCTCCCACGTGGACACTGCACGAGGGGATATTGGGCCATAACCTACTACGCTGGCCCAATGCGGGATTATGTGATCATCCGGTATTTATTTACATAAAAAGTAACATACTATAAGGTCAAAAAAATCGTAAGGTTTCATAAGGTTATGTTAGAACAGTGATTAAAGCGCGAGCTGAGCGAAGCGTGCCGCGGCAGTAGCCGGCAAAGCGCCAGAAGTTACTAGTTTTTTTTATTTCCGTCACTCCGATTCACCCCTACTTCGGGGGTCTATACAGGGTGATCAATCCAAATGAGTCAGTAGAAAGAAATCAAAAACTAAGAGATAGGGAAATCTGTTCTTAGGAACCATGGGCGTCGATTTCAGATTAAATAAAAACTGCATTATTGAATTTTATTGTTCAATCTCATACGTAACCGGGAATCGATCCCGCGGTCTTTTTCTCTGTAAACAATGCTATAAATTCTGCAGGTTTATTCGTTGTTATTGTTGATGGTATAAATAATAAGTCATAGGGAACACATTTTTAATGGAATCTTGTTTAAATAATTGAAATAAATCCCAAAAATAAGAATATTATTTTTTAAAGTAAATAAGCAAAAATTAATTAGTTGACCCTGTGAGCATAAATACCAAATTTTGCTAAGAAATCTTGTGTAGGTAGAATTATAATTTTCAACAGATGGGTACAGAATGGCCCGCGAGATCGCCTAATATCATGCCACTTTATTATTTCCTATGGGGTTATGTTAAAGATGAATTTTGAACATTAACCTTATTATTATCTTATTTTTGGGATTCCTTTTAATTATTCAATCAAGATTCAATGTTTTTTAAATGTGACACGTCATTGTGACTATAGTGCGAAGCCGGTTGTTATCGATTTTAACCGAGCGGTTGTAAACGGCTGTTTTCGTATTTATCCGTTCTTATCCATTTTCAATGGCTTGAAACGGATAAAAACATATTTTTTTAATGGAATCAGTTGTTTTCTTGTAGTTAATGCATAGAAAATAGACTAATTGTATGTACTTAATTATTTTTTTTATTAAATTAATTATAGATACATTTTATATAAAGTAACTTTCATGAGATACTATAACGTAGTTAAGGACCATTTTTTTAAATTGTCACTTTCGATTCGAGCTCTAATAAAAACCAACGCCAAATAGTCCCTAAGAAAAGTGTCGATACTTTACGTGTACGATACTTTTCTTTTGATACTTCTCATGAGTACAGTATCGATACTTTCTATTCGATACCGCGTTCCTACACGCAGCACGACACGACGACGCGACGTTTCCACATCGTGCGGTACGGGCCGGGCGGCGCGGCGGGCATGAATGAAGACTCGTCTAACTAAATGCGCAGAATAACTCTCTGTTAAGAAAAGAGAGATTATATTCTTTATACCCAATGATATAATCACTCTTTTATATCTTTAACTCCCTGCTTCAAATGTACGAACCGAGCCAGGGAGTTATAGATTAATTAGTTGAACATGAATACCACAAGAAAGAGAATTAAAACAACTAATTCTCTTTCTCATGGTTGAATATCACATAAGAATACTCACGACTGTTGGTCGGGCAGGGTACAATTTATTGTTACTACATTTTTTGGTATAATTTACTAATAAATATTATAAAAATATCATTGAATACAATGTAAACAAACCGAAATTCTAAATGCCCAACCCGCGAAATTGTGCCTTAATACAATGCGTGAAAAATTATTTACCTTAGTTATTTACCTTACTCACAATCTAGACTTAACTTTGTTTTATTATTTTCTCCGCAACGAGTTTTCACCAAAATACATCTTAGGAACATGGATAAGTATAAAGATATAATTGAAGTTAAAGGGACATACGGATATATTCACTCCTTGCCTGGGATACTATATCTTTTGCGTTTATCACTTAACTGTCGTATTAATAAAAATGGCCAAATGTTACACCACGGTTTAACACTTTAAACCGAGATGTAACATTTGGCCATTTTTAATAAATATGACAGAATTAGTGACACCATCAATATAATCCTAAGTATAATTTTAATCAACGTTTATTAATAAATAATAACAGGGCTGTAACTGAGTTGACATCGCCACTATCGTCAGTTGGATGAACGACGACGCGACGAGTGAGTAACGTGAAGATTTTCGAAGAAATGAACGTTGTTAGGTAGGTACGTATAACAAATAAAACAATTAAACACAAAGTATTACAAATTAAACACAAAAACTGTAAAAGCGTAACCACTTCTTAAGCTTTCAGTCGGATAAACAAACGGTTTTCAACCGTTTTTTATAGAGTTTTATCTTTACTTTTGATAAATATCCGTTGACAACCGTTGTTTTACAACTGTAATTGTGACTATATCCTGCCTGATGGTAAGCAGCCGATGCAAAATAACGAGAGCGCTCCTCACCGTGGAATAAGCATGGTAACAAGCGCACCCATTCATGACGGCCTGCATAAATGCCGTTTCACGCCCCGCTTAACCCATTAGCGCTCTCTGTACTCGTGCGAGTACAGCTACAAAGTGTAACAATTCATACTAATTATCTATGGTTTTTGTTATAAAAACCATTTATTTCATTACTAGACATCACTAGCAGATTAAAAAAAGATTAAATTTGGTGGAAACGCAAAAATTAATGTATTGTTTTCTGTTGTAAAATACGAGTTGCAGATCAAAGCACTAAGGTAAGTTTTGATAATTTGTTTTAAATATTATTATTGATTTATTTGGACTTGTTTTGTATTAGTGCTTATTGTTCGAATACACATAATCATAAAATACTGTTTTAGCTTCATTTCATTCCAATAAATACGTATTAGACTCTATTTTATCACACTGTACTTGGGCGGGTACAGTGGGCACTTATGTACTATAATTACTGGTATTTTGCAGGTATTTTTGAATAATCCACCATGGCCAACCGTCGCGTTTTTACAAGTAGAAATGAGTATTCAAGGCTGGAAGAAGCTGTTAAATCAATTAAGAAGACATATGTCTTCTTCTTGCCACCTGTATCAGCCATAGTAAGTGACGAAGAAGAAGGAAATGATGATGATCTCGCTAAATAAGACTATGCCAAGAGATGTGCCAGGGACAATTGAGGTGACTCCGCGTCGCCACAGTAATAGTACTACTCAAAAATTGTTCCCAGTGAACATATTGTTTATTTTGACAATTTGTTCACCAATTATCAGTTACTATGGGATCTACGGCGTCTAGGCTACTGAGCAACGGGCACAATTCGAGATAATAGGACAAAAAAATGCCCTGTCACTCCTGTTCAGGATATGAAGAAACGGCCAAGAGCAGAATACGACTACCGATTACCGATACGAATAATGAAATTACAATGGTGCGGTGGAAAGATAATAACATAGTTAGAATTGGAATTAGTTTTGATCAGATTCAGCCCATGGGAATAGTAAAGTAAAGTAAAGATGGTGCATATTGCTAAGCAGAAAGTTTATTTCAATATTCCTAGATTATTTGTACATTACAACAAAGGTATGGGAGGTGTTGACCAAATGGACCAGTCGATCAGCCTTTATAGAGTATGAGCCATGAAGGGAAAGAAATGGTGCTGGGTGATGCTAACCTACCTTCTAGATATTGCTATTTCTAATGCACGGCGGTTGCTTGTTTTGCTAAGCAAGAATAAAGTAGCTGAATGGATGGATCAGTTATCATTTCGACGTACCATAGCAAGAGCCTACCTGACACCTACAAAAACAAATATCCGACTTTCGTCATCGTCAGTAGTAGGATTTGATCGAAAAAATAACGGTCACAACCCAGAACGTATAGAAAATCAGTTGCGGTGTGTTATTTGTCACAATCGTGTTCGTCGTTGGCGTTGCGAACTTTGCATGAAAACATTATGTGTTGAGCGGCCTTGCTTTGGTAGTTTCCATACTTAATCCGCCCACTGTACCCGGCCGAGTACACGCCTATAACATATGTTTTAATTTTTTTTCCTGAAATTTTGATTATGATACCTTTTGTTTAATCGGTAATGATACAATAAATAACATGAAAAAAGAACTTTTACGAGCAGTTTCATTTTGGGCGTTAATGGGTTAAAAGAGCCGGGACTATAGGAGCTGGGAAACACATGCGCCGGCAGAGAATTCCAAAGCCGAATGGTCTTACCGAGGAACGACTTGCCGATATTTTTGGTACGAGTGCTGATAGTCTGCACGGTATGATTGTGGTTCCTAAGACCAGCACCAGAAGAGGAAAGGAGAGGGCGGGATTAGACCAAAAAGTTCTTCAGAACACTCCGTAGTGATTCCGGTAGAAGACACTGAGCGAAGCAATGTCTCTACGCAGCTGGAGGTCCTCAAGAGAGGCTGTAATTTCAGCATCTCCAATAATGCGTATCGCTCGCCTTTGCAGGTTATCAAGTGCATCGAGGAAGTATTGAGCGGAGCCGTTCCATAGATAGAAACAATACTTTATACAGCAAACAGCGCTGCTCGGAAGTGAAAAACCGCCTCACCTTATTGAGAATACCCAATTTACGGGAGGCAGTTAAAATAACACTCTCAATGTAGCATTTTGGATTCAGTTCCTGGCCGATGTTCAAAGAATGCTCCACTGAAATGGGTAAAAGAGAGTTCTGAAGAGAGGGAGGAGTAAGGAAGGGAGTAACCTTGGACGAGAATGCACAAACCTGGGGTTTTCTGGCATTAAACTCGACCAGGTTTTCAGATCCCCACTTAGAGACACGATCGAGAGTCAGGTTCAGTTTGGCAACCAGTTCTTGCCTTTTCACTACGATATCGGCTTGCTTTGCCGCAGAATGTCTTAAGTATCGCTCATGCACCTTTCTGTCATCCGCATAACAATGAATATTGCCCAAGGAAAACATGTCATTGATATGCAGAAGAAATAGAGTAGGTAAAAGCACAGAACCCTGCGGCACTCTGGCATTGACTTTGTAGAGCTCGGAGGAACTACCCTCACAAAAAACACGAATCCTCCGCTCTTCTAAAAAGTCTGCAACCCAGGCGCACAAACGGGGCGGCACACCGAAGGCCGGCAACTTGGAAAGAAGGAAGTGACGCCATACTCTATCGAAACCTTTGGCGACATCAAGGCTAACTGCCAGAGATTCGCCACGCTTGTCCATCGCTTCACCCCATGCGTGAGTAACGTAATCATGGAGCGTAATCAGCGAGTGATCTGGGTAGTGAATGAGCTGAGAGTTAATTATCCGCTCAAACACCTTGCACAGCACAGAAGTTACAGCGATGGGTCGATAGTTGGCTGGATCCGAGTGATCCCTTTTTTGCGGATGGGTTGTATGTTCGCTTTCTTCCAAGACACCGGCACAATACCGGTATCGTAAGACATCCTAAACAATCGTGTCAACACAAGAGACTACTCAGCCGCGCATCTGAGCAGCACAAGCGCCGGAACACCATCCGGCCCGCTAGCCTTCCGCACGTCGAGGACCGCAGCACGGCACGTACATCACACTGCCTGATACGAATATCAGGCATGGTGGCCCCACAATGTGCTATGATAGGTGGAGTGGCGCTACAATTGTCGACGCGCGAATTAGCCGCGAAAAGGTCAGCCAGCAAGTTCGCCTTCTCAAGCGGCTCAAAGTTGGCCTGCACGGCCTTAGCGAGCCGCCAATAGCTACGGCTAACCGTAGGGTGCGTGATCAACTCCTGCCCTACCCTTGCCACTCTTTGTGCATCCGCTCCTGCGAGAGCCCTCTTATTAGACTTAGAGGCCTTGTTGTAAGCCGCCTTCAAGGAGCCGGTACCAGTACAGTCATTTAGTGCGCAAGCCCTCGTCCAAGCTCGATACGCCGCCTGCTTGCATTCAGCAGCTGTGTCGCATTCGCAATTGAACCAAGGCCGTTTTCTACCAACGCTGCTGGCTAGATCTGTGAACGGAATATAATTTTCCATACCCAACAAGAACTCATCAGCGATGGCGGAAGCGCACTCCGACGGCTCCTTTCCAAAAAAGCAGCTCTGGCCCCATGAGACGGATGCAAAGTAATCACGCAATCCGTCCCAATTTGCCGACGAGTAGTGCCACAGATGACGCTTGGTATCCACCGTTTTCGGTGGACCAACGCTATGCGGTGCTGTAGCAATGACCAAGCAGTGGTCTGACGAGGCTAGAGGTGCAAGCACCGACACTCTATACCCTGCAGGGCGACTCGTCAGCAGTAAATCTAACAAGGAGGGCGCGTGACCTACGGTATCTGGTATCCTGGTGGGCTAGTCTATCACTTGTGTCAGGTCTTGCGTCAGAGCGATGGCATGAGCGACTCTACCAGCGTGATCAGTTTATGAGGAGCCCAACCGTGTTTCATGGTGGGCGTTGAAGTCCCGTCAGACGTGTCAGCAGGGCGACGAATTTTAGTCTCCGACAGAAAAAGGAATGCAGGCTGCGCCGTCTCGAGGTGTTGGTGGACGGCGTTGAGGTTAGAATAGAGTCCACGGATGTTAGTGAATTCCACCTCAAACAGCGAATTGATGGTGAGAGAGGAGGAAGCCGCTGTATTACCTGCATTCTTTTTAGGCATTGCCATTGGAAAAGGGGAAGGAAGGGACGTGAACAAGGAGCCACTACTGTTGCAAAGAAATTAACAAAGCGAGAGTCTTCCGCTTCAGCTTTGGAAGAGCGTTACAACCTCAGCCGACACGCCGGACGGAAGGGCCCCCATACCCTTCCGGAAGTGGTCGCCGGGTCCCACCATTTCCGGTCACCAACCGGCACGACGATCCACTCCGAGATTATGCGCCCCTGGTGAGGCAGCCTCCTGAGGTGGTTAGCCCCGGTTGGGCCCCTGTACTGTGCCGTGGGCGGCCAGCGACACCACCGTTTCTACGGGTCTCCCTGGCCGGCGTGTCGAGTCTCGTCTCCCGCTCTATGGTTCCACGGCAGAACTCTGGTCCACTGTTTACAACAATCTGCTCCTCTGGCTCCGGTAGTGCGGCGCTGTTCTCGGAACGCGACCTGCGACGAGCACAGATCACTTGGCGGGCGTACACTGCCGCACGGTGGTCGATAACCGGGCGAGCTGGACCCTACATGTGACCCCTGGATGGTGCTAATTGAGCCACCAAATGCTCAATTAGCACCATCCAGGGGTCACATGTAGGGTCACGAAGGATCACACCTACGGATGCGAGCATTGTTAACCCCCAAAAATGATAATGTGTTCCTTATGACTAATTATTCATACCATGAACAATAACAACGAAGAAACTTGCAGAATTGATTACATTGTTTACAGAGATAGAGATAGGGTTCGACTTCCGGTTACATATGAGAATTAACAAAAAAATGAATGTAGTTTAAAATGTTCCTAAGAACAGATTTCCCTCCCTCTCATAGTTTTTGATTTCTCCCTACTGACCCATTTAGATGGATCATCCTGTAGTGTACATAATTACTTCTCTTTTTACAATTAAATAATCTATTCCAGCAATAATTATTGTATATTATTTTGCATACCAATAATACTCCGCAGGAGTCCGACGAACGCCAGTTTTCATGGACACTTAGGCTTTTTTTACGTGTCACATAACCTCAAAAACTTTTCTCTTCTCTACAATCATTTTCAATAATCCTGCCGGAGATAGGGAAAATTTATTTGATTCTCTAATAATAAAATTTCTTTAATTGTCACTCGTTTCTTGCATTATACCACACCATTCCACTTTTACTTTCATAGACACTTGCATTGTACGACGCCATTTTTATTGTTATGATTAGCAGCGCCACTAGTGGTAGAATATGGAACTAGCTTTTACAATTTGACGAGGCATTTTATAAACGGCGTTCATGTGGATTATTACAAAGTGACGAGGCATTTTACAAACTAGCGAGCGTTTGCAAACAGACGACGCGGTTTGTAAAATGCCGAATTATACAATCTGCCTGCGACATAATATAAAGCTGTAGAGTTTCTTGAGCCCATTCTTCTCCACAGCTAAAAGACATGCTAAATTGGTTGGTAACCAAAAAAAATTACTATTCTACTATTCAAAAGCACTTTATCAAAAGTTTAAGGATTTTTTTTCTTTGACTTCGACATCCATAGAATCTGCAGAAGATTGCAGTGAGTGGTAGGTTTAGGAACAAAACTTTCAGGATGGACATCCACTTGCACTTATACAAGTGAGATGCAGCCACAATTGCATGCAGTGTAAGTAAGTAAGATGGGGCTAGGGAATGCAATCTTGTTCTCGCGAGATCTCGTTTTCGTGAGATTCGCCAAAGCTGTTGAACTTAAACAGGCGGCGTATCGCGCTTGGACAAAGGCTCGCACGCTCAACGGTCGTAACATCTCTTCACTCAAGGTAGTCTTCAACAAGGCCACCAAAGTCTGCAAGAGAGCTCTCTCGAGAGCGAATGTCCAGCGCGTTGCTCGTGTTGGCCAAGAGCTGTTTTCGCACCCATCGGGCAGCCGAAGTTATTGGCGACTGGCCAAAGCGGTGCAAGCCAACTTTTGCGCGCCTTCTCTTCCCCCACTGCTGTACCCTGATGGCTCCTTGGCCCATCGGCCGCTAGGCAAGGCTAACCTCTTAGCGAAGCTCTTTGCGGCGAATTCGCGCGTCGATGACTGCGGCGCGGAACCACATACCATCCCTGACTGTGGTTCCTCAATGCCTGACGTCCAAATCAGACGTGACGTCCGTGCCGTGCTGCAGTCACTTGATGTGCGAAAGGCTAGCGGTCCTGACGGTATACCGGCAGTCGTACTTAAAAAATGTGCTCCCGAGTTGTCTCCAGTACTGACACGCCTATACCACCTTTCGTCCTCTACTGGGATTGTGCCGGAGGCTTGGATGGAGCCGAACGTCCAGCTGGTCCCCAAAAAAGGGGATAGGTCCGACCCAGCCAACTATCGACCTATTGCTGTCACCTCTGTCCTTTGCAAGGTTTTTGAGCGAATCATAAACAGGCAACTCATTCGTTACCTAGAGGATCACTCCCTGATTCATGATCGACAATACGGGTTCTGACCGAAACGATCAATGGGTGATCTTCTGGCGTTTATAACACACCTGTGGGGTGAAGCAATGCACAAGCATGGAGAAGTACTGGCTATTAGCCTGGATATCTCCAAGGCTTTCTATCGAGTTTGGCATCGTTCGCTTCTCTCCAAGCTTTCGTCATACGGCTTGCCACCTCGCCTATGTGATTGGGTCGCCGGATTCCTGCATAAGCGCAGTATTCGCGTACTCTGCGAAAGCAGTGCCTCACAGTTTCTGCAGGTGAACGCCGGAGTGCCGCAGGGTTCTATAATATCGCCCACGCTGTTCCTTCTGCATATCAATGACATGTTATCCTTGGGTAACATTCATTGCTATGCAGACGACAGTACAGTACATCGGCGTTATTTGGGTCACCCTGCGGCAAAGCAAGCCGATGTAGTGGAGTCGATATGGAAGATTGTCATTGAGCTGGACAAGAAGTTAGACCTCATTTATAAATGGGGCTCTAGTAACCTTGTCCAGTTCAATGCTAAAAAAACACAGGTCTGCGCTGTCACTGCTAAAAAGTCCGCTTTTCTCCCCCAACCCTCTTTCCAGAGCAACCTATTACCCATCCAGACTGGTCTCAGTCTCTTAGGTATGGACATACACAGCGACCTCAACCCGAAGAGCTATATTGAGAGCACAGCCTCACGTAAACTCGGAATCCTGAACAAAGTGAAGCGGTTCTTCACGCCGGAGCAACGTTGTCTTTTGTATAAGACTCAGGTGCGCTCCTGCGTGGAGTATTGCTCTCATCTTTGGGACGGATCCGCCAAGTACTTGCTCGAAGCTCTTGACAGGTTGCAAACACGTGCTGTCCGTATTATCGGAAACGATGACGTTACAACTAGTCTTGAGCCGTTACAGCTACGTAGGGACATTGCTTCCCTTAGTGCTTTCTACCGCCTTTACCACGGTGAATGCTCTGAGGAGCTCTTTGACCTCATCCCTCCCTCTCCTTTCCTTTCCAGATCGACGCGTGCATGTCTTAGAAGCCACCCTCATACCGTGCTGACCATCAAGACGTGTACCAAAAAGTTTGGACAATCGTTCTTTTGCCGAACTGCCCGTATGTAGAATGCGCTTCCCGCACACGTGTTTCCTTCCTCTTTCTCTCCCGGATTATTTAAGCGGGGCGTGAAAAAGCATTTATGCAGGCCGTCATAGTGTGAGCGTTCGGCATAGCGTGGTAGCGCTGTGATGAACGCTTTCACTTCTTGGGCTTCACTGGCTGCTTTTCATCAGGCAGAGTGAGGCCATTATGGAGTGCCACAATAAAAAATAAGATCTCGGCCGGTCAAAAAATGGGAGAGATCTCGGGAGTTTAACGAGATTGCACTCGAGCTTAACCTTCAAAATAATTCGTAATAATGGCTTGTGATGTGAACTGAACAAGCCAAGCCTTTCATTTGATTAATATATTTTGTTAGATAATCTCTAATTGCTAATAGATCTCTGAGTAGATATAGTTTTCATTTATTGATAATAATATCTCAGTTTAATAGTCAACTCAACTTAGTTAATGAGTTTCATTTTAGTTTTGGACTTCTTGTTGTTGTGTTATAAAAGAACTGTTTTATTATTAAAAGACTTTTGTTTGATATTATAAGAAAAGACTGGTTGTTTATTTCATTAGATACGTCAAAGTTTACTACTTAGAAGTTTATAAAAAAAATGATAATAGATACGTCTTACAATCTTAAATACTTACATAAAAGTTTATTGAAAAAAATTGTAAAAATAATGGTTTTTTTCATAATACCTATAACTCTTATTTTTTTTCTAATTTAATAAAATATGTGATTATTTGCAAGTATAAACACAAAACTGCCAATCTCGCGAGATCTCGAAATTGGCGAGATCTCGCGGTATTGTTATTCATAAACTCGCGAGATTGCATGCCCTAGATGGGGCCATCTTACTTACTTAAAACAATGTCCTTCGAAACACCGTCAGTGCTTAAAATAATTAAATTACGCCATTTTCCATCATCATCATCATCAGCCTATAATCGTCCACTGCTGGGCCCTGGCCATCCTACATGGACAGTGGCACATGGGGAAATGGGGCCATACGATGATTCCACCACACTAAATTTAATTCTTTTTCTTATGTTCAATTTAGGTGTCCAAAGGGTCACAACATCTCAAAAAGTATATCACAATCGCTGGCATGGACATTCTGTGCGTTGGAGGCAGTAAAGAAGCTAAAGAAATACTCAAGAGAATAGAACGGGAAGCTTCATTTTCTTACCAAACACTATCCGTTCCTGAGGACGACGCTGCAAACTGCCTCTATGTGAATGGAACCCTTATACATAGAGCTATTGAAGAAATACCTAAGTCGTTCAAGGTAAGTTTGAAACATGTTGGTACATTACTTTGTATGATAGACAATTGATTGCTGATATCATTGACTCAATACGATGGACTAGAACATCAATTTGGCTTTGATAAATGTTGTTGGCAATTAATTTTATCTTTGTTAAGAGGTTAAATAGTAACTGATGTCGAATAAATAATGTATGGATAGTTTGATTGAACTGTTCAGTCTGTACAGTTATTTCAACTTTGATTATTAAATATAAGTTTGAAGCAGCAGTTAACCAAACTGGGACAATCGCTTGACAGATGCACAGTGTGTGTATTCAGTATTGAAGGCAAAGTATGTGTTTCCAGCAATTTGCATTTATGTAGATAGTTTTAATTTAAGTGTCTTATGCTTTGTTACATATCATATATAAAGGATGTCTGCTACATATATATAAAGGGTGTTTTTTTAGAGTTACACAAGTTTAAATCATAATAAAACAAAGAAATGTTTTTTTAATATCAATGAAACGGGCTTTATTGGATAGAAAATTTTATGACATTACTGTTTAAATATGATTTCGGCCATGTGGCCCCCACGGCTGGCGACACACCATTACATCCACAGAAAATTACTGTTTGGTGCGCTTTATGCGGGCTGGCGGAGTCATTGGTTCATATGTCTTCAAAAACGATGATGGTCTGAATGTCTCTTCTAACCGCCTCCGTGGTCTAGTGGCTAAGCCACTGGTTTCAGACACAGAGGTCCCGGGTTCGATTCCCAGCGGGGGTACATCTTTGTGTGCTCGGTTTGGTTGGTGGTAGGGCTGTTAAGTCCGACTAGCTAGCTACCACCATCTTATCTAAGTCTGTCGCCATAACAACGATGTTTATAGCATAGTTGTGTTCCGACAGTTAGTGATAAGATAGCCAGTTCCTCAGTGGTTGAGGATTCCGGGTGAAGCGCGCTTCGACCTTCGGCCTTATCGTCACTTACCATCAGGTGAGATGACGGCCAAGCGCTTACCCGTTACCCGTAAAAAAAATGTTACTGTCAATGGTGAACGGTATAAGGACATGATTAGAAATACTTTCGTACCTCAACTAGCTGGCATTAATCTTGCTGACATGTGGTTCCAACAGGACGGAGCCACATGCCACACAGCGCGCGCTACAATTGATTTACTCAAAGAAACTTTTGATGTAAGAACAATTTCACGTAATGGTCCAACTAATTGGCCACCAAGATCGTGTTATTTAACCCCATTAGATTATTTTCTTTGGGGTTTGTAAAGTCACTTGTCTACTACGTCAATAAACCAGAGACAATTGAACACCTGGAAATCAACATTGGAAGAGCTGTTTGGCGAAATACGGCCGCTAATGCTGCAAAAAGTTTGTGGAAATTGGTGTTCCAGTTTGCGCCTTGTACGCGTCAGCCGAGGCGGTCACATGGCCGAAATCATATTTAAACATTAATATCATAAAATTTTCTATCCAATAAAGCCAGTTTCATTGATATTAAAAATATATTTCTTTGTTTTATTATGATTTAAACTTGTGTAACTCTAAAAAAACAAATGCTATGAATTATAATATTAGTCAATAAATCTTTACATAAACAAATTAATTGAAATAAGTATTTATCAGTGCTCTGATTTTTCGCCTTTCAGGTATTCTGTGAAAAAATCGACTTCGCTCGAAGATCAATATGCTTATCAGAATTGGCGAAAATATCTACTGGGCTGACCTCCTGCTGCCAATTGGTAAGGAAGTCTTAAGCAACATCAATATACCGAATAACATACAAAGAAGGCTACATTGCACTAAAGAGTATTCACAAATGAAAATAACAACAAGCCAATGTGTTCAATAATTAAAGCCAATGCTTAAACAATATTATACTCTTAATACAATATCAATTGAAAAAGTAGAGTCCTGTTTTATACCCAGAAATTGTATTTACGAATATCTTAAAGCTCAAACAACTAAGTCTAGCATGACAGCATAATAATTAAGTTGGTATGAAATAGAACAGTTATAATGTGAAGCATGTGCACATAATGCGGTCACCCTTACAGCGATATACTATCGTAAGAGACTAGTACTATCGGGTCATTGTTACGAAATTCTCGATGCTCAGCGATCAACGTGCTTATTGTTTCAACATCTATCGCAATACCTTTCAAGTAGAAGTACATTGCTTAGCTTAGCTAGCTACACTGCACTGCTTAGCTACACTGGCCTGCAAAAATAAGTATCACACTTTTAAAATTGCAAAGCTAAAAATGGCTATTTTTATTGTTTTATCTTTTTTAGACTTAAAAATGTTACTAGTGTATAATTTACTATACTTATAAAAAAGCTGATAAAAATTGCTATAAAACGTTTTTTATTTTAAATGTCTAACTTCTATAGTTTAGAAAATAATGAAATTTTAAAAGTGTGATACTTATTTTTGCAGGCCAGTGTAGTTTGGTTATTTTAAAATTAGTTATAGTTTTAGCAAAACAATTTACTTGTACTTGAAAGGTATTTCGATAGGTGTTGAAGTTAGACAATTAGCCCCCTGCACTGAATTACTTCTAAGACAGCTGTGAGATTGTTGTACCAAATTGCATTTAATTTCTCAAAATGTTCTACATTTTACGATTCTTCAAAACGTAACTTACAGTTTACTTAAATATTTTTTTTTTAAATTTGTGTTAGTTAAACTTATAATATTATTACTTATTATGTAACACGCATTTGAAATTGTCTCTTGGCCAAGCAAGCTTATCCCGTAGTTCTTTCTCTATTTTTTATAACATTAACTTAATCAAATTATAAAATAAACATACACATGTCTATTGAAATGGTTTATTAGTTCGCATCGGGTGATCGTGTAATGCACAGGCGAGCGAGTGGGATTCAAGACTTAAACAACCGTATACCTCCAGGTTTCCCCCATAGTGTTTAAGTATTACTTAAGTGAAAACTTGTATAAGAAAAATCTGCAAACACTAATAGCACAATAAAATTGCTAATCGCTTCCTAACTTAGCAGCGCGCGTATGACCTTCTTACAAACCTGGCAGTTACCGGACGATTATTTTTATAACCTTATAGCTAACTAATAAGACTGACTTTTGTTAAACAAGTCTGTTTACGACGGTAATTGCCTGGAAGTTTACGGAGTTCATATTCGACCCTATATGTATTTTAATTAGGACCAATGCTTTATCTTTATATTATCGTGTTATTTCATTCCCTGAGCTGTAAGACTGATTCCAGATAATTATATCGTACAAAACATTTGGTGCAATAAAAATATTTGGATCATTAAATAAATGAATTCAATTACGTTTTTGTCTAAAAGAATTCTTGAATTCACCTTTTTAATCATAAATGAGGTATCATTTTTATCATACTTTTCTCTTCCAACCATTCCTTTTATTTGTGTGTATGAAGGTATTAATTTTGCATGGACCATCATCGTACTAGAATTTTATTGTAATTATTGATACATACTAAATAAATAAAATAAAAAAACAGAACCTTGTATACTCTGCTTGGTATTTACAATTTAAAAAAGTATAATAATGTGTGTGGGTAGTAATAATACTGTATAATAATAATACAATATAATAAAGCTAGTACTCGTGTGCGCGAGATTGAAAGATATTGATGGTTCGATTCAAAGTCGGTGCTTTAAAGGCCAAAGTATACTCGCTAATATTTAGTCTAGGTACATTGCTTCACTACGTTGCTTATTTAAAATGAATTTTAAAATAATGAAACTAGTGAAGCAAAGTACTCTTAATACAACTAAATTACTCGCCTAACGCGAACAAGGCTTTAAGCGATTTACTTGCTTATTGGCAACCGGCCGCAGCGACTGGATGCGTATTTAATATCGGTGATAGTCGATTCCTACTTATAGTCTAGTTATTCACCGTTTATACGTTACCTATTTAATCAATCATTCATTGCATATTATAAAGTTAAAGTCGCCATTTCCCTGTATCTATGGCCCCGCTTTCTGCCAAATCACGCAATGGATTTTTACACGGTTTTCACTGATAGAAATATTAGATCGGTCGAGCCGTTTTCAAGTTTTGAGCTTAACAACACCTTTGGCGATTCATTTTTGTGAAAAAGAAGAAGAAGAAGTGTCCATAATTAATTGATGCAGTATTATAGTCAACGCAAAGAATCGTGGCAGGCTGTGCAATAAGACGTGCTAATGAGACAGCGCACATCATGTGCTCTCTCGCACTTACACTATGTATAGTTATTATAGCAGTCGCAAATTTAAGGCTGCTTTTCACCAGAGCTGTGTAAAGTTACTAAGCGATGTGTGAGAAATAAATGCATTTAAATTTATTACTTCGTTTACCTTGCTTCGCTCAGACGCTAGGCGGAGTATGAAGTAATCCTGTTGGTGGGTTCCTAAAAGTAGTGTGGTTTAGTTCTATAGTCTTGTATCAATTTTCTGAAATGCTGGAATCGACTCCTCAATCTTATTGTAGTTGTGTATTAGTTGTATTTTAGATTTTGTGCATGTGTTATATTTATCTTAATAATCTCAAAAAAATGAATCTCAGTAACGTATTAAAATAAAAGTATTTATTTACTGAAAGTTATTTAAAAAGTAATTGTTCATAAAAGGACTGCTAACTGAAGTACCTGATCGGATAATGAAATAATTATCACAATGTTTCTCATTTACTGTTTTTAGTTTTTAATGTATTTTTTAAATGACAATATAATTGTTTATGTCGTCAATAAATTGTCAGTTTCTTTCTTTTTCTGTGCGACTTTACCAATATTAACTACATATTTAAAATATTATAATGTTTTTCTTAAAATACTTTGTTCGAGCATCGAACATAATTTGATGAAATAAAGAGGAGACTTGCTTTAAAATACAATAATAATAAAATTTTGCAAGAAAATTACAGCAATAAGGTTGACAGCAGTTTGCCAATCGTGGAGCAAGTGACAGCTATATTGCCGCCAATCGGTGACGTCTGTCCGTCCTCGGCGGCGCGCGTTTCGTTCATGCATTTGAGGCGTAAACATCGTCCCGGACGTTGAAAGTTAGCTTTCAAGAGCATCATCAGTTGTGGTGGGTTTAGTCGGCAACAAACACAGCTTGTTCACCGCTCTTCGTACGACGCCCTTAGAAGTGGTAACGTCGACAACCCTGCTGACGCCATCCGTTCCAGGATACAGGCGGGCCACCCGTTCAAGGCGCCACTGCAGCGGCGGCAGGTTATCTTCCTTTAAAATCACAATGTCCCCGCAGGCTAGCTCCCGCTGGGGCGTGCGCCACTTCGTGCGCTGCTGCATTTCCGATATGTACTCCCGGCTCCATCGCTCCCAGAAGTTTTGGCGTATCCGTTCGACCAGCTGGTATCTGTTGGGTCTGGTGACATTCACGGGCTCTGTAGGAATCGACATTAGTGGTCTCCCGATAAGAAAATGGCCTGGGGTCAGAGGAGAGGGATCGGTACAATCGTACGAGAGAGGAGATAGCTGATTTAATACCAGCCTCGAATATTCCTCCGAAGTGTGGGGAATAAGCCGGGTTGAAGACAAATTTAATTCCTTCGCTACTCGAGTACCCATAAACAGATTGGCGGCTGGATTTCAGTACCCTACCCAGTTCATTGCTAGCTCCTAAGAAATTCCTACCATTATCGCAATAGATTTCATAGGGCTTACCTCCACGTGCTACGAATCTCTTAGGGCATAGGATAAAGGCTTGAGTACTCAAATCGCTCACGACTTCTAAATGTACAGCTTTTGTACTTAGGCACACAAATAGGCATAGATAACATTTACTTATTCGATTACCACGCCCCTTCTTACTGCAAATCATGAAGGGTCCTGCAAAGTCAACCCCGACCGAATGGAAAGGAAAGGCAGCGACAGTTCGAGCTTCAGGTAAGTGTCCCATAATGGGTTGTACAGTGACCGCTCGCAAACGCGTACAGATAACGCAATTTTGAACTACACTACGAGCTAAACGTCTACCCCCAATCGGCCAGTATTTGTCTCGCACTGAAGCTAAAGTTAATTGAGGGCCAGCGTGAAATAATCTCAAATGTTCATGCATCATTATAAGTTCTGATAAACCATGTTTGCCATCTAAAATAACTTGATGTTTCTTATCAAAATCATAACACGAGTTTCTTAAGCGACCGCCTACTCGGGCAATTCCATCTGAATCAATAAAAGGCGTCAAATCTAATAATTTACTTTTCCTATGTAAACTTTGACCCTGTTTAAGAGAGCCCTTATATCACTAGAAAATGACTCAGACTGACAAAATTTAATTAAATGTTTTTGGGAATGATTTATTTCGATTATATCTAAAGGACCAGACAATTTTTGTTTATTTTTATTGCAATTGTTAATAAAGCGTAGAACGTAAACAAAACTTCTAACTAACCTTAAGAAATTTTAATAACTACTGAAATTTATTAGCGGCTCATTTAAACTTGGTTTTTTTTTTTGATGAGGTGTATTTAATGGTAGTAAGATTAATTTTTTTCTCTTCTTGGGCTTAGTGATTTGAATGATTTTCATGAATGATTAATGATCTTATTTTATGATGAGAATCACGCTGATTTTGATAATGAATTATTTTTCTTCTTTTCTCTAATAGAACCCAATGGCATTATTATTGATGTAAAAGATGATAATCCATTCTTTTTAAGAACAGAGTGAATTAACCAAAATATAGTTGCAATAATCATAATTGTTCCAATCGAAATTGATGGAATTAATGTCCACAAGTTTGCCTTGAAAAAATCAACAGAAGCTTGATTTCCTCCTGTTGCAGATGAGATACTCAACTTCTCATTCATCACATTCAGCATAATCTGTTTATGTAATTTCAATTTTGAGTCTAGATTTATCTTATTTAGGCTGCACGAAAGTTTACATTTTGATTTGCTTATTTCTGTGTTAAAGAATACTGTCCTATTATATTCGATCTTTTCTTTCATCAATATTAGTGGTAACGGATTTAATCCTTCACATTCAATTAGAGCCAATGAATTGTCAACAGAGGACCATAATTTAGCATTCATTGTAGCACCACCATCACAAGAATAACAGCCATTGAATTCTATTTTTTCTCCAAAACATGAACTTTTTTCTTTTCTTATGCTCACTTTAACATCATTAAAATCAACTTGGATTTCATATAGGTCGCCTTCTGTGTTTCTTAGAGATAATGAACCATCAGCAAATGAATCTAGTAAACTGACTCCAACATTCACTGGTAGCTTTGTCCTACTGATTGCTTCATTGATGTTTATTTGATTATTAACTGTTAGAAAATCCCAGTTTATAGATTTAATTGACACAGTGATTTTTGATATTAAGCATTTTGAAGATGAAGAAGTTGCATCAGAAAATGTGGGACATCTTAGTTCCCCTATGGAACCAGAACTAATCTCAGTTTGTTTCTGACATTTTGCCACATGGGTATTCTTTTCTATACCTATAAAGCAAATTGAATTGTCTATTAAAGGAGATGAATGGGAGACTAAGGATATCTTTAATCCTTGTTCCAAATGTGGAAATTCACCAGAGAGTGAAACATCAAAATCATTCATATTATTAATTCCATTAAATTTCACTTCTAAGGCTAATTGAGGAGTCCAAGTTGGACAATCAAAAGCTTCATAAACATCCAAATTCTTATTCATGACTTCAGCAGAGTAATAACTACATCCAGGGTCACATCTCCAGCAACCATTACCTGCACAGCCAGAGGGGGTTCCACATTCATATAATGCCAGTTTGTTAACAGTGTTAGGAAAGTATTCCTGTTGTTTAATGGTGGAGTTCATGAACTCCAAGCAATCTCTCCAAGATGAGCATTTATCTGTTCCTGGACACTGAGATAAAACTCTAGGGAAGATTTCAGATTGATAAGTATAATAGAGAGCATTCTTTTGACATTTATAATATTGTGCAGTGGCCTTTATAGATAAGTAACCCAGGATCTCTCCATTATTTGCATTCAAGTTGATGCATGTTGATTGTCCAATTGCTGGTCCTGAGATTCTAATCATACTAATGAACCATCTCCACTAATTAAACATTCATTCTGGCTAGTTACCAATGTTGTGCTATCAGAGCAAGCCATGGATACGCTTGATAATATTGCCAGATAAATTAAACTCACTGTAAGGATGTTATTAGTCATTAAGGATATGCCTAATGATCCATATCCAATTCTTGCGCCTGATCTTCTAACCATCATGTTATAATCCATATTTGGTCTATTCGTAGATTTTGGTTTATTATTGTTATTTATGGCTTTGATGCTTTGAAATTCTTCATCATTTCCTTCCTGGATCAGACTTCCATCTTTTTTCTCATTACCAATTTTAAGTTTGCTGATCTTATTTTTCACCATTGTTTTTACAGTTTTAATGGCTTTTTTGACTGTCTTCTTTGCAATTTCTGATCTATGCACAATCTTGACTGTGATCAGAATAATCATTGATATTAAAATCTTTATTGTGATGAAAGAAATGATCATGACCCATTTAGTTATATCATCCATACATTCAGGGTTTATTAGCAAGTTTAAACAAAATTTGCAATTAATCCTGTCACATATGTATATCAAAATTTGTGCATCTCAAGTTCTCTATCCCAATAATTCCTTCATGCCCATATATGGTCAATTTTGGCACATTAGAACCCTCCAATAAGTTGAAAGGTAATAGATAACCATTCAACAACTGACATGAATTATTTATCACTATGAACTTCTTATTCAGACTAATTATAATTTTGTAAACTTTACAATTTGATTTTACAAATAAATTTCCTGATAAACACTGCTGTGTGAAATTGCAGCCATTTTGGAAATATTGGACTTGACCATTTATTGTTATTGGATGCACTTACTCCCGCTGATTTAAGTTAACAGACATTCTTATTGACTGCCATAAGATAAAGTTAAATAAAACCACACTATTTGATTTTATAGATTTAAATCCATATGAATTCCTAACCAAGTGACAACTAATAGGAGATCCCATGGAACAATGAGGGTTTATATAAGTGCAGTAGTTTAAGTCACCTTTACATCCAACATCAGGTTTTCTTGAATGTAAGACAGTGCTATTCAGGCACAGTTTGTCAGAACATCTATAAAATCCTGGGTCATGTTTGCTAAAATATAGTTTTTTGAATTTATTGATTAATAGAGGATTAATTTCAATCTCACCATTTTCCATGACTGAATATTGAACTTCTCCGAAATAATTTGTTGTGGTGTTGCAGTTAGTGGAATTTGAATTCCATAATTGATCAATATTGCAAATTTCAAATTCATCGAGAATATTATTGACTTTCATTGATTGTAGTTTCTTAGTAAACACTGAATCATGATTATCAAAATATTTATTTAACCCAGAAACTCTATGATTAGTTATTATGTTATTAGTTTTGCAATTATTTTCCATTGTCGAACAGTGGTATCCTTGTACAATAAATGTTGAGCACTTTATTAATAATCTGCACAATTTGTTATTCTCAATTAATATTAAAGATATTAATTTCAGACAGTCTTTTTCCTTAATATGGATGTTAGGCATTTGAGAACAAATAGGGATAATATTAAGGTTTATCATTGTGGACCAATATGAGTCAAAGCTCCATTCAAACAGAGGTTTAGACTTACTTATGGACTGGATATTGATGGGTAAAGGCCAGTCAAGCCTTGGGTATTCTTTCACAAATCCTTCAGTGAAATCCAGTTCTGTTGTGACATTGGTTATTGTGGCAGAAACAGATGTATTTGTGCTCATGAAACTTCTCACTCCCTCTTCCACGTGAGAAAGTATGACCCCACTTGTTTTTAGATCATCAATCAAGTTCTTTGAATTCTTTCTTGATATACTGGTTAAATAATTGTCATCAATATCAGATATAGATAATAATCTTCTAGATGCCATTCGCTTAAATCTGTATGAACCTAGCGATTTCTTCTCATCCAATTTTATCTTAGAACTTAAAAGATTTTCTCTAATCTTCTTAGTTAAATCCATGGTCAAGTTATTCAAGGCATCAAGAATACATTCATCCTTTACAATTAATTTTGGAGATCCATATTCTCCATTGAGTATCATGATAGACATTATTATAACTGTTCTCTTATATGAATTAATATAGAAGAGGTTCATGCTTTCTTTTACATTTGATATCAATCTAATAACATTTCTCTCCAATTTATTTGTATATTCTTTTCTATAACCATCTTGAACACATTGGTTTATTATCTGTTTCACATCATTCATAAATTCAGAATTTTTAACTCCATCTTGATATGCTAAGTCTTTATTTTCATAATGCTTAGAATACACCCGATCTGAATTTCCCACAACAGAAATGTTCCTAATCTCTGCAGGGATTAGATAACTTCTTGGTTTAATAATTTTAATGGATGATTGATTCTTATCATCTAATGTAGTATAATTGTTCTCATTCAAAATGCTATTGATTTCTTCTTTTCTATATAAATCAGATTTATCAATTTCTTATTGAGAGAGTCCATCCATTTACTATCATTGCTAAAGCTCAAATAATTATTTATTGAGTTATTGATAAAAGATGCATGGTTCACTACTGAACTATTGACATTAACTTGCACCTGACATCACCATGGCGTCTCTTTATTTCATCACCAAATGTTCGAGCATCGAACATAATTTGATGAAATAAAGAGAAGACTTGCTTTAAAATACAATATAATAAAATTTTGCAAGAAAATTACAGCAAAAAGGTTGACAGCAGTTTGCCAATCGTGGAGCAAGTGACAGCTATATTGCCGCCAATCGGTGACGTCTGTCCGTCCTCGGCGGCGCGCGTTTCGTTCATGCATTTGAGGTGTAAACATACTTGTTAATATATTTGTCCAAATCAAGGTAATGCGGGATGTTAATGTCGTCGGAGTTCAATAAAACTGGGGTTTAAAAATAAGGGCGGCTTCCATATTTAGCTAAATAATGCTTGAAATAAGTCAAGTATTATTTATTGCTAGTTATTAAAAAAATTATCTACATAATATTAAAAAAGAACAAAAACTTTAAATTATAACTTTGATCGTTGTGAAATTGAAACTATAGAAGGTTGTGATTCTCTAATAAATTTTAGTATAGTATAATAGAAAATTAAGAACAAAATAAATAAGAGACGAAGTCTCAGCTTGTAGCTTCTGTATTTAACTTAACAATAAATGGCGGTTTGCACTTTTCATTGAGCTTCATATAACTTCATGCATCAATCACTACCAGCCCGCCCGTCGATTTTTTGTATGATGGACTACAGCCACTTCAAAATCAAAGCATGGACGCGAATACGGTTGTGTTTGAACGGCTACATCCCATTTGGTAAACTTCCTATTTTGTAAACTTCATATTATACCTACTAAAAAGTTGCGTTTGGTAAACGTTTTATACTTCATACATTTAGTCCCATTTCGCAAACATTTGAGAAATTACATGTGTTGCGTCCCATTTGGTAAAGTTTCAGTTGAAATGGGTACAGTTAAGTAAAAAAAAGAAAACACGGAAACTGATAACATTGATAAATATTTTTAATCATAGGTACAAAGTCGGATTAGAGAAATACTTATAGTTAGGCAGATTTGACTATGAATTAAATAATTAAGTTACAAAAAATCACAGTTTGATTTGACTTTTTCTGGAAATAATAAGTTTAACTTAAAAATCTGTTCTTTAATTATTTTACATTATATTAGATATCTACATTATTTAAGGTTTAAATAACCTGTATCTAATTTCTCTATTAAATTGACACTGACTGTACCGTACAAAAGTAACAATAGTAATATAGTTTACCATATGGGACTAAATGTATGAAGTAAGGAAAAGTTTACCAAACGCAACTTTGTAATAAGTATAATATGAGTTTCACGAAATGGTAAGTTTACCCAATGGGATGTAGGCGTTTGAACGAGCGTCTGAAACTTGTCAATAGCGAAGACCTGACGCGTTTGCCCTTTCTCCCGCTACTTTCGTGTCATGTTTTCGAAGAGACGTGAGAATTGCAAATGGTTTTATTGAAACTCCCACGACATTTTTCGTACAAAAGAAAATATTCGGGTATTTTTAATATGCTAATAATTAATGCGAAACAAACAATATTGTGAATCCGATTTATTAGATTTAAGTAGCATTATTATGAATCTAGCTAACTATTTGATGTTTTGATTTCAGATATGTATCTTACTTATTTATTCGTTATCTTATTTGTAATCTTAATTAGTTTTTCTTTAATGGGTTGTGAACTGTAAAAATTCAAAGATAAAGTACGCCAAGTACAACTATAAGAATAAACTGTTTGATCGATTCTTCATTGTTTTCTGACCTTGTCTTTTAAGCAAACTACAGAAGATCATGCCCTACGATAGGTAATAATGCAGAATTGGTTAGACTTTTTCGAGCCGGGGTAAGGTAAAAAGGCGTATTTTTTATGTCATTGCTACAAATAAATATATCATGGTTTTCAAAAAACAATGTTTCGTTTGTATCTATTTTCAATTACTGTAAAAAGCACAAGATTATCATTATACGAGGCAGCACTTTACATAATATATATTTAATATCTAGTTACCTATATTAAGAAAGCATTTATGATACTCTTTTCCATATCTTTTCGTAGAGGTTGGTTGTCTGTTTATAGGGTATTTTTATGTGTTGAAGAACATAAATGTTGCTCGTGTCAAATTCGTTTAGGCAAATGTAATAACTAGCCTGCGACGTATTTATTAAATATAATAATATGTATCAAAGCTATATGTCGCAAAGTATTGTAATTATAAGCAATGGTCTGACCGAAAATTCGAATTGTGAGCGACTTTTTACAATATATGAAAAATGAATGCAACGTAATGCTTATGAAGCTGCTGTGTATATTATCACATTCTTTAAAAAAAATTAAATAACAATTTTATTTATTGTATAACATTCCCTGGTCGTGTCTAGTATTATTGAAATATATTTCGTTGTTTGTTGTGATGATATCAATTTATAAATAAAATCTAATAATTTTTACCTTTCGAGGTTTTATGTAGTGTTGTACCTATGTGTATTTTTATCTTTATCAGTAATTGTTTACATATTATTATAACATTCCGCGTCTCAGCCGTGTATCGAGTTTTAAAAACTATATGTTACACGAAAGTCACTTTGCAGGTCTGGTGTGATGTATTTTGATATAATATAATGTGGTCAAGTCTTGTTATGAAAAAAGATGTATTGTCGGAGCGTTTCTTTTCCAGTCGCTCAGAAAGGCTATCAAGAACAGTATTAATGCGACGCTATTGAATTAAAATGCTGGCTGTACACTCTCGCGGAGACTGCAGTAGGTACATATTTATGCTTTGTCAAGTAAGTAGATATCGTTGCTTTTAACCTAGATTCTCTTTTGAAAATAAATCGTCTAATGTTCAGACACTCGCTTTGTCTCGCCCGGAAGTGTACATCCGGCATAACGATGAACGAAAAGCACATGTTAACGAAATCGGCTTTTTTATCTATATATCTCAAGTATCCGTGCGGTGCAATGGAATGGCTAATTAGAAAATACATTTAACACATTGACTGCCACAAAACCAGATACAATTGAAATTTTATTGTTTGTCGGTGACCCCCATGGCGCTTAAGTCTTACTTGTATCTAAGTATATACCCTGTATCTCGAACGTAATTAAAAATATTGTACCTATGGATGTTCAATTTTAATCTCGATATTTTATTCAGTGTATGATCAATTTAATGTTATAAGTACCTGCGATACAAATGTTTAGTAGTGGAATGAAAAATAAACACATAAATACATAATAAGTCTGTTATTTTATTCAATAATTTGCCGCTCGGTACACAATCGAGCATACCGTAACATTATTATCATTATCATTAGGTATTTAAATTATAAAGTCACCAATTGCCTTTAACTTAACTTAACTTTCCTACACTCACACCAATTATCTAGCCCATAAGAGAAGCTTTTTGAAGAAACTCGTTAAATGGTTACTAGACAACGGATAAACTTACTTTAAATACTTAAAAACATACATATTATACATAGAAAACACCCAGACCAGAGACAGTTTAGAAAACCAAAAATTTCTAAATTGACCCGACCGGGATCCGAACCCGGGACCTCAGAGATGGCGACACCATGAAAATCGGTGTACAAACCACTCGATAAAGGAGGTCGTCGGAGGCCTTTGTCTGTGGCTCCGCTTTTTTATTATAAATCACGTCATAGATTTTTATGCGGTTTTCACTAATAGAAAAAGCGATGTCTGAGGATGGTTTTTGTTTATAATTTGTAGATATTTTGTATAAAATGGCTAAAGAATGTCGGTCGGTATTTCTAAGTTATGGTCGACGAAGGCGCGGGCAGGCCGCAAGTTGTAACAAAGAACATGGAAATAAAAAAAAACTAAAAATTGTTATGTTAACCCTTAAGAGGCATATTACATTTCAAATGTGATTTTTGCGTAAAATGCCCATTTTCGCATTTTGTAGTAATTTTGCAGTTGTATTTATCGTTTTTATCGAAATAGGATAATAAATTTGTGCATAATATTGCAAATCTCCATTCTGTGAGCATAAGTTAAATGCAGACGGCTGGCGCATCGCATTTTGTAGTAAATTTGCAGTTGTATTTATCGTTTTTATCGACATAGGATAATAAATTCATTATATAATCTTTATTCCCCATGAAGTAACAATTACACTGGTATAAATTTTGCTCAATAATATTATCGTAGATAGGAGATATTCACAGTTAACTTATAGCGATTTTCGAAGTTTTTTGGTTAAGAATAGGATTTTTTTCCTATATAAAATCAATGATATCTAAAAATTCCGAGGCCGCTACGCACTATTCGACTATATAAGAGATAACATTATAATTGTTTTTATTTTACTTGTTTAGAACAGTAGTTCAATCAATGAGCTCAAAAAAGTGTCTTCGCGTACTTTATAAAAATCTTTCTCTGCAATATTTGTGTTTAATTAAAAAGTTAAGCAAAATTTACAAAAAGCGAGGCCGCAACGCACTATTCCAATAGTTATTCTACACTATTCAATAAGTGATAATTGTTAATGTATCTTTGTTTCTGAGATCCATAACGCCAAAATTGGCCATTTTATGCAAAAATCACAGTCGAGATGTAAGAGGCCTCTTAAGTGAGCCTTACAAGCCCATTAAGACTCGAGTTCATGAACTACCACGTAACCAAGGATTTTATAATCATTCGGTTATTTTGTAACAATTGTTTAAACAGACCGCGTTTTCTTGTGTTCACCATGAATTTTTAATCAATTGTATAGGTACTAACCAAATGTTCTTGAATGTATATGCCAAAAAAGATCGAATGGTATTAACTTCGAATAACTATACCAACGACTGGGCGTGGGATTTGGCTTGAGTTGCGGCCATGCTTTTTTATGTTTTCAACAGATAGCCTGGGCCAAACAAAAGCTTTTAGTAGAACTTCCATTATTTTACTATCGGTAGATTTCGAGATATTTTGTTTTTCTGAAAATCCGTGAAAAAAACCGTAGAAAGTTTTTGCGTGCTTATTTGTATGTATTAACTAAGTTAAAAGTTATATACTTACTACCTTAATTTTTCTTTATCCAGTAAAAGTATATCCAGTAAAAGACGACGCTGCGATTGCGAAACTTCTAGTGACAACAAAATTGACTCCTTTATCAGTGCACTTACGATATGGAGGCAGGAAACCGATGTAAAACTGTCAAATTTACAAGCGTGTATGTACGACATCATAAAGCAAAACTCGGAACTTTTAGCTTCTAATGCAGAGATAGAAAAATCTACTGAGTTTTTGTCTATAAAATATGATGACCTAGCTTGCCAGCTAGGTCATCAACAGTTTTCAGTCTAAAACTAAAGTCTTTGATGAACGGTTACTGAAATTGGAGGACAGCGTTGAGGAAAGCGATAGAAGCTCCCGTTCTAGTTCACTGGAAGTCTGAAACTTCAACCTCAATCCGCGTATACCACAGCAAGAACTTGTAAAAACTGCGGTTCGAATCTTTAAAGAGCTGCGTTGAAGTCCTGTGTTCTCCAACATTTACGACATCCGTCGACTGCCGTCGAAATCAGATAATCATACTTTGCTGATAACGTTGAACTCTGTTATCTTAAAAGATAGAATCCTGAAGGCTTACAGACAATTCAACCAGACTAACTCTGTAAATAGGCTAAATACTTTAATTCTAGATGGCTTGAGCCCGCGTCGTATGATCTACATAGCTTAAAATCTGACTTTCCGGGCCCGCAAGCTAGATTACGCTGCGCGTGAATTCGCAAAGGAGGAAAATTATAAACACTGCTGGACTGCCCACGGGAACGTCCTCCTGCGAAAAATAGACAACTCCCTGCTTGTAATCATAAAGTCAATATACACCAATGAGCTCGGCGAGTACACCCGCAAAAACAAGCCGCTCCGCGCTTAAAAAATTCGAAGCGTCAGTAAAAAGTGCTCCGATTTTGCTGAAAATCGCGTCAGTGTTGTGCCTAGTGACAAAAAGTGTGCGCCTGAAATTTGGAACCAGTCGAGCGAGGATTCCGGCTCCAGGGTCCAAAAAACCGCCTAACCTCAAAAAAAAATTGAGGTTAGAAAAACTTAAAACCGCGTACGCTGCTTCAACGAGGTCGTGACCCCACCAATTTTCAAGACGCAAGCTGTAGGCATACGCCAGGAGCAGCCTCCTGCCAAGTTTCGGATTTTTGCTGCCGTGCCTTCAGGAACTACAGGCAAAAATCGAAAAACCACGTGGAGGCCAAGTCCCAAAGCTGGTCTTCAGAAGAGTCGAAAAGTGGACCGCAGGCTGCCTGGCTTCAAGACGAGCCCAAAAATACACAGCACTAAATTTTATTCCGCGGGAAACACCAAAACAAAGCAGCAGTGCAGTTGTTGCAAGAGAGTGCCTGAACTTTGAAGATTTATAAAAAACTTTTTCTTGTGACGACCTACCCTGAAAAAATCAGGGTTGATAGCCTCATTCGTCCCCTGTCTAACGTGCCCGGGCGCCAAAAACCGGTCGAATAGTTGTAAAGTTACCGACTTTACAGTGAAACAAGTGATTCGGCCAACTGCATAACAAACTTTGTTTTTTCGGACTTAGCGTGTGCGGTAAAAATTTACATACCAGTGACTTAGCCGCTGGAGGCTAAAAATCCGGTCTATCCCGGATCTGGCTGAAAGTGATCGCAAAGGACTTCTGTGGACCACCGGAGACTAAAAACCCAAGAGGCAAAAACTTCCTGGACTCATACCTTCGGCGGAAAAGTCTATTTGCAGAAAGTGGACAGCCGTCCCGAATTTCGAGAAATTCCTGGAGGAGAACGGCGCGCCGCAGAGCATCCGAGACACCACCAGCAGCTTCGGGAACTCTCCAGCTTTCTGTACTGACTACCCCCATATTTTTAAGTAGTATAGTTTAGCTTCTAGGAATTTATTTGTGACAGTTGGGAGTGGGACGCCATTCCCACTTAAGTTTGTACAACCCCTATCTCGGCAGGAGTGCGAGATAGGGCAAAAATAACGAAAATTAGGTTCTGATGCCAGAAGCGAACATAGGGGCAATCTACCCAACTCCATCCCCAAAAACCACCCCCGGGAAGATTTTCGGCTAAATTAATAAAAATTTTGGGGTTGTATCAACCCTAAAATCTATCCCTAGGTGCCATCAGCTTAAGTGGGCCGTGTTCTTTGATGGAAGTTTTTATTCGGAGTTAATATCTCACTCCTAAGCCCTCAAAAACGAACAGGAATTTTTTAAAATTCCAGGATCAATAACGCCTAATTCCAGGGTGCCTCGCTCCCAACGACACCGGGAAAAGGTGGACTGATTTCTCGACTTTTTCCCAAAATTTTTTCCAAGTTCCTATCCCCAATAGTTTCCTTACAATAGCGTTTTTCCCAAACCCTTCCAAAAATTTTTGCGATCGGGGTGAGATCGAAAACCGTGATTTCTTCCCTTAGCTAGGGGCGCACACCCTTACACATCATCCCCCGCCATCTTTGGACCCTTATATCTCGGAAACGGTACGTCCGATCGCAAAAATAACCACTTTTTGGCCCCCCCTCCCCTAACTCCACCCCCCCTTCGTTACACTCAAAAAACCCAACCCTTCCCTATCCCCCTTAATTTTTTCAGCCCCCTACCCTTACTTATACTCGAGAGACCAGCCTAACTTGACCTGTCTGGCCAGCCATCATCCCTTGGTGATAAAATATCTGTAAAAATTCGTAACTCCGGAACTACTGCACCGATTTTGACCGGGATTTCACCATTGGGGTTGTTTTGCTTTTCTTCACCCCCTCCCCCCCCTGGTAGAGTCTGTCTGTAGAGTCGGAGGAGAAGTTGGCCGTTTTGACCTGAATTTGAAAAATAAGACTAGGATAAGACTGTTATTAGTATAGTTACGTAAACAGGGTAGGTACAGCGACTCTACAACTCTATAAGTAAAGCCAACAAATTTTTTCCAAAATTCTTTTCAAAATTCCTTTTATTAAGATATTTATTGACTAAGGAAAGTCAAAGGGAAGTATCTCTCGTTAATTTGTGTGTGTAACCGTGAAATTTTAACCTTTGACACCTTGCCAAATAAAAAACGACCAGTGTAACCTTTACATTACACTGCACACTGACTATTTATAACTTATACAAACATATTACACAACAAGACACACTCCAACTATGTTCAGAACGCCCAAACCGGATTCTGGCAAGGGAGCTGGTGCCAAGGTGGCCCCCGCCAGGTCACCCTCGACGTCCCCAATTGCAGGGAAGGCCTCTATGCCAAGGGCTGAAATAAAAAAGCCCAACACATCGCCCAAACTTAACACCACTTTTGACAAGGACACAACTACTTCTCTTGTTCGTAGGATGAGTGGTAAATTTGAGGGTAAACCAGCAGTTTCTTTGGCAACAAAATCACCACCACAACCGTTGCCAAAAACTTACGCTTCGAAGATAGGCCAACCATCACTAACACCATCATTCTCACAGGGAGCTAAATCTAAGGTAGGACCACTTAGTAAGACCAAGCCGCAGTCCTCTGACACGCAGGTGATAACAGTGGACGACATAATTGCCGATACAGCCGCCCAACCAGCACTCGAAGGAATATTACGGGTTATGTCCTTCATAGCCACCAGATTGAGAGAAGCCCGTAATATGAAGTTGGAGATCAAGTACGACATTAGAGAGGGTCTCAAACATGTGACTCAGTACTTGGAAACCTGCAGTGCCACGGGCTGCTTGGGAGATGCGCGGAGGGAACTGGCTGTTCCAGTAACCTTGTCAACAGCTACCCCACACTGCAACAACGGACTCGATGACAAGGTGGAAATTATCTTAAGCGAGTTGAAGCAGATTAAGGACCAAATGGGGTCAATGGCCGGCAGATCCGCGACACCGAAAGCTACAGAAGTGAGACCAACTCTGCACTCTGTAATAGTGTCATCCAAAGACGCAACTGAAACCGGAGACGCCGTTATTGAACGGATTCGAGAGGCAGTCGACGCCAAGGAGGGATGGGTGACCGTCTCTAGAATCCGGAAGGCGAAGAACCGTAAGGTTGTTGTCAGCTGCGACACTCGTGAGGAGAGGGAGCAGATCAAGAGGCGAATAGGCACAGCAAATAATAATTTAATAGCCGAAGACGCCAGAAATAAAGATCCTCTGATCGTGGCACGGAACGTACTGAAAGCGCGCACCGACTCTGAGGTCCTCGGAGCTATGGCCAAGCAAAATAAACATATTTTCCAAGGCCTAAGCGATGAGGACAACAGAGTCGCGATTAAGTACAAAAAGCGCGCCCGCAATCCCCACACCCATCACATAGTGATGACTGTCTCGCCTGTCATCTGGCGCAGACTTACCGACGCAGGGTATATGCACGTGGACCTGCAGCGCGTGAGGGTTGAAGACCAGTCGCCGCTGGTTCAATGCTCGCAATGTCTAGGGTATGGGCACAGCAGAGCACATTGCAAGGAGGAGGAGACCTCGTGCGGCCACTGTGGGGGAGTAAGCCATACTATTATGGACTGCCCCACATGGACAGATGCGGGGGCTCCTCCTTCTTGCAAGAACTGCACCAAAGCCCAGATGGTACAGAACGAGCATAACGCGTTTAGTAGCGACTGCCCAATAAGGAAGAAGTGGGACCGGCTGGCGCGACTAGCCATAGCTTATTGTTAAGGGCGCCCCAGCAGGAACCACAAGATACCACGTGCTGCAGGCGAACCTGCAGAGAAAGAGGCTGGCCACCGAAGAAGTGTTGATAGAGGCGCACAAGCGAAAAGTGTCCATCGCGTTGCTACAAGAGCCATACATCGGAGCTGGCCGTCAGATGAAGACACGAGCAGGTGTGCGCCTCTACCAGTGTGATGGTTCGGACGCTGTGAAAGCTGTTATAGCAATATTTGACTCTAATATCACAGTGATCCAACATCCCGAGCTGACCACCAGGAACATCGCAGTGGTGGAGATAAGAACTGGCACTGGCACTATGATACTGGCCAGCTTTTACTTTGAGCCCGACCAGCCCATTGATCCTTACCTGACCCACCTTAAGAAGCTAAGAAACGCCAAGAACATCTTGATAGGAGGCGACTCCAACGCAAAGAGCGCATGGTGGGGCAGTAAGGTACTGGATCACAGAGGGGACGATATGATGGGCACCATTCACGAGATGGGCTTAAACGTCATAAACAGTGGGAACATACCGACCTTTGACACAATCAGAGGCGGGAAGCGGTACTCCAGCTACGTGGACGTGACGGCGTGTTCGGATAGTCTTCTAAACTACATCGAAAACTGGCAAGTAGATGAGGGCCTAACTAGCTCTGACCACAATGGCATAACGTTTACAATCAGCGTGCAAAAACACAAAGGGGTAAGGATAGAGAGGACCACGCGTAAATTTAATACCAAAAAAGCAGACTGGGATAATTTTAAACAAGCATTAGAACAAATAAAAAACATAAATAAATTAAAAATAGAATATATAAATAAAATAGACAATAAAAAAGATATAGAAATGATAGCATATAAATATAATAAAGCAATAGAGGAAGCGTGTGGCCTCTCTATACCAACAAAAATTAATAAAAGCATACTTACCCAGCCGTGGTGGTCCGAGGAGCTAGCCGGGATGAAGAGAAGAGTTGCCACAAAGAAGCGCAGAATCAGGAACGCCGCGCCGGACCGTAGATCACTCGTAGTTGGAGAATACCTGGAAGAGAAGGGAAAATACGAAGCCGCTGTCTCGAAAGCCCAGACCACCTCGTGGATAGAATTCTGCACCAAGCAAGATAGGGAAACCGTGTGGGACGGGATTTATAGGATTCTCACTAGAACTTCAACTAGAGCTGAAGACCCAATGCTGATCACGAACGGGGTTACCCTAGATGCAATAAGATCGGCGGAATTGCTGGCAGCGACCTTTTACCCGGAAGACCAACAGGGGAGTGACAATGAGAATCACAGGAATACTCGCAGAAGAGCAGAGAGCGTGAATGCAGGTTCGAATACTGATACATTTGACCCCCCATTCACGATAACTGAACTTAAGTCTGCAGTCGAAGCGTTCAACCCAAAAAAGGCCCCAGGGAACGACGGTCTTACCGCGGACATCTGCCGTGCCGCTATCAGCGCTGACCCACAGTTTTATCTGGAACTGGTAAATAAATGTCTGGAACACGGTTCCTTCCCGGCGGTGTGGAAGCAGGCTACTGTGGTTATACTCAGGAAACCGGGAAAAGAGGACTACAGGATCCCAAAATCTTACAGACCTATAGGCCTTCTTCCCGTACTCGGCAAGATCTACGAGAAGATGCTGGCTGGAAGGCTTAAATACCATCTGTTACCCAAAATGAGCCTCCACCAGTATGGTTTTATGCCACAACGCAGCACTGAGGATTCCCTCTATGTCCTAATAAACAGCATTCGACAGCATCTGAAACAGAAAAAGATTATAACATTAGTGTCGTTGGACATAGAGGGAGCTTTCGACAGTGCGTGGTGGCCAGCCATTAGGGTTCGCCTAGCCGAAGAGGGATGTCCGTTTAATATACGCCGCGTTTTTGACGACTACATGCGTGATAGGAGGGTTGCGGTGAGGTACGCGGGAGAAGAAGTTAGTAGACAGACCACTAAAGGATGTGTTCAAGGGTCAATTGCAGGGCCCATTCTGTGGAACCTGCTGCTGGACCCTCTGCTAAAGGACTTGGAGAAACGACAGGTCACAGCCCAAGCCTTTGCAGACGACGTCATCCTGGTCTTTGTGGGAGGGACCGGGAGGGAGATCCAAGACTTAGCGAATCCAATTCTTGCGCGTGTTGAGGAGTGGGGTGTCAAAAATAAGCTTAAATTTGCTCCACATAAAACAAACAGTTTAACCATCACCAACAAACTCAAATTTGACACCCCACGCCTCAGCATGGGCGGAATAGACATTCAAAGCCAGGACAGGATTAAACTCCTCGGTCTCACCATAGACTCTAAGCTAACTTTTAACGATCATGTAGCAAATGTGTGCAGAAAGGCAGCCAACGTTTATAAACACCTAACAAGGGCTGCGAGGGTGAACTGGGGACTCAACCCGGAGGTGGCCAAATCCATCTACATTGCTGCGGTGGAACCAATTGTAACGTATGCAGCCGCGGCCTGGTCCTCAGCCGCGGACAAGGTCATGACGCGTAAGCGGCTGGATGCGTTGCAGCGGGGCTTCGCTCAGAAAATGTGTAAGGCGTATCGGACAGTATCGCTCAACTCTGCTCTGTTACTGACCGGGACACTCCCCCTGGACCTCCGTGTTAAAGAGGCAGCCGCCCTTTATGAGGCCAGAAAGGGGGTGCCCCGGCCCGATCTACGTGGCAGAGACATCGAGATACCACACCCGGCACTCCACCTACCACACCCGGCAGAACAGACAGCACTGGAGCTCACGCCGATCACGCAGGACATACAGATACACACGCATATGCACGACATCCGCATTTACACAGATGGCAGCAAGATTGATGGCAGGGTTGGCGCGGCGCTATCCTTGTGGAATAGCACTGGCGAAACCAGGGCCATCAAGCTTGCATTGCCATCCTACAGCACGGTGTATCAGGCTGAGCTCCTCGCACTACACAAAGCCTCGGAAGTGTTGCTTAGTAGGAAGGAAGTATCTTTTGGAATCTATAGCGACTCCATGGCAGCTCTCCAGACCGTCACAAACGTGGCTTCCCTCCATCCCCTTGCGGTGAACATGCGCAAAAACATAAGGATTGCATCCAACCAGGGCAAAAATGTCCACTTGTTCTGGATAAAAGCGCACGCAGGATTGGAGGGAAATGAGAGAGCCGACCAACTTGCCAAGGAGGCCGCTATAGGTTCCAAGAGAAAGCCGGACTACGACTTGTGCCCGGTCTCATTTATCAAGAGAATCATCAGAAGTGAGTCTCTTGATAAGTGGAACGTAAGGTACAAGTCTAGCGACACAGCCGAGGTGACCAAAATGTTCTTCCCAGACGCCACAAAAGCTTACCAAATCACCCGGAAGCTTACGCACACACACCTCACCACACAGGCTCTCACAGGACACGGCGGGTTTTCCGCATACTTGAACAGGTTCAAGTGTAAGGATAGCCCGTCGTGCGTCTGTGATCCTGATACACACGAGACCCTCCAACACATCCTCTCCGAGTGCCCTTTACACGCTCTGGAGAGGCTAAACATGCAGATACAAGCAGGTGTCAAAATAGAGCCGGCAAACTTCGCTGAGTTAATAAGTGGAGAATACAGAAATACTTTTATAGCATATTGCGTAAAAATTGTTAGTATAGTTATTAAAAGAAATAAATAAGGTTTAGAATTAAAAATAAGTATAAGAAAATAGGGAAAATACATATACCTGCGTGTATATGCACAAACTTCCCATTAAAAATGTATAGAATAAAATGTAATTAAAATAGGCGTAAAAAGATGTTATAACAATAAGTACTAGTAAATAAGGTAAAAATTTATCAGCAAATAAAAAGCTGAAAAGTTAGAATTAAAATAAGCTAGAATAAGTAAAAATGTACTGTGTAATGTGTAATTTAGAAAGTACTTACAATAAAAACAAAAGTGTCCTATTTATTTACCGTGTACTAGAGTTAAGAGAAAGAAAATAAAGGATAGGACAGTATGTAGCATAGGGCATAACAAAGCGGAACACCCACCGCTATAGGAATGAATGGTGATGGATGACTGTGTGGGATGCGGAATGAAAGTGCGAGAAGGATCAAAGTGAGAACTGGCATGAAAAGAAAATTAGAGTACATCAGGGCTCCGACGACTGTAGTTGGAGGTCGTATAAAAAAAAAAAAAAAAAAAAAAAAAAAAAAAAAAAAAAAAAAAATCATAAAGTCAGAGTCCCAGCTTCAGCAATTGAAGTCAAAAAACTAGTACACCCCAGTATAAGTTATAACAATTTTTTACATTATTATATTTTTATCTTTTTAAGCATTATTAACTTTCTATTTTTTGTTATTTTCTACTTGTAACTAGTAATACAATTTCTATGCTAGTTTGTCCTACACTTACACAAAGTACTATTGTTATATTGCGAGATAGTGTTCTTAAAAAAAAAACCAGTTCATGTTCCCAAAATCATAATAACTCACAAGACAAACAACAATCCCCACTACTTACCATTTAATGTGTTACCACTTTTGTTAATGTTTCTACCCTACCACTTCACACTCATAAAACTGATCTCAATTAGCCATATCAAAATAACTATACAACTAAGTCCTACCAGGCTAAGCCACAACGCCCCCCCCCCCCCCCCTAAACTCAATGAGAATAATAGTAGCATATCCCGTAATATGCCTCATTTCTTAGTACTCCTAAGAAACAAACATAGACATCGACATCATAATTCTAACAGAGTGTTGGTTATTTGATAACCCCTCTATTCTTACCCTGGATGGCTTCAACTCACACTCATCTACCAACCCAGTTAACCAAAACGATGGCGTTGTAGCCTATCTAAGCAGTTCACTCTCCAGCTTTTCGGTCACAGAACCTAGTATTGCAGAAGCGAGCTGCCTGTTGATCACCATCAATAACGAAACTTCCGTTCTGGCTATCTATCACCCCTGTGCCTTCCGAAGTCCGATAACCTTTATTGCTTCGCTTAGGCTCACTCTAGAATCCTTAAATGGTTTTAAAACCGTAATTGTAATGGGTGACATAAACATCAATATAATCACCAATAGCCCCGACCCAGATTCTGAGGATTATCTAAACTCACTTGCACACCACGGCATTCTGCCCCTACATTGCCCACTCGTAACCTCTCCTGCCTTGACCATGTAAACATGAGATGTTCCTTTCCAGCCCATTGTTTTGTCATTCAATCCACTGTTACAGACCATGACGCGGTGCTATTAGTTTTCAACATGCCTAAATCACTTGCCCCTCCTAAAACTATAAAAAAATCAATTATCCAGAACTATCCCTTACAATTGAAAGTATGGACTTCTTTCCAGTTCTACAGACAACAGACCCCGACCTTGCCACTAATCTTTTCATAAGCTCACTTCAAAATTGCTATTGCAGATCACTCCTTAACCCTTACTCTTCCACGTCGTCGTAGGATATTAAAACCCTGGATGACGCCGGGTCTTCTAAGATGCATTAGAAATAGGGACAAAATGCATAAAAGGGCTAAAAAGTATCCTCACAACGAAACCTTAAATATCACCTACTCTAGGTACCGCAATTTCTGTAACTCCTTATTAAAACGAATCAAAAGGGAATACAAAGAGGTGGCTAACCTAAGGAAATGCCAATCAGCTCCGTCTGAACTTCTTGGTCCAAACCCTCGGGAATCGGTTAATCAAGTTAACATTTTCTTTGCTGGTGTGGGAAAAACTCTCGCTGAAAACATTCCTAACGTAAACCTCAAACCTAGCTCCGATCAAACCACTTCTTCTGCGCTGACTTCTTCCTACACACCATCTAACTCATTTGTCCTCTTGGAAACAGACTATGAAGAGGTCGAGTCAATTATCTCCTCTCTGCGGCAGGATTGTGCAACGGGTTGGGATGGTATTTCCACTGCCTTCCTGAGGCAGTACAGACGCTTCCTGATTCCTGCAATAACGCATATCTGCAATGATAGCTTGTCCTCGGGAGTCTTCCCCGCTGCGTTCAAGAGGGCGTTAGTCCTTCTTATCTTTAAATCTGGGGTTCGAAACCGTGTCAACCACTATCGACCGATTTCAATCTTACCTGCCTTGTCAAAAATCTTAGAACGCATCGTTAACTCTCGATTAAATAATTTCCTTGACAAAAACTTGGTATTATCCCCTTCTCAATTTGGTTTTCGAACCGGTAGGTCCGTAGGTCTACCGCTGATGCTGTACATGAGCTAACTGAATGCATTGTCCTGAACCTAGATCATGGCCAAAAATGTCTAGGCCTATTTATTGATCTAGCTAAAGCTTTCGACACGGTCTCGACCCCCATTCTCTTGTACAAACTAGAGACAATTGGTATAAGAAGAAATCAACTAAAACTCTTTCAAAGTTACCTTACCGGTCGCACGCAAAAGGTAGTCATTGATAACATCACCAGTACTGACCTACCCATTGAGTATGGCGTACCCCAGGGCAGTATCTTGGGACCGACACTTTTCCTTATCTATATAAATAGCCTTTGCTCTCTTGATATTCCCAATTGCAAAATTTTCTCTTACGCCGACGACACTGCCCTCCTATTTAGAATTTGGGAAGAGACTTACAAATCAGCTCAATCCGGTTTTGATCTTGTATCAGAATGGCTCCGAAACAACCTCCTCACACTAAACGTCCTTAAATCACAATACATGAACTTTTATATCAAAAACTCTCCATCTGCTTTTTCTACTAATAATTTTTCTATCATTGCTCACTCCTATTCCACGCTTTCTCATTACTCATGTTCTTGTCCCTCTCTTACTGCAATAGACTCAATTCGATATCTAGGAGTTATTCTTGATAGCAATTAAATTTTCAAAATCACTTTAACTTTATTTCTAATAAAATCCGAAAGCTTATGTATATCTTTATAAAAATAATAATCATAATCATAATATTTATTTCCTATAAATAGGGTATCATTACAGATGGTAAAAACAATTTTAAAGCATCTTATGCCTATTTAATGTTATATAGATAACCATAGCATGCAAACATTTTAGTCTAATACATTTATAAATTATAACATTTCATATCTTTCATTTTAAATAAGTACTTATCACAAAATATTATATTAGTCAAATTATATAAAAATCCATTTTTATTAATTAACATTAGTTCACTTACAAATATATTAATAATTAATTACCTATTTACGACTGTTACATAGTTTTTTAAATAAAATATTCCAAATAAAACTGTAAATCGATTTAGTTATTTATCGTGTCTCATGAACTCATCAATGGTATAAAAGGTATTCTCAATCAACCACTTACGTAATGCAGTTTTAAATTTACATATTATAGGCACTTGTTTAATTTGGTCTGGTATTTTATTAAATATTGTTATAGCCATCGCTGGAGCATTCCTCTGGAATCGCCTTGTTTTTGGAAATACTCTAAGCATTAATTTATTTGGATGTCTATTACTTCTTTTTGATAAATCCTTTGCTTTTACATACATGTCATAATTTTGTTTAACAAATATTCCTACCTCTAGTATGTACAACCCAATTAGAGTAAGTACTCCTAAATTCTTAAAATATGTTCTGCAAGAAATATCTGGTGCAATATTACATATGGACCGTATACACCTCTTTTGTGATAAAAATATTTTATTTATGTCTATTCCGTTCCCCCAAACCAAAAGTCCATATCTCAACACAGACTCAACATAGGCAAAGTATGCTGTCAAAAATGTCTCCCTGTTTGCAATTTTTGTTAACTTGCATAGAGCGTACGCAAATCCATTTATTTAAGCACAAACTTGTTCTATATGTCCTTTCCACATCAATTCAGATTCTATCCTTAAACCTATAAATGTCACACTATCTTGATTATGTATTATATCATTATTATAATTAATGTCAACTGTTTTATTCTTATAATTATTAAAATTCTTTAAATTTGTTTTATTTAAATTTATCTGTAAATTATTATTAGATAACCAATAAATTAACGATATCAGTGTATTTATAATGTCTATTGTGTGCTGTTGTAATGAACAATTTTTATCCGATGTCACCACAACACTCACATCATCAGCAAACAGAGTCATCTTATGGTTCGTAACTTCCGGCAAGTCATTGACGTACAACAAAAATAGCAATGGTTCAAGGACGCTACCTTGTGGGACTCCAGAACAGTTTATTTTCAGGTGAGACGTGTGTATCTGAACAGTGTGCTTTTCGTTTAATTGTGTAATCTCTACATATTGAACCCGGTTTTTTAAATATGATTTTACCCAATCAAGTGCTGGTCCTCTAATGCCATTTTTCTCTAGTTTTGTCAGTAATTTTCCGTGTGACACGAAGTCAAAGGTTTTTGACAGATCGAGAAATAATACTGAGGTATACTTACCTTCGTTAACATTTATTAAAATGTCATTGACCAAGTTAAACATAGCATGGGTTGTGGACTTATGTTTTTGAAAACCATACTGGTTTTTGTGCAAGACGTTGTACTCGGTTAAAAATGACGAAAGTTTGTTATGAAAAACTTTTTCAAATTTTTTTGAGAATACTGACACTAGTGTGATTGGGCGATAATTTGAGATTTCCTTTTTACTCCCTTTTTTATATAAAGGTTTAATTTTAGATATTTTTAGTTTTTCGGGAAATGTGCCGGATTCTAATGATAAATTTATTAGAAATGTTAAAACGTCAAAAAAAAGTCAATTGTGTAACACATTTTTTAATTACTTTTGTACTAACTGAGTCATATCCTTCTGAAGGCGTATTATTTAACGACATTATTATTTTCTGAGTGTCGTGTTCATCGATCGGGCACAGATAAATAGAATTACTTAAAGTTTTTGAACCAGTAGTAATATAATTTTTGTCAGTTCTACTTAAGTTAAGGTAAGAGTCGTTCATGATAGAGGCAATTCTAGAAGGATCATGTAGTTCACTCCCACCATGAACAATCTCATTCAAGTAAGTCGCATATTTATAGCCCGCTTTTTCGCTTTTTATAATATCCCACGTTGTTTTACATATATTTTTACTACCTAATACATATTTCCTATTTGTGAGTCCCTTTGCGCAATTTGTGCATTTCTTTAACAAATTGTTATACTTTAAATAGCGGTTTTTGTCAACTGCAGTTTTTGTTGCGTAGTATTTATAGCGATAAGTTCTTTTCGTTCTACAACTTTTTTGAGACCTGTGGTCATCCATGATAATTTCGCGGATGTTGTGATTTTTATCTTGTTGAATGGAAAACAAAGATCATATAGCAAAAGAAAAAGTTCATAAAACTCGTTGAAAGCCTAATTTAACTCTATGCAGCAATAAACATCCAAAAATAAGAGACTACTCAGATACTGGTTAAATTTATTAATGTTATCCTCGGAGTAGCATCGCTTTAATGTGAAAATAGTCCTTGGGTTTTCTATTTTTGAATCAATCTGAAATTTTAAAATTTGAGCTGTATCATGGTCAGATAGCCATAGTGGCAATATTGAGCCTATCGCATGAGTCCTATTACTTATTATTACATCAAGACAAGAGTTTCCTCTGGTTGGCACGGATATATGAAGAAAAAAATTAAATTTTTTTAAAATGTCAAGAAAACGTTTAGTATTTGTATTTTTTGCGTCACACATATTTATGTTTAAATCTCCTACAAATATATTTTTTTTAAATATTTTTTCAAACAAAACTTGTGAAACAATAAGTCGAGCTTTTCAAAAAATAAATCTACATATTTTTTTATTTTAGTTGGAATTCTATATATGCATACAATTAAAATACTATTCATGATTAAATCTACTGCGCTGAGCTCAAAATGATATGTCAAAGATAAACTATTAAATATAGTTAACTGCTTAGATTCTATTTCATTTTTTATTAATATACAAGTACCTCCTCTTTTATTTAGCCTTGTATAGAGAGCAGCTAATTTGAACCCATTTATGTGTAAATTTTTTCCGTCACCTTCCTTTATAAATGTCTCTGTAAAACAAACTATGTCTGATTACATGTATTTTTTATATCAGACAGCGTCATTTCGACTATTTCTTTTTTTGACAAGAGACCGTGTATATTTTGATGCATAACCGTAAACCATTTGCTACTGTGTGGGACGAAAAAAACGAATTTGCTTGGTCTTGGGTATGTAATTGGGGGGGGATTTTAATGTCATTGGCACTTTCATGCTTGTTAATTACATTAAAATAAGATGGTATTGTACCTTTTTTGGGAGGTATACTGATTTTATTTAAAGATATGTCATTTGAGAGTACCTTTCTTCCACGTTTAGTATCAATCTTTTTGTTATGTTTTCTAATAGTATCAAAATTCAAAAATACATTTTTATATTCATTGTAATCGATGTGCAGATTTATTTTAGAACAAATAGATTGTATGTACTGAGAAGCACCAAGATTGAAAGAATTTATATCTATATATGTACAATTTGGAAAGTGCTTAGTCCATAACTTTATGTTGTTGTTTAAAGTTTTTTCATTTAAACAATTGTTATGATTAACTGGTACAATAAGTACGGAAACATGTTTTAATTTATTCAGTGCTATACAAATGTTAGAATGAAGAAAGTGAATATCTGTGTCATGAGTATACCCATTATAACAATATCTGTACATTTCATGTTTTTTATTATATAGTCACAATAACTTAATACGTCCGTACTTGTTCCATCAGTCACAATTTGTGCAAACGACTTAAAGTTATCGCTCCATCTTCCCTGCCTTGAACGCATAATTTCTGATGATAGTCCCCTTAGCTGTTCATCGCCAAGAATGTATAAGGTGTTCTTGCAATTCTTTAACTTAGTTTTAGGCAGTAATTTATTATTTTCATGTTTCTCTTCCAAATACATATCTTCTATTAATTTGTTTGTACTGGTGTCCTTATCCTGTTTCGATGTTGTGATCGCGATTTATTTTCTTCTGATTGTTCTGTGTTTGTAAAATCCAGTTTAGTTTTATTCAAACTTTTCCTATGTTTTTGACTTTTTGGTCTTGTTGGAGTTGATCTGCATATGTAACTTAATTTATCCGTTTTCTTTTCATAATTTATAATTTGTTTCTTTAATGTACTGTTTTCTAATATTAAATTGTCAATTGCATTATCTGCTGTTTGTAATTACATCTCAAAATTTCTTATTTTTATTTTTAGCTCCGTAATTTGTTCCTTTATATCAAAATCTATGTTCGAACAACTTCTATTTAGCTTGCATGTCTCTGCAATGGAAAGATCTTCTTCCATGGAATCAGATTGTAGCGACAAATGAATTATCTGTTGCTGTATTAATTTTGTATTTACGTTGAGTAACATAGCTGTCTGATGCAGGAGAATGATTTCTACTTAAATTCGATGTTGACGCCACTGGTGTACTTTCTTTTATTTCATTTTTCGATTTACATTTCTCGCAAGTCCACTTATTTTTTTCTTTTATCAGGTAGAACCATTTTTCTGACATATTAACACATCCGATATGGAATATTTTACAACAACCGTTTGTAAAATCTTTGATGCATCTTGCACATTTATTCATTTTGTAACTTATTGGATATTTCTAAAAGATTTTTAATGATGCAAAAATACATATAGCCTCGGTGGATTTGTACCAAGAATTGTTGAGAATTCAGTCTCGCTCAATGCTGTCTCGGCTAACTGCGCCTTTACAGTAAGTGACGAAAAAGCATAAAGTTACTATACCTTCCGTTAGGTATAGTAACTTTATGTGAAAAAGTGATACAAGTACACGAACGGTATCGTCGGTAAAACACTCGCTTATTCAACTAGTGCCGATAAACCTTCATAGATGTCGCTGTATTGTTTGGTCAGACAGACAGAGGTTTGGTTTGACAGGTGTCGGTAAAAACGGTGTCCTTCAAACATACAACAGCTGATTTCTAACTGTTTTTTGTTATTATGATGAAATTTTTCATATATTTCAGATTTATTTGCCTCACTAACCTTTGTGGTATTAATACGATAGCTGTAGTAGACTGCAATCCATAAATTGTTGGATGTCCTTTGTTTTTGATCTGTAGAAATTGAAGACTGCACTTTATAATGTTTCGCTGTTTTCTTGCACACTTTTTTATATTTTAAGCTGATAACACTCACGATTGTTGCTTTGTTTCTAATGTAAATATTATTCACTAATTTAAGCAATATATGCACTTTTATTATTTTTAAAATGACAAAATACACGGAGCTTTTGTTTACATTGGCACTCTAGCGCCACCACTCTTCCAGAAATCTTCACCATGTTGCAGACCCTTCATTAATAAAATCAGTATACATTTCTCTCCGTCAATCCTTAATCATATATTGCATAACGTCATGGGGAGGCGCCGCCAAGTCTCACCTCATAAAATTTGAAAGAGCTCAAAGGGCCCTTTTAAAAGTCTGTACCTTTAAACCCTACCGCTTTCCTACCTTTGAACTTTATCATTACTGCCAACTCTTAACCGCACGCCAGCTTTTCATCTTTTTTTTTATTTTTTATTTTTTATTTACCAATTTTAAACATATGCAAAGAAAAAATATACAAATTAAAAAAGCACTTCGAAAACCTATGAGGTTTTTAGTGAGCGCTTTCAACCTAGTTAAAGCCTACGTCGATACAATTTAAAAAAAAAACATAAAATTAAAAATTAACATGTAGCTAGAAAGATATTGAAACAATTACTTAAATTAGAAATTCTAAAATCAAATCAATAACAAATTTAAACAAAACAAGAATAAACATTATTTAACACTACACGGAAAGAAATTATTAGTTGGGTTTACCATATTTCAACAAAATTTTAGGGTTAATATAGCACCTACTCTTGAGTTTTGTTGAATGAACAAAAACTGTATTGTTGATCAGTTACGGTAATTTGAACTTATTACATATATCTTTTGTTGTTTTAACGTATTTATTTTGTAATTTTAACATTTAAAATGGTTATTTCAACAACTTGAACAGTAAAATCAACAACTACCTATTGAATTATGCATGAATTGTTACGCCAACATGTACAAATAGGTAAAAACAACTGTTTTCATATCAACAAAAACTTTTCTGTGAAAACAACAATTTGTTCATGTTGCTTTAACCCATCACTTTGTTAATTCAACTAATGTGTCGCCAACCCGTGCAAAATCAACCTTTTTGTTCTTTCAGTGTAGCATTCCATACAACACGACACGAGACCATTAATGACAATAATATGTTATGGAATATAATATGTAATGTTATATGTTTATGAAGTGCGACCTTAGTTTCACTTTAATATTTTTTGATTGAATATTATCGCGCAATTCAGAGGGTAGGTCATTTATAAATCGAGGAACCAGGTAATCCGTTGTCCGCTCGCCGTAGATATTGTTTGTATTGACTCGGCCGATCGTGTCTAGTTGATTCCGAGCAGCGGCTCGCGTGCACACACACTTTCTTTCTTTTTTTTACGTAATCAAAATATTTTTCTTTAATTAAAGTGTATCTGAACTGAGTTTGGACTGGTAGCACTTTACAATGTTTGAAAAGTCCAAAGTCATCATAGTAAAACTGCTGCTTAACCTTTGCGGGTACAATAGTCCTTAAGATTTTACGTTGTAATATAAATATTTGATTAATATAGTAGCTATAAGTGCGACCGTAACTGCTTAATCCATACTGGATATAGGATTCAGCCAGTGAGTTGTACAGCATCATTTTGATTTTAAAGGGTATTCGATCTTTGAGGATAGTGATGTTAGCAAGGAATTGTCGAAGTTTGTTGCATACGTGTTCTATGTGAGCACCCCAATTCAACTTATGATCGATCATTAAACCAAGGTAACTCTGAGTTGTAATATTTTGTATGGTAGGACAATTGCACTGGTTTTGGGTACATATCCTATGCAAACAGATATGGTCATGCGCAATTAAATTTTTGTGCGGAGAATTTTTCAAATATGGAGATTTATATGTAACATCTTTGTTTTATCTGCATTTAGAACCAAACCTGCGTCGTGGCACCACTTGGTAAGAGAGTTAAGATCACACTGTAAACGATCTGCAGACTTTTATGGGTTCCTGTCTGATGCCACCAGGCAGGTGTCATCTGCAAACTGATAGCATGTACAAGATTTAATACAGTTTCCCAGATCATTTACATAGGACAGGAAGTGCAGGGGGCCAAGCACTGATCCTTGTGCTGTACCCTCCGTAACCTTTTTATGCTCGCTATACGAATTATCTACCTTCACCGTAAACTTACGGTTCTGAAGATAGTTTTCGCACCATCGTAATAGTGGGCCGCGTATTCCACAGTTATCTAACTTGTTTATTAATTTGCTGTGAGATAAGGTGTCAAAAGCGCGCGAGAAATCTATAAATAGGACAAGTACATGTTCCCTATCATTGATGTGAGCATTGACTTCGTCCGCAAACTTAGACAACAAATCATTTGTCCCCTTTCCAGACTGGAACCCAAACTGGTTTTGGTATATTACCTCATGCTTTTTATAAAACGCATGTACCTGGTCACCGACCGACTTTTCAACTATCTTATCTACAGAAGAAAGCAGAGTTATAGGGCGATAGTTGAGATTATTGTTTTTTGTGCCCCTCTTATAGACTGGTCTTACACAGCCAATTTTCAGTTCGTCGGGATACACCCCAGTTGTTATGCTACAGTTTAATCAAGTTGGCAATAGCGGTTGATACCTCTTCCCCTATCACCTTCACGTCAGATATTTTGATATTGTCTAAGCCAGGTGATTTGTTGGACGTTGATTGTTTTATTTTATATTACTCTAGATTGTTGTATTACTCTGATGCCTTGAAATTGATTCAATCATATCTTAGCGGCAGAATCCAAAAAGTTAGCGTGAACGGATCCATATCATCCGGATCTTCTGTGCTAATGGGGGTCCCACAAGGGTCAATACTAGGTCCATTTTTATTCTTAATCTATATTAATGATTTACCATTTTATGCGGAAAACTTTTGCAATATTGTTTTGTTTGCTGACGATACATCTTTGATATTTAAGACTGATCGAAATAAAAATAGTTTTGATGACATCAACAGTGCCCTAACAGATGTGTTGAATTGGTTTACTACTAATAATCTTCAATTAAACGCGAAGAAAACCAAATGTATAAATTTTACTCTACCTAACGTAAAGAATATTATAGGAAATAAAATTAAACTGAATGGTGAACTGTTGGACCTTGTTGATTCAACAGTTTTCTTAGGTATTACCTTAGATTCAAAAATACAGTGGTACCCTCATATTAGCACCCTTGCGGGGAGACTTAGTTCAGCTGCTTATGCTGTTAGGAAAATTAGGCATTTTACAGACGTGGAAACTGCTCGATTAGTCTATTTTAGTTACTTTCACAGTGTTATGTCCTATGGTATACTACTTTGGGGTAAAGGATCATTTATGGGACAAAGTGTCATAATTTACAATAAAATCCCGAACGATGTTATAATTTTGTCCTTTGACAAATTTAAGACACATGTTAAGGACAGACTTTTAGAAAAGGGCTATTACACTGTAAGCGATTACATCAATGACAAAAATGCATGGAATTAACATTCCTCTAGTTTCGCATACATTGTTCTAATGCGTTCATAGTGCCCGAGTAAAACTTGTAGATTCACTTTTGTTTTTATCTTTTATTTTATATAATTGTTTTATGACTATTGACTGTATAATTTGGTAACGACATATTGTTTTGTAAATGTCGTTACCTCTATATTATTATAAAGCTGTGGAGTTTGTTGTGCCCGTTCTTCTTCACAGCTAAAAGACTTCCTGAATGGGTGGGGTGGGTGGGTGGGTTCCTGTGCCTATCCATCCATCCATATAAAAAAAAAAAAATTGACGATTCAAAACGCTTAATTTAAGCTTACTGAATAAAGTTATTTTGATTTTGATTTTTTTTATAATTTTATAAACTTTGTCATTTGAAACTTTTTGAAATAACAAACTTGCATCAGTTTTTTTGTTGTAACGTTGATCCAGAAGCGCAATATTACAATTTGGTATAATACTTTGAACTGCATTATCAAGGCTAACTGCAAAATTCTCTGCAATATTTTTTGATGAAATTTGCTGTGCATCAAAAGCTTTTAGTATTGCAGAATCAATAGATGACACCATTCGACCCAACATTTGGTTAAGGATACGGTACACTTTTTTAGTATTTTTAAAATTATCATTTATAAGTGAGATATAATATTTGTTTCTTTTGCTTATGAACTTTGTTACGGGTACGATTATAATTTAATCTCAGCTCCGGATCATTAGGATTACTTTTCCAGGACCTAAATAGTTTATCACGCTTTTCACATAGACGGTTAACGTTATCATCGATCCAGGGTACTTTGGTTCTTTTATTCCGATTGTTGTAGTTTTTAATAAATGTGGCAGTATTATTTGCATTTTTAAAAGCGCTATAAATAAAGTTATAAATCTCTTTTGGGCAACTCATTTTATTTGTATCCGACCACTTAACTTTTTTTAGTTCTTTGAAAAGCATATCTCGATTGACGATTTTTTTTGTATCAACCTGTACACGCGTTGGCGCCGCATCGTCTATGCATTAGGGATGGAAATGATTGCTATTTAGAAATCATAATCATATGATCATATGATTTTTTTTATCACAGTGATTTCACCTGCTATTTTTTACACCTGCTATTTTTCATTGAAAGTGATTTTCCTACTATTTATCATAACAAATATTAAAATGAAATGACATGGTAATTGAATAATGATTATGATGTAACAAGTCATGAATATATGTCACACAACAACGCGCACGTGCTTATGACTGACGAGGACGACCGCCCGCACAGGTGAAATGTCATTTCATTTTAAACTGCGACTGCGACTGCGACCCGGGTCACAGGTCAATCGGACGCACTACTCGCACGCAGGGATTGCTTGAGTAGATGCGTCCCGCTCACACCTCGCTCGTATGATTGTCGTGCATGCTCGCCGCGGTCGCTCCGCGCGATTTCATTCGATCATTCATACACGCACGCACTAGTGAGAAATCTTATCGCTGCGATTGCGAATGACAATAGCAGTTATGTCATATGAAAAACTAAATCATATGATTTTTCACTGATATCAATGATTTGTTCCATCTTTACTATGCATGCAAAGATAAGAGCTCGGTGGTCGGCCAGTACGACATCCAACACGGCCGAGTAAGGTTGACATGTGGGGAAGCGAGCAAATACGTGATCTATACAAGTTTTTGTGATTTTATTTAATCTTTTTTCTATTCTAGTGAACTCAGTTACTTCACACGTCAATCCGCGCTCGCTGAGGGAATCTAAGTACAAATCCTTTTCGGATGAAAGGTTTTTCAGGTCGATATTTATATCGCCAATTAAAAGAAGGTTCTGTTTTGTGGCAAGCTTGGACAAGCAATTATCTAGCTCCTTTACAAATACTTTTTTATTTGTGCTCGGTGGTCTATACATAGCACAGACAACTGCGTCTTGATTTGAGTTAAGTTTTAGGATACCAGTAATACTTTCGAATGTTTTGTTTTGGTCGGTAGTGCAGTGAACTTAATATGGTTTTTAACATACAACAATACTCCACCGCCTCGTTTATCACTACGCAGCTGTGTATGCATGTTATAGCCTGGTATAATATATAGGTGGGCTATCTGTTGCGAAATGCCGGCCTCTGTTATAGCAATAATATCTAGTGGGAATGAAGAATTATGTATAATTTGTAATAGTTTCGTAAAATGTTTAATCATTGATCTTATATTTAAGTGCAAACAAGTAATAAGCAAATGGCTTTTTGGAGGTAAGTTTTGGAAAAAATCATTAGCAGAATAACAATTAAATATTTCATTTATCTGAGTACAACTTTCCATCAAGTGATAAAATGACCATATTTTAAAGTAAATTAAATGTAATGGGGACGAAACAAACCATTTAACTGGATTTCAAAATGTGATCGATATCACTAAGAGAACGTATATAAAAAATCTTACTAATGCTGTTTTTTCTCGCACATACATGACCTTGGCGTTATACAAAAGTGACTTGACATGTTTAGTAAGAGCTTCCCTTATGTAAATACGATGTTCAGTCTTCTCTTTGGGGACATCTGGTAGCAATATTCCTGCTGTAAGGCACTTCTCTTTGCCAGCATCTATCCATTGCTTGCGGGCTGCCGCAGTCTTCATCTCGACTAAGATAGGGCCTGGTCTTTCCTTTTTACCTGGTAGTCGCTGCGAAGACTTGATGTCACTCTCGTCCACGTTCAGTTTTGAAGCCACGGTTGCTATTATTTTTCCTACTTCTTTCGACGGAAAATCAGGTAATCCCGCTATCTCTATGGATGACGATAACGACTTCTGCTCAAAATTCTTCATTCCATGTTCGAGGACAGCTACTCTCAGCTCTACATTTTTGTTCTTATTTTGCAGGTCTGCGTTCTTGTTCTCGAGATTTTTAATAGTGTTATCTTGTTTTTTTATTGCCTGCTCCATTGCACCCATCTGATCACTTAAGAATTCAAGTGAACTCTCTAAATTGCGCAGCTCTTCCCTGAAAGTTTTTTTGACTTCTCGGCTAATATCTTGAACAAGCTTTCGTGTGTCCAGAGTTTGTACATTCATAGGGCTCCCATCTTCGGAATCGTCGTCGTCATTATCATCTGGCACCAGGAATGATGTTTTACGTGAGACGTTCTTGAGACATTCTTCGCAACTCCATTCTACACCTGGAGAGTTTCGCAAGGTACTCAGGTGCTTATTCGATAACTTGGTACATGTAGTATCAGCATGCACAATCTTATTGCACCTACTGCACTCTAAAGCGGGTTTTGTCTTTGTTATATTCTTGTTACACTTTACACATTTCCGTAACACCATCGTGGGTAGTTTATTTTTACTTTATATAAACAACAGAACACAACCTTTCGCTACAGCGTATCGACGCAGATCTTGCAGACTATACTGAAGCAACATCGCTTTACTTATCAAATCCCTCCCTCGTCTCACCCCCGCCGTAACCATCTAGTCTCAAAGTCATCTCTCTTCCATACCTCTTTCGCACACCGTTTCTTTTGTTTCCTTGGTTCTTTTCTATACAACAATCTCCACAAAAATCTAAATATTCTGCCCCTTGCTGCATATAATTGCAAATCTGTAGTATCTGATCACCTTAGAAGTCTCAATTATACGGAAACAGAGGAACTATTAGTCCTTAATAGGTAGTTTTCCTCCCTCATTCCTAAAAAAGTACTTTTGTATAGTTTCAGTTTAGTTTTTCTCACAATTATGAAATTTGTATTTACAAAAAAGAACTGTAAGATTGTGTTTTTGTTTATTTTTTATTATTATCTTTATTTTTTTGATTTATGTTAATATAAGCATGTGATCTGTGGTTACAAGTCCTAGGACATTATGTTGTTGTTCTTATGACAAATTTTTTGGTTTAATGTAAGTTATGTTATTTTCTCCTGTATTTGTTCTATCCTGATGTTATTGTTAATTTGGCCACGTCATGAGGAGGAGAGTACTGGTGTACTGTGATACAGGTCCCCACCCGTTTCAGGCACCAGTCTCTCACAATCTTTGACTATATTTATCTGTAAGTATCTCACTAAAATGTATTTATTTTAAGATTGTGGAGAAAAAAATAAATGTTTTTATTATTTATTATTCTCTTTATTCAAACATTTTTCTTAAGATAAATTTTTTACAATATTTTATATAAAAATATATTTACAATAGTATAACATATTATAAAAAACAAGTCAAGGAGTACTGCCTTCTGTATCTGACCCTTTACCCAACCTTTTAGCGAGAGCCTCTCTAGGTGTTGATCGAGGCTCTTAGCTAAAAGACCGTTTGCCGAAACGACTATCGGTACAATAATGGTTGAATCCACATCCCACATGGCGGTAACCTCGTGAGCCAAGTCTAGGTACTTACTGAGCTTGTCCTTCTCGGCTTTCACGAGGTTCTCATCATGAGGTACGGTGATATCAACCAATATTGCCCGGCGCTGAGATCGGTCGACCACCACGATATCAGGCTTATTGGCGACAATAGTCCTATCCGTGATGATAGAGCGATCCCAGTAGAGCGTTGCATGACCATTTTCGAGAACTGGCGCTGGTGCGTACTTATAGTACGGCACCTCTGATTCAACAAGGCCATATTGAAGAGCAAGTTGCTGGTGAATTATTCTGGCTACTTGGTTGTGTCTGTGCAAATACTCTCCGTTAGCAAGATGAGAACAACCGGAAATAATATGTCGGAGTGATTATTCAGGACGGCGGCATGCCCGACAGATGTCGACCGTACCGTCCTTCATAATATATTTCCGGTAGTTATTCGTTTGATAACTTCATCTTCAATGGCACAGACAAAACCTTCGGTTTCCCCAAAGAGGTCACCGACACGTAGCCAGTTCACCGAGGCAGGCAAATCTACATCAGGCCCAATTAGAGCCCGATAGTAGCGCCCGTGTAGCACCTTGCTCTTCCATATGTCCTTGCGATCGAGAGTGCTTAGCACCACTGGTTTGCGCCAGTTTTCTGTTACCAAGGAGAGCGGCGTAAAGTGTCTATCAACTGCCACGACATCTAAATGCATCCCACACTCACTGTTAAGGAAATAATCCCTGAGACTGCACACCTCACGGTTATGTAGGTCCTTGGCATTTAAAAAGCCGCGACCCCCACATCTCCGCGGGATGTACAGCCTCATAACAGATGAGCAGGGGTGTAGCATTCTGGAAGTCGTGAAAATTTGACGGACTCTTCTATCCAAGGCGTCCAATTCGGTCTGAGTCCATCTTAGTATGCCAAAGGAGTATGAGAGCAGAGGCATAACCCAGCCATTAAAAGCACGCGACTTATTGCCACCCGATAAAAGACTGTTAAGTACTTTTCTCAGGCGGCAAAAGAATCGCTCCCGTAATGACTGTTTTATGTCCCTGTCCTCACACCCAAAGACTGTGACATACCAAGATATAAGTTTCAACTTCAGAGAGAGTTCTGAAATTTATCGTTTCGGAGAGTTGTAATTTATTTTGTTATTTATTATTATTATACTCTTATTTTAACATATATCTTAAGAATTTTTTTTTACAATATTTTATAAAAAAACATATTTACAATATAAAATATTATAAAAAACTTAACCTAGGTTGCCACCGGCAGCGGGGATAGACCCAAGCTATCGGTGGTTAGGGCTGCAGAGTGAGGTACCTCCTGACAATACGTGCCGTGTCAAGCAGCCTTTTGCATCTGACCTTTGACCCAACCTTTATTATTATACAAAACCAATTAAGAATGAGTTCTACCCATGAAACTGAACAACTTTCCTCAAGAAACCTATGTGCATAATGACAAAAAAATTTTGGTTTGGTAGCATGAAAAAAATGTAGATAATATTTATATACATATTATCTACATTTTTTTTCATGCTTATTAAATTTACCTAGCTTAAGTTGGTCTCGCCCCGGAGCATCACGTTACTTTGTAGCCAGTGTGGCAGTGCTAGCATCTGAGCGTAGTTCAGCGAAAGCACTGCCAATGGGTTAGGTGTTAGTATTCAAATAAAAAAACCATTATTACATTAATTTATAGAATTGTGTTGAATTTAAACAAAAAAAAACCATTTACTTACTAAAGAAAGTAATTTGTAATTTTTACTCGACTAATTATTAGTAGGTACTTAACATAAAAGTGTGAAATAAAAAAATATTGAAAGAAAACAAAAAATCTGACTGCGTCAAAAATATTAACTGAAAAGCAAAAAAACAAGCTTTTAAGGCGACTACAAGAGACAAGACATGAAACTTAGTGCTGCCACCAATTATTATTGTTTGTGGTTGGGCTAATGTTTTTGGCCTCAAAATTTCCTATTGTAATTTAGCGATTAATTAATTAACAATATTTTTTTTGATTGTGTAACACACACACTTTCGTAACGTCTACGACGAAATTGTAAAATGGATTTTAAACTCTTTAACTATTTATTCCAATATAATATAATGAATGGTAACTGGTAATACTTAGTCGAAGGAAGATATAACCATAAAAACAAAACAACGGTAAATAAAAATAGAAATATCACTTACCAGTGGAAGCCGACTATTTCACCGTTATTTTCTTTATTTCCTATGCGAGATTAACACTTCTAAACGACGCACGCCATAGTTCATTGCTTTATCACTCACTTATAACAGTATTTTGCAACAAAATTTCAGTATTCACACAATTATCACTTTTCCAATCTAAACAGAATCGCACGCCAATGATCCATGTATTATACGACAAAATTATGTGCCATTGTTGGCTGACAAAGGCGGTGGTTAGAGCGAGTAACTTAATTTGGTAGTATTAAAAGGCTCCACTGGCTCCACTTTTGACAGATGGTGACAGATTGCCTGGTACGCTTTTTTCTACTCAGACGGTTTCTATACTTTAGTTATTTTTCTGAGCTATTAACAAACGCAATAGTATTGGTGCTTTTGATGCAATTGACAATAGAGGAAAACACGAGCCTGCTAATAAAACTAAACCGGAGATACTGAAAGGAATTCGTCGCCACATAGAATCATTTCCATGTAAGGAGTCTTATTATACAAGAAAAGATAGGTACTAGCAAAAAGTATTTGAGCGCGGATCATAATATAAGAAAAATGTACACAATGTACAAAGAGTTATGCAAAGAAAAAATTCAAGAAGCAGCAAATGAGCTCACTTATTGAAGAGTAATTGCTACGGAATACAATTTTAGTTTTTTTGTGCCGTAAAAAGATAAAGTACAATTTGTACAAATTATGAAAAGGCTGACGAAGAGAAAAAAGGATTATTAGAAAAAAATTATAAAGAGCATATCCAGAGAAAAAAATATCTGTATGGCGGAAAAGGAAAAAAACTAGGAGAAAGCTAACAAAGATCCTAACTTTTTATCGGTTTCATTCGATCTGCTGGTACTTCAGATCCCTCAATGCAAAGTGAGCCTGTTGTATTATTCTCGAAAGCTGTACGTGTTTAATCTCACTGTTTATGAAGCGGGTTTGCCCAATAATGCATACTGTTTTCTGTGGTCCGAACTGAATGGTAAAAGAAAGGAGCTGCGAAATTGGAACGATTTTATTCCTCAGGCTGAGAACGTCAACTTCCTAAAATTACAAGTTCCGAAAACGACAACTTCCTAAAACGTCTTTTCAAAAATAGTCAATTTCCGAAAATGACAAATACCGAAAATGTCAAATTTCAAAAATGTCAAATTCCGAAAATGACAACTTACTAATAAGGGGGGGTACTTAGTATGGGGTGTGAATTTCAACTCTCAGTTGTGAAATGTAAATTTATACGTATTAGATCGTAGCGTATGGTCTTAAGTGTGCCGTAGTAGCAAGTAATATTTGACTGGACGTTTGTGTTGTAACTTTGAATTACTTACTTTGTTTTTCAAAATGTTTGTAATAATGACAATGTTGTCGTTTTTGGATCTTGTCATTCTACAATGTTGTCATTTTAGGAAGTTGTCGTTTTCGGAACTTGTCATTTAAGAAAGTTATCGTTTTAGGAAGTTATCATTTTAATTAGCATGAATTTTATGATTTAAAAGATCTGGCTTCTAAGATTAATAACAAATATAAGGATTAAGAAGGCAATAAAGTACAATGGCTTAAAATCAAACGACTGAGGTTTGTAAAGGGGGAGAAAATAATTTACTTCAATAAAGTCTCACTGAGACTTTTTATTACATTGACGTTAAAAAGTTAAAAAAAAATTAAGAGGAATCATTACCCATATCCGAAGCAAAAAAGGCATTTACCAAATTTCATTAAAAAAAGAAGAATTGTAGTCTTGGTATAAACATCTGAAAACCGTTAATGTTCCTGAAGAGGCTGACGAGCAAGATGAGATGTCTTGCAAGGAAACTATTTCGTAATTTTCTTTACTAATATTTTTAATGCTTTTTTATCTACAGGATTAAACTGTTTAAACTTAAGAAAGCTTACAATAAATAACATAAATATCGCTTATTTGTTTTTTAATGCACTAAGTAATTCCCATAAAATTTACAGGTATTAACAGATAAATGAGTAAATAATATAGTATATTAATAAATATTTTTACCGCCTTAATAAGAATTTTATTTCAACTTATTTTAACATCAACTTATACAACGTGTATGTGTGTGTAGTGAAAGGGAACTACCACACCTATCTATTGAACCCCCATGTATGTTCTACGATTTTTCGTAGTTTTCGAGTTTTAATTTTTTTTGTTATTTTATGATTCAACGAAGAGACAGCTCTAAAAAAATTATGTCTTTTTTGGGTCGACTTTTCTTTGATGTTTTTTTTAATACAATGCCTGTACGCGCCCTGAGCGCGACGTCTTATTCTAGGCGTATTTAAATACGCCTAGCGCCACCTAGCGAGGTATCGCGAAGTTGGCGCGCGTCAGGTGAAGGAACGACGCGGCCGGCGAGTGAGTCAGTCTGTCTGCTAGCCTTGTATATGTGTTATGTGCTGCTAGCGACCGCGAGACGCCAAAAGATATACGCGCGCTGGTATCTGCCCTTATTGATAGTGACCCTGGGATGATAGTGCCTGTGATAACGTAAAGTGACTTTGTGCTGTGCCGTGACCAATCGCCTACATCGCCGCCCGCCAGCTCGCCTCCCGTCACCTGCCTCATCATCCCAGGTAAGCCTTCAGACCTATCAACCTTCTTTACTCTGCTGTATTTGGCGGTGTCTTCTGACCCGCGAATACATTTATGGTCCTTCGACCCGTTAACAATCGGCGACCTAACCCGTAGCCCGTATTTTCACCATAATTTGGTAACCCATTCCATCTGCTCGTACAATAGATTACAGTCCGCTAAAAATAATATTTCCTCATATCTCGTAGTTATCACGTAACTTAATTTTAATTTCTTATTTTTAAATTTCATCTCGTAACATTCCTAATTTCATTACCTTACATGACCCTTTCTGCACGATAGACGTTGCAAAGTGCGTTGCGAAATATTATTAACCTACCTACAAAAATAAAATAAGAACGTGTTCCAAGAACAGTGTTCGATTCGTGTTAATTTTTTACTTACTAATTAAGTTGCACATTGTTTATGTTGGTTTGATGCATTAGCACACACTGACCAATTTTGTCCTGACTAAGCGCGCTTGTGTATATGATTGTTGCCTAATATTACTTTGTTCAGACTCCTAACGGTAAATTAGTAGTTAAATTATTACGTTACGTATGGTATTATGACGAGAGATTGCATTGTTATTTTTCCCGTTTTATTTTTTAAGGAATTTTTTATGTTCTTGTCGTGTTAAATCGGCTCAGATCTCGTGCATGCTCACCACGCGTGCCAAGTAGCGTGCTTTATTTTTTTTGTTTTGTTAATTTTATATATTTTTTTTTGTTTTTAATTTTTGCCTTTGCGATCGGCTCATTCTTTGTGCGTGCTCACCACATGAGCTTAGTGTTAGTTATTATACGGTATACATTCAGTTTTTTTTTATATCGCTTACGGCTATTTGCGTGCGTCGCCTTCGCTTCTACACACGTTTGCCCACTTGTGGGACACAGACAGAGTGTCCCAATTTTCTTTTTTAATTAAGTTTTTATTATTTGTTTATTTTTAATTTTTTTTGCGACCGACTCATTCTTCGCGCTAGTTTCCGCTACAGGTCTGCCCGACTGTGAGCGCCTTGCCCAATAGTGGGCTACGGATGACGTGATTTTTTTGTTCTTTTGTTTGTTTTTTGTTTTGCGGTCGGCTAATGTTACGTACGCGCGTTCAATAAACACAGACATACACATACACATGCGTTTGCCCACCCGTGGGCCATATACAAGGCGTCCCAACTTAGTTTTGCTTTCTTTATTGTTGCGTTAATTTTAGCCCATTTGCCATTACCTTAGTAAACAAATACGTCCAGCCCAACTATAGAATATATACAGGGTGTTGTTCTTTTTACTGCCTTTAAATTTGTTAATTTATTTATTTTTTATTATTTTTTTTGTCTCCTTTTATTCATCGCAATGCCGACCAAGTCACAAGCCGCGATATTTAGGGAGGCCGCCAAAGCTATACACCAGCTCCTAGAGGTGGTATCAAGGATCATTGCTGGCGACACCAAACATTCCATAACGGAATTTAACGTGCGTTTCGCACAGATACAGGGCGTAAAGGACAAGCTGGACTCAGTATACTACAACATTCTCGACGAAGAGAACTTAGACGAGGGGATTGAGAAGACATACACTGAGAACCACACAAAAGCCTCCGGGGCATACCTGGGGATACTTGTGGCTAGGGAGGAAATCTTACCCTCTTCCACGTCGTCCCCAACCCATAACGCTCAGCCCAGTCTCGGCGTTAATACGCCTACAGCCGTCCTCCCCAAGATAGCGCTGCCCAAGTTCAGCTCAAAAGTGAAGGACTGGCCCTCCTTTATTGCACTGTTCAGGAGTTTGACTGACGACATAGCGACCTTGTCGGAAGCAGTCAAGCTCCACTATCTCTTCTCAAGTCTCAGCGGTGAGGCATTACGCATGGTGTCCCACCTAAAGGTCACCAATGAAAATTTTGCCGTGGCCATGGACATCCTTACCAAGCGGTACGAGAACCGCCGGGTTCTCATCGATAGTTTCGTCGACATAATCCTGGGGCTGCCGAGCATCCACACGCGCTCTAACATACGCACACTTTTCCTCACTCCGCTGGTGTCCGCCCAGTGTGCTCTTAGTAATTTGGATCTGCCCATAGGAGACGACTACGTGTTTGTGTCGATAGTGGTGCGAAAGCTTAAGGGTGAGCTCCGCACGTTATTTGAACGCAGACACGGGTCTAGCAGCACCCTGCCCACGTTGAGTGACCTCATCTCCTACCTCGAGGAGCACGCGCGCTGTGTGGAGACAGAGTTCTCCAACATAGCCCAGCCGCAGCCCATTCACGCCCTGCCCGGCCCTTCTCGTAGCCGCGCGCCTCCACAGTTGCCCCATCGCACTTATGCTCAGATGGCTCAGCAACAACCCGACCATTACCGTGGCCGCTCCTCAGCTCCATCGCCTCACCGCGCCTATGATCAGCCTACTCACCAACCGTTCCGCCCAGCTCAGCAAATGCGTCACCGCCCATCCACCTCCCCGGCTCGCAGTCAGCCCTTCCTTGTCTACTCGGCCTTCCAGCAAAGCTGCTCCTCATCATCGTCCTCGTCCTCTTCCTCACGCTCGACGTCCTACTGTCCTTATTGTGCCACTCGGGGACATACGCTCATGACGTGCAGATGGTACAATGCCCAGCCAACAGAGGGCCGTTGGGACTTTGTACGGGCACGCGAGCGCTGCCAGCGTTGTCTCGGCCGTCACTACGAGAGCGAGTGCAGGTCAAGGGGGGCATACAAGGACTGTGGGAGCTCGAACCACCACACGTCCCTCCATCGACCAGACGGCCCAACGCACTCAGCTCATTCGTCGTCAGTACATGTACCCCCACCACAGCTGAGAGAGCACTCGAGGGAGCGTCCCAGACACAGCAGGCGGCACGAACCCGCACAGGCTAAACAGGTGCAACCCAGCTCTGCTCACAGAGCCAGCCCGCCCAGGTCCGGTTCGCCAGGTAGGCCCCGCGAACGCCGCCAGCAATTATGACTCCCAACTATCACGGAGCACCCTAGCGAAGAGGTAGATTTAGCCCATGCCCAGTCAACCCATGCCCACACAGCTGATACATACTCAGCTCATACAATTTCGGCTGATACTCAATCAGCTCACTCACCTTCTGTGCCCACTGGCACACCCATTTTGTTGCCAACCGTCTCACTAAGAGTCGCGGACGTACATGGCCATCTTCACACAGCCAGAGCTTTATTGGACTGTGGCAGTATGCTGACATTAATAACGTCACGCATAGCACGACTTTTGAACCTGCCATCAAAACCCACTTCTTTAAAATTACAGGAGTTGGGAATCAGCACAAACATGAGTCAAAGGCGGCAATAACAATAGTATGCCGACCCACTCACAATGATACTCCTACAATCACTGCCACAGCTCATATTTTAAAAAACGTCACTGGCTACCTTCCCTTAGAGAAGGTACCAAACATTTCCCACGTACTAGGCCAGCCACCCGTGCCATTGGCTGACCAGCTTTACCACACACCAGCCCCGATCGACCTCTTATTGGGGTCGGACGTTCTTGGCCAGGTGTTGGACGGGACTAAGGTCTCGTTGGGCCCGGGCAAGCCCATAGCCTTCGGCACGATTTTCGACTTCGCGTTGATAGGACCCATTGAGGACTTGTATGCGCAGCCGGCGCAGCAGGTTAACTCAGCTCACGTCGTTAGCTCACAACCAGACTCAGCTGAATCAGCCCAGGACATACGTCAGAGTCTGGAAAGGTTCTGGGAGTCTGAGGAGCCCCTCCCTCAATCTCACACTCATAATGATCCCCTGGAGGAACAATGCGAGGAAATCTACACGCGATCCCTCAGGCAGATATACGGTCGCTCTGCCCTTTCTAAAGGACGCCCCTCAACTAGGTAAAACTCACCCTATCGCATTACGCAGATTCCTCAATATTGAGAAGAAGCTAATGGCGAACCCGTCTCTGCGTTCTAAATACGTCGACTTTATGGCCGAATACATCGACTTAGGGCACATGGCTCCCTATCACTCAAATACATTCGCCCATAAACCTCACTTCTACATCCCTCACCATGGCGTATTTAAGTCAGGGTCGGACAAGCTGCGCATTGTTTTTGATGGTAGCTGCAAAAGCTCCAATGGTGTCAGCATAAATGAATGCCTACACACAGGCCCCGCCCTTCAACAGGACATTGTGGACATCATCATGTCCTTCAGAACGCATCCAGTCGTTTTCAGCACTGACATCCAGAGGATGTTCAGAAATGTGCTGGTTGCCCCAGACCAGAGACGGTATCAGCTGATACTATGGCGGTCCTCACCAGATCACCCTCTGCTCACCTACGCCCTCAATACAGTCACGTACGGCTTAAGATCAAGCCCATACCATGCAATCCGCACTCTGCTTCAGCTGGCTGATGATGAAGGCCATCGCTACCCTGGAGCCGCTCAGGTTCTTCGCAAGTCTATTTTCGTTGATGACATCTTGTGTGGTCATGACACAGTTGAATCCGCCCAAGCACTCCAGGACGAGTTGATAAGTCTGCTAGACCTAGGCGGCTTTCAGCTCAGTAAGTGGACATCTAACTCGCCTAAGCTGCTCGAGAGATTTCCCGACAACCAATGCGACATGCCCAAGGACTTCGACATGAACCCAGAGTCCACGTCCATTAAGGTCTTGGGTATACAGTGGAGCCCTCAGTCAGACGAGTTCACCTACCGCATCTCTCTACCCCCCATCACACATGTCACAAAGCGGTCTATTTTAAGCACCGTAGCCTCACTTCATGACCCAAACGGCTGGGTTTCTCCCGTTATCTTCCGCGCAAAGCTGCTGCTTCAGCAATTGTGGCTACTGAAGCTGGAATGGGATGAGCCCACTCCCTCTGAAGTACAAACGGAGTGGCACCACATCTCAGAGGATCTGCCGCTGTTGTCTAGCATTCGCTTCCCTCGGCACATTTGTGCAAACAAAGGCTCAGCTGCATACTCGCTTCACGGGTTTGCAGATGCCTATGAAGCCGGGTTTGCCGCCGTTGTTTACCTCCATGAGCTCGATGCCTCCGGAGATACTTTGGTACACTTGATTGTCGCCAAGTCGCGAGTCGCACCAATCAAGAATCGCCTCACAATCCCCAAGTTAGAGTTGTCGGCCGCCACCCTACTCTCCCAGCTCATGATCCGTGTGTCAGTTCAGTTATCCGCCCATATCAGTATACAACAACACATATGTTGGTCAGACAGTACGATAGTCCTGGCCTGGCTCAATACACCGCCTCACTGTCTTCAACCCTTTGAAGCTAACAGGGTAGTCAAAATCAGCTCAGGCTCACCAGAATGTACCTGGCGACACGTACCTTCCGAGCTCAACCCGGCAAATTGCGCAAGCAGAGGGATGTCCGCGCAATCCCTGTCAGCCCACGACCTATGGTGGTCTCCCACGTGGCTTAGACAGCCTTGGCCTGCGATGCCCTTAGCTCTGGGCCATCACGCCCTGCCCGGCCTTAAGCCCAAACACGTCCCGTCACTAGTCACAGTGCCTGGTCTTGACTTTGACCTGCACACTCGGTTCAGTTCACTAGACAAGCTCGTCGGAGTGACAGCTTGTCTAAAACGCTTTCTGCACAACTGCAGACACCACCCAGATTCGCGACGCTCAGGCCCCTTGTACGTCAGTGAACGAAGAGAGGCCCTACTTTACTGGGTGCGCAGTGTTCAGCACAATGAGTTTGCAGAGGACATCCACCGCCTTCAAACTGGCAAAATCTGCTCCGTCAGACTCCAGCGGCTGTCACCTCTCATTAAAGATGAGGTCCTTAGAGTTGGTGGACGACTGTCCCATGCGTCTATCCGATATGACGCGCAGCATCCGCTCATACTTCCCAGCTCTAGCCATCATTGACCACTACCACAAAATACACTGCCACCCTGGCGCTGACACCTTACACGCAATCCTACGCCAACAATTTTGGATATCGTCCGCGCGCCGTATTATTAGACACCGAGTCTTTAAATGCATTAGATGCTTTCGATGCCGGGCCCAGCCGCAAGCGCCCTTCATGGCCGACCTGCCAGCCGATAAAGTTACGCCTCAGCCAGTATTTAGTCAAGTCACGACCGATTTTGCCGGCCCATTCCTCGTTAAATCTAGTACCCTACGTAATGTTAAACTCTTAAAATCGTACTTTTGTATATTCGTGTGCCTCTCCACTAAAGCGGTTCATTTGGAACCGGTCTCGGACCTCAGCACGGAAGCGTTCCTCGCGGCATTACAGCGTTTTATAGCACGCCGCGGTGCCCCGGTTCTCATCCGCTCGGACTGCGGTACAAATTATGTAGGCGCTAGAAATCAGCTCATCGAAGTACAAAACTATCTTGCCTCGAATAATGACACGATTGCGCACAAGCTTGCTGGTCAGCACATTACTTGGTTATTGAACGTCCCTAAGGGACCATGGTTCGGTGCTTTACATGAGATCAACATAAAATCAACTAAGCAACTTTTATATCGCGTAATTGGCGAACAGCACCTCACATTCGAGGAATTCTCTACACTTTTAGCACGAATCGAAGCTGTCCTTAACTCTAGACCTCTCTGCCCACTTTCGTCTGATCCTTCAGACTTTGAGCCGCTTACAGCCGGACATTTCATTATAGGCCGCCCACTAACGGCCCTTCCCGAACTATCCGTGGAAGATAGGCCGATCTCCACACGTAGGCGATTCCAGATGATACAGGCCCTTTCCCAGCGCTTCTGGACGCTGTGGACCCAGTCCTACCTCCACACACTCCAAACCCGCTCCAAATGGTTTTCCCCATCCTCTCCTCCCCGAGTTGGCGAGCTCGTCCTCATCAAGGAGGACAACCTGCCTGCCCTTCAATGGAGACTGGGGCGCATTACTCGCACCCTGCCTGGGAAGGATGGCGTCGTGCGGGTGGTGGACCTGGACACCGCCAATGGACACCTCCGGAGGCCTGTGTTCAAGATTGCCAGGCTCCCTCTGGATGAGTCCACCCTGGGCCCCGGAGGATGTACGCGCCCTGAGCGCGACGTCTTATTCTAGGCGTATTTAAATACGCCTAGCGCCACCTAGCGAGGTGTCGCGAAGTTGGCGCGCGTCAGGTGAAGGAACGATGCGGCCGGCGAGTGAGTCAGTCTGTCTGCTAGCGACCGCGAGACGCCAAAAGATATACGCGCGCTGGTATCTGCCCTTATTGATAGTGACCCTGGGATGATAGTGCCTGTGATAACGTGAAGTGACTTTGTGCTGTGCCGTGACCAATCGCCTACATCGCCGCCCGCCAGCTCGCCTCCCGTCTCCTGCCTCATCATCCCAGGTAAGCCTTCAGACCTATCAACCTTCTTTACTCTGCTGTATTTGGCGGTGTCTTCTGACCCGCGAATACAATGCCTATTGATTGCACTTTTATGAGTAAAAAAATCTCCATCCTAACTTTAACATAAGATACTAAAATTATGATTCTAACTTAAAAAATTGGGTTAATCAGAACATAATAGAAGTTTCAACTTAAATAAAAAAATTAAAAAAGTTTTCCATAGCTTTTGACTAGTTTTGAAAACTGCCCGACCAAATATTATGCTTTCATACTAATAGATCGGAAATTGTGTAATTTTCATATTTTATAATTTCTTAGTAGCTTTGAATATTTAGGTATGTCTATCAGGATATTAATTATCCCTTAACATTTAAGAAGAGCTCAGTTATAATAATAGCATACATTTCATACCTACTACTATCCTCAAAATTACCATTAATAATGAGAGGGCCAAAATAAAACTTAAAATGCGGCACCGCCGCAAAAATGTAAGAAGAACATTTTTGCAGCGGTGCCGAATGTGCATATCGTTTGGTGGCCGGCGTTTTGAACATATTAAACTTTTATCGCATTTTGTGTGTTATATTTTGCCCTCTCGTTAATAATGGTAATTTTGAGGATAGTAGTAGGCATGAAATGTATGTTATTAGTATAAACTGAGTTCTTCTTAAACGTAAAGGGATAATTAATCTCCTGATAAACAAGAATATGTAAAAATACTAAGAAATTATAAAATACTAGCAGACCGCCGATACTCTCCTCCGGTACCCCAGTGACGACGCCTACATCGCATTTGTTCTATCATCAATAGTTTTCGTAGCGCACGCGATGTAAGAAATTGATTAGAGTTTTAGTAAGGATCCCTAATTTTTCTGAAAATATAATATAGCCTATGTAACCCGGAGATACTGCAGCTTCCCAACGGTGAAAGATTTTTTAAATCAGTCTAGTAGTTTAGAAGCCTATTTAATACAAACAAACAATCAAATCTTTCCTCTTTTTAATATTAGTATAGATGAAAATTTCACAATTTCCGATCTACCACGTTCAACGACCGATTTCAGCAAAAAAATGTTCCATATTTGGTCGGGCAGTTTTTAAAACTAGTCAGAAGCTATGTAAAAATCTTTTTTAATTTTTTTATTTAAGTTGAAAATTCCATCCATTCCAATTGTCGGAATGCTTTGTTAACTATTTAGTCAATCTGTAAATTAAAAGATAAACCAGAGTTCATTAAAATACCCAGGTCACAAATTGATGTGACTCGAGCAGGTAATGAATTACTGATCTTATAATTAAACTAAATAGTATACATAATAAATACAAAATTTTTGCGTGTGTACGAAATAACAGAGCATTTATTCAAATTTAGAAATTGTTGATTGGAAAAGCCGTATTTTTATCTTCTCTTATTAAAAACCGCCTGAGAACGATTATTGATATACGAATCCAACCATCTGAGCAGATCGCCGTGTATTTCGATAGTCCAAATAAGCTTTTCAATAAGTAGATCATGATTAATTTTATCGAACGCCTTGGAAAAATCGGAATACACGACATCTACCTGTTCACCTTTATCCGAAGCATCCATCAAAAATTTTGTAAAAGTCAGCATATTCGTTTCTACCCTTTACAAAAACCATGTTGATTAACAGTTATGTGATAAGGCCGAAGGGCGGTTGGATGTATGCTCAAGTGTGCGATGTTGAGCTAGCAGCGTCTGCCTTCAAGTCCTATTCACACACGTCCACGTCGCCGTCCTGTCTTGACGACCCACTCTAGAGTGGGTCGTCGGTCTTGGATAATGCTGTCGTCACTAAGCAAGCATCGCATACCTACCATCTACCATGCGTTCAGCAGCCGAGTGTGGGGGGGGGGGGGGTAACCCGCCAGTGATATCCTGCACGGTGGGCCATTCCCTTACTCTTAATCGCATGGCCCCATCCACAGCAACTCCCCTCCTTACCATTTTTCTTCCCTTTTTCCTAGTCCTATCCCATGTCCCATCCCATCGTAAGAGGGATGACAACCTCGACCCCAACATTGTCTCTCTTTTGTTGAAAAAAGCAGATATAAAAACAAATTTACCCGAGCGGGTACCGTCAAGGCCGGAGACCCTCTCCCTGGGCCTTCTGGCTCAGGCTGCGTCAATCTGGAGGGGGGCAATAAATATGCCTATGCCGCTGCCTCAGGCAGCGTTCCTTCTGTCCCGCAAGGGACCCAGGCGTGCCACACTCATTCGGGGGCAGGCGCGTGTACAGCGGGGCCTACCGCGAAACATAGTGGGGATGGACACCTTTGGGGATCAACCCTATCAACTGGACGTGGTAGGCACCCCGGGAGCAAACGCTCGGCTTCGGGTCCACCGGCACGGCATCCGCTGCAGTCGGGACCCATGCAGGGGTCTGGTGGGAGTGGGAACATTAGGAGGCCCAACCCGCCGGGAGCCATGCGCGGGGACCAAACGGTCGGAGGTCTGTTGCTCGGTAGGGGCGTCCGCACCTGCCCAGCAACCCCATGTAGAGGACTGTGGAATGGTGGGGCTACGGGACCTCCAGTTGCGTAGAGACATTGCTTCTCTCAGTGTCTTCTACCGGAACTACCACGGAGAGTGTTCTGAAGAACTTTTTGAACTAATTCGCCCTCTCCTTTCCTCCCCCGGACTATACGTGCTAGTCTTACCACCATCATACTGAGCAGACTATCAGCACTCGTACCAAAAAATTTGGCAAGTCGTTTCTATGTAAGACCATTCGGCTCTGGAATTCTTTTCCGGTGCATATGTTTCCAGCTCCTATAGTCCCGGGTCTTTTAAGCGGGGCGTGAAACGGCATTTATGCAGGCCGTCATGAATGCGCTTGGTACGCTTGTCACCGTGCTTGTTTCACGGTGAGGAGCACTCTCGTTATTTTGGACTGCATCGGCTGCTTACCATCAGGCAGGATGTAGTCACTATGACGAGTCACATTAAAAAAAAACCTAGAGAAACCTTGGGGGTTATACAGAAATAAAATTAAAAGTAGTGGGTGCCAGGATTGAAAATCTGATCCGGATACGGAGACGATGACGATGTTAGTAGATACATTTTAGGTTGATGGCCGAACAGGAAGATCCTTGAGGTTGTACAATTTTACCAACAATGAGCGATTTTCCGAGATCAAAAAAAAAATAATTGGTTCGTAAATGACTTCATAGATAGCGCTTAGCATAGATTAGTATGGCGCATGGTAAAAGGCGGGTTCATGAAGAGCACGTGTATGGCTGCGTAATATTTATTCTATTCCAAAATAGAAATAGGTTCTGGATGTCCTGAATATAAATAGGTAAGGACTTACTATTTTTTTATTCTTTTGGTAGACAAGTAAAAGTGTAGAATTTATTACAGCCCTTAGGTAGGTACGGCTGGTGGCCGGCTTTTATAAAACGACATCTATCGGGTGTTTTTGAATTAATTTTTACTTTTTAATTTGGGCTGTCAGAAAATCGCTCATTAACGTGGTTGGGTTGTGATGTCGAAGGCAAAAATAAAATAAAAGTAGAGGTGTAAAAACCTTAAGAAAAAAAAAGGTTAAGGAAAAAAAACTGTCTACGCCTGCCTGTCCGCTAGGCGGAGTCAGCTCGTCTTACAGCCGTCAACCCACGCAGGAGGTTGTTGTCGGAACCGTCGATAAAATGGGTCTCGCGTCCAGGCTCGACTCTGGATCCTGGCGGCGAGACGAGTCTCTCAAAGTACTCTCCTGGAATTGACAATACGTAGCCTTAGCACTATACCCTACACTTAGGTCAGTATAGATAAATTAATATTGTTTAAAACATTAAAGTAAATTATTACATCTATTGAAACGTAAAAAATGGCTACCAGAGTTCAGAATCGAACCCACATCCTCCACATACCGGACGGCTGTGTTGACCACTCTGCACCCAAGGTACTGGTTAGGAGATTCCTAATTGAGTGCGAAAGTTGTTAGTTCGATTTTCATTAGTTCGAACACGTTTTGTTGATAGGTACCTCTTTAGAACGATGTTTTGTTTTGTTGATGCTTCACAAGAGCGATGTAACGTCAGTGCGAAACACGCTATGTCGACAAACCCTACTGATAATCCATTAGTTCGATAATTCATTAGTTTGTTAGCATGTCATGTCGTAAGTTTTCCTACTAATGTTAAGTAAAAACATAACCGTGTCGCCCCCCTCTTAACTTGGGTGTCGTAAAAGGCAGAGATTATGGCAGAGGACTGCTTTTGCGGTCCTTATGGCCTGTTCTCTGACTAACCCTTCGGGGATAATAATACTTAGTCGCGATTACATGCATTATCCAAATAAAGGGTTGGTCAGAGACTAGGTAACGGGGACCGCAGAAACAGTCCACTGCCATAGTCTACATTTCACCAAGTTACAACTGCATATGAGCTTAGGATGATAGGTGGTGAGTCCATCGCCGCTCTATGCTGCTGGATGTATGTGCAGTCTTTAGTCCGTTAGTCGCCTTATACGACAGTACGACACCCAAGGGAAGAGGGAGGGTGGTGGTATTCTTTTAATAAGCCGCTTCGCGACACTATTTCAAAACTTTATTGGTTTATTAATTTATTTATAAAATGATGATGTAAACTATTTTTGTATAAAGTACTGTACGTATTATTATTTTTTGTACACACTAAAGTTTTCATTTACAAACACAACAAAATATATTAGCCGTTCTGAAGTTGTGCGCATTACATACATTCGTAGTTTTTTTAATTTATGTAGATAGATTAATACAATCAAACAACTTGCGCACTCAAGTAGGGATCCCATACCGCATCAGTCGAAATTTTTCAATGTTTTGTTTATTCAAGTTTTTATAGCAACAATGTCTCATACAACCTCTTTGAATTTGCATTCCAAGAGAATAGATCAGAATGAAATATTTTTACAAATATAAGTACCTACTAAAGTATTTTTTACATTCAGATATGTTAAGATTGCTTTATAGCATCGTAATATCTTGAAGTATATTTAAGCTTTATTAAAATTAACGAAAGTGCGTTAAATTATGTTTTAGCGAAATGCATAATTATACAGGTTATTAATTTTATTAGGACTAAGGGGGTAGATTTATGATGAGTGATGCTGATGACCGATGTAAAATGTACCAACGTCAATCTAAAATAGGTAGGTAGGTAGCTAACCAGTGAACTCGCAGTTTATTCTCTTATATTATATTATTCCTCGAAATAACAATTTCCTATCCTCATATAGTTAGAAAACTTCAAAGATGCAGTCTTGTAAAGACACAGCAGTCAAGAAGATAAAAATCCTCCGACATATTGAATTTTAAGATACAGGAGCTGCGCAGTAATATTCTAGAAACGCTTCCGCCAAGTGTTCTTTGTAAGCCTTTAGAACGCCGGATTGGTTTACCTAAGTCGAGTTGTGAACCCGTTTATCTTATCAAAAGCTTTAAAGTTTCATATTTTGATTTTTATAAGCCTTCCTGTTGTCAAATCTTTTATATAGTATGTCCTATCATAGACAAATTTGATGACCTAATAGGTACATAATGTTGTTTACTGATTATCTAAACATTCCGCTCTCTATCTTTCGTCTCTATTTGAAAATTCCTTCCAATTTTCACTAATAGGTAATTAATTATGTTTTTCTTATCAACCCTGTAGATGATTATCTTCTACTATACTTATAAATAGTTTGTAACTATAGCAGTACCTAAATACGCAAAAATATAATACCTATTTCAAAAGGCTAACTGCTAAACTTTTTTTTGATTTTGTATAATTAATAATCAAACTAAATTACTTTTGTAAAGTTTGAAATCTAATTATACAAACGTCTCTCCTGGAGATGATTTCCATTTGCATGCAGCAGCACACGAGATGGCAAGATGGCAATCTTCACCATATTTTAAAAGTTGTATAATGTCTGGCATACTACACCATTTTGTGTGGTTTTTGATAACTGTTAAAAAGGTAATCCTGATTACTTAGACTACTAGTTTTGACTATTAGGTCACCTGTTGAAAAACCAGACACAATAGAATTTCTATTGTTATCGAGCTCTAGGAATCCTTGCCACAGGCGAGATGATGCCATCCTCACCATATTTTTAAAGTTGTGTAATGTCTGGGATACTACCATTTTGTGTAGTTTTTGATAACTGATAAAAAGGTAATCCTGATTACTTAGACTACTAGTTTTGACTATTAGGTCACCTGTTGAAAAACCAGACATAATAGAATTTCTTTTGTTATCGAGCTCTAGGAGTCCTTGCCACAGACGAGGGGCTATGGACCAGATTAGTCTTTGAACAAAGATAAACCACTCTGCATTTCGTTTCACTTAAGTTTTATCTGTTTATCTGCCCTCAAATCATTATTCATCCATAAAGTATTTTAACTTGACTCGCACTCCCTAAGCATCTGACAATAAAATTGGTAAACAATAAATGTATTGTAATTAATTTAAATTGAAATGTCAACTTCAATGTAAAGTTAATTCAAATTTATTTTAATTTGAAGTAATGGGCGATTTTCCGAGATCAAAAAAAAAAAGAAATTTGTTCGTAAATGACTTCATAGATGGCGCTTAGCATAGATTAGTATGGCGCACGGTAAAGGGCGGGTTCATGAAGAGCACGTGTATGGCTGCGTAATATTTATTCTATTCCAAAATAGAAATAGGTTCTGGATGTCCTGAATATAAATAGGTAAGGACTTACTATTTTTTTATTCTTTTGGTAGACAAGTAAAAGTGTAGAATTAATTACAGCCCTTAGGTAGGTACGGCTGGTGGCCGGCTTTTATAAAACGACATCTATCGGGTGTTTTTGAACAAATTTTTCCTTTTTAATTTGGGCTGTCAGAAAATCGCCCATTACTAACATTAAGTCACTTTAGTTAATAACATCATAATATGGACAATAGTCTGAAATATATATATTCTATTGTACTATAATAAACACTTTTTTATGTTTTTAGTTAACTTGCCAACAAGGAGAGCATAATCAACTTAATCAACATCCAATTCATCTATTTTTATTCAATGTTTTATGTTTTCAGCAGCAGCTACACCAGTATATTTTTTGAGGTTCTTTCATTTCCTCTGATATCCGTCACCTCATATCTATCATTTCCCATAACTTTTCTCACTTGAAATAGGCCCTTGACCACAGGTAATAACTCTCTGCTGTTCCCATCATTACTTTGACTTTGTATTTTAAGCAGTACCAAATCTCCTTCCGAATATATGCGTGCTTTTGTCCGAGATTTAACGAACCTTTGTTTTTGCATGTGAGCATTGGCCTTAGTATTTTCATCTACCTTCTTACGCAACTTGTTCACGTCTACTAAATTGTCAAGGTCCGGTGAAAAACTGTCCATTCGCAACCTATAGCCTAGAAAACTTCACTGGGGACGGCTTTTGTCGTTTTGTAGCACCATTCGGTGCTATTCAACCCTTGTTGCAATATCTTTATTTATTGATCCTACCTATGGTCTGTCGTGTTAGCCCCGGTAGTTTTTAAAGCTTCCAAAATGGTTTTATTAAACCGGTCCGTTAGAACGTGGCATACCCGTCGCACACAATATGCACACGTATATTTTTGTTAACACAATATTGTGTAAATTCGCGGGATGAGAAACAAGATCCCGCATCAGATATTATACGTTTTGCATTTCCAAATGTTTTACTTATATTTTCGAGTTCTAAAGACTTGACGAGTAGCGGAAATAAACACAAACTTTGTGAAGGCATCGACGATGACCAGCAAATATCTGTTCTTGCTCTGACTCTTCACGAATGGAACTAAATGGTCAATGTGAAGCGTGTGGAAGGGTCGTGCATATTTTGGCAACGGATATAACTCACCTTCTTAAGGGCCACTCTTATTTTAAAAATAAATAAAACTCAAATAATTTTTTATGTATTTTTACTATACTATATATGACGCATTTGAGAAAACCAATACAAATGACTAATCCGTTCCACAGTTTTGTCTTCAGAAAAATGCCTTAAGTCGTCATGGTTAAATCTGCTTATTTGCAAAATACATTTTTTGGGACTACCCACCGACGACCATGTGTAGTTCTCCTATAGACCTTTCTACCTCACAGTTCGAACCTTTGAAAATATCTTTATTTTGATCGGCCTCACCTGATTCTAAAACAGTTTTTATGTGTTGTAATTCAGAGTCTTGTAGTTGTACTGATAGTAACCAATCTGCCTCCGTTATAGACATTATTATTTCGGATTCCGTTCTTTCGCCGGATTGCGCGGGATTCCTGCTTAATGCATCAACATGTTGCATTCGAGTAACCTCTCGATGAATTATGTCAAACGAAAAATCTTGGGTTGACAGCACCCATCGTGCGATCCGAGGAACAATTTATTTTTTTGTAAGGGCAAATCTAACAGCCTTACAATCAGTTATTATTTTAAAAGATGAACCTAGGAAATACAAATGAAATTTCTGCAAAGAACATATGATAGCTAAAAGTTCAAGCTCAAATGTCTTCTAAAGTTTGCCTATTATAAAAATGAACTGGTTTCTCACTATCATCTGTTTTTTGCATGAGTATGCTGGCAATGCCGTCCCTACTCGCGTCTGTGTAAAGTACATTTTCTTTATTGGGATCAAATATCGATAGTACACTTTGCGAAGTTAATTTTCCTTTCAAAGTTTGAAATGCCCTATCTATCATGCAGTTCATTCCAGGTCCACACAAAATTAAAGTTCACTTTTTTCTAAATAAATTATAAACTAAAAACCTTGAACAAACAGCCCAAATTGAAAAATGTACAAAACTTTAAAAACAGTAATTCTCCTAAATCCCAAAATTCCTTTTTTAAATTCTTTTCTTACTTCCTTCTTTCCCTTCCCCCTATAAATTTCTTTCTAAGCGCCTTGCAATTAACTAGAAGTGGACCTTAAGTCCACTTAAATTAAAAAATGAGGACTCGCAAGTCCCCCTCAAAACTTTGGCAGTAAATAAAATTTAGTCAAAATTCCCGTTTTTACAATTTCTCCCAAAAATACCTAAATTCCCTAAATCAGCCCCCTATTTCAAACTGATCCTAAACCACCCCCTTTTCGAAATCTGTCTCTTGCCTGCGCTAGAGAAATCGCCTTTTTCGTCATATCTCGTATTGGTCTCCCAAAAAGAGAATTACCGAACATCTCTATTGCACCCATTTACGCAAATGTTTGCCCTGAAATAGCCTTAAGATTCAAAACAACCAAAAAAAAATCCTTACATATGAAATTGGCGTTTTGTCGTACTGGCCACTTTGATCTCAAATATATCCTCTCTAGTAAAAAATTCCAATTTCAAATTTATACAGCTTTTGTGTTTTGAAAACCGTAATTCCTTTGTTTTCTCTTTTGGTTTTTTCTTTGCGTCACTCAGTTTACAAAATTGAAAACTTGAAATATCGCGTTATTTACGAGTACGAGTTCCATCGTGGCACTAGTGCTGCAGAAACGGCTCGAAGGATTAATGATGTGTATGGCGGCGGTGTCGCAAAAGAAAACACAGTAGAATAGAATAGAATAGAATAGAATTCCTTTATTGCTTTAGTACGTTTTTGGTTCCAACGTTTTCGTTCTGGAAATTTCGACCTGCAGAACAAGCCCCGTGGACGGCCAGAGACCAAAGTTAATAACAAAGATGGCTATTGTGGAGGCGGATCCATCGCAAACCACGTCCGAGTTAGCTGCAGGCTGCGGTGTTAGTGATAAAACTGTTAATCCACTTGAAGCAAATTGGGAAGGTGAAAAAGCTTGAAAAGGGATGGGTACCTCATGAATTGAGTGCAGCAAACCGACAAACGCGCGTCGACGGCTGCGTTACTTTACTCAACGGGCACAATAATGAAGAGATTTTAAATCGAATCATTACCTGTGATGAAAAGTGGATCCTGTACGATAATCGGAAACGCTCATCGCAATGGCTGAACCCTGGCGAACCAGCGAAACCCTGGCCTAGCGAATATTTACTCAAAAAAAATTACTTGTGAGCGTTTGGTGGACTAGTGCCGGTGTCGTTCACTACAGCTTCTTAAATCTAGCTTGACAATGACGGCAGATATTGTCAGCAACTAAAAAACCATGATAGAAAAGCTATTTGCAACCGAGGCTGATCAATCGCTCTAGGCCACTGCAGCTTTAGGAAAAAGCTAGACCACACACTGCACAACAGACGGCTACCAAATTAGAGGAGCTTTAATTGGAATGTCTAAGACGTCCACCGTACTCCCCGGACTCCCCGGACTCCTTGGAGCAAGTTCAACAGATTACTATTTTTTTCGAAATTTGGATAACTTTTTGCAAGGGAAAAAATTCAACTCCGATGGGGCAGTCCAAAGCGCCTTCAAAGATTTTATTGATTCCCGTCCGAATAGTTTTTTTAGTAAAGGAATCAATTAACTACCTATGAGATGGCAAAAGTGCATAGATAGCAATGGTACATACTTTGATTAAATAAATATTTTTTTGATTTTTAAATATATTATCGTAGAACAACTTTGACGCTTTTAATTCAGCAAATAAATTTTTTAGCGAACCAAATCATCAAAATTTACGTAAGGTGGACTTTAGAACCCATTATTTATTAAAATATATATACAGGGTGGAAAAAATCTATGGGCCCTGGAGGGGAACTACCTTAAATCCTTTAGTTAGCTCATTTCACTGAAAGGAAACATTCCTTTATTTTTAAAAAGAAACAAAACTGCAATTAAAGATTTTTTAAATTTTGCTTGTTCCATCCGGGAATCGAACCAACTAAAAATAAAAAAATAAACCCTTGCTATTTTATTATACGAATGGGTAGGATTGATGTTCAGGATAAAATTTGTCTAATAAACATTTGGTCCCACACTCATCTGTTGTGCGAGATACCCATAAAATTTAATATTTATTACAAGTTCTTTATTAACAATACCTAGTACTGTTCACTTGTAATAAGTAAATGACACGTTATAATTTTCTTATCTCTTTAACGTCTAAAGACATTGTATGGAGTACAAGCTTGCTAATGTTATTTATCTCTAAGTACCTTGTTGAAGTATTGGATAACAAAATCGGTAAATGGTAATAATAAATTTATGCACAGCACAATTCCTTCTTACACTAGACGTTCATTCTGACAAAAAGTTTAATAATGGAACGTATTTTTTTGCAACGCGGGGCAACAAATTTGAAATTCGAGCGATAACATTTTTAAAAACTATAAGAAAGAAGTATTCGTTCGAATTTCAAATTTTGTTTTGTTTTGCTTTCATTCCGTAATTCTGTAATAATGGCGTATCAAGAACATTTCGATTTATTAGAAGCTTACTTTTCAAACAACAAGAATTGCAATTTAGCTCTACAGTGGTACAGTGAGAGGTATCCAGACAGACAAATACCATCTAGAAAGGTTTTGCCGCGAATGGTGAAAAATTTAGTGAATATTGGAAGTTTCAAAAATCGTTTAGAACGTCCGCAGCAGCAAAATCTAGACTTTTCCGATTTTGATTTATGTGTTTTGACATACATTGAGTGTTACCAGAAAGCTTCTAGTAGGGAAGTTGCTCAAGAGATAGGCACCAGCCATACTCGTGTACTTAGTGTTTTGAAAAAGTACAAATACAGATGTTTTCGTGATGGGCGATTGATGCAGAAACTTTATCCGGGAGATAGTCAAAGGAGATTAGAGTTCTGTCAGAATATTCAAACAGAAATAGACCGCAACCCAAATTTTTTAGACTACATTGTATGGTCTGATGAAACAAATTTCAGCAATAATGGAATGTATAACAGACATAACAATCATTATTGGTCCCGTCAGAATCCATTCCGTGTTCGCGAAACAAACAATCAGGTCAGATTTTCCTTTAATGTTTGGTGCGGAATCAGAAGCAATATGGTTGTTTTGGTGCACATTTATGAAGGACATCTAAATACGGCAAAATACATGGAAATATTAGACCTTTTACATAATCAATTAAACCTTCTACCGGAGGAGGAACGAAATAATATCATTTTTCAACAAGACGGTGCACCTGCCCACAATAGCAGAATTTCCAGGGCTTACCTTAATGAAAACTTCAATGTCTGGATAGGTACAAACGGGACGATAAGATGGCCAGCGAGAAGTCCAGACCTGACGCCTCTGGACTACTTTTTATGGGGTCATGTAAAAAATGAAGTTTACAAAACGTGTTATAATACTGTACAAGAATTAAGGGTTGCGGTAGAAAATGTTATTAGGAGCATACACCACAACACTTTCCAGAGGGCTACACGAAAAGAATTTCAACGGAGACTAAATTTGTGTAGCCGGAACGATGGGGGTCACTTCGAGCAACTTATCAGTTGAATTATTAAGATTCTTTTCTCTTCTTAATGTCCGTCTACGTTATAAAAATGATTCATGTTTACGTTCTTCTTATTGATGATAAAATAAAAATTAATTTTAGTTTTCACTTTTTTATTTCAATCACCAAATAAATATGTTTATTAGACAAATTTTATCCTGAACAAGAATCCTACCGATTCGTATAATAAAATAGCGAGGGTTTATTTTTTATTTTTAGTTGGTTCGATTCCCGGATGAGACAAGCAAAATTTAAAAAATCTTTAAATGCAGTTTTATTTCTTTTTAAAAATAAAGGAATGTTTCCTTTCAGTAAAATGAGCTAACCAAAGGATTTAAGGTAGTTCCCCTCCAGGGCCCATAGATTTTTTCCACCCTGTATATCCCCACGTGCTATTGTCCACGTGGGAGGCCTGTGCCCAGTAGTGGGACGTTAATAGGCTGATGATAAGGAACCCTAAATACATACGGCTTTATCATAAGTTTCGAGTTCCAATCATATAAACACCAAGTATTACCTATTTTAATACAACAAGTCAAGTTCATGACTCAGTCTAGCTCAAAGAACTTATATGACTCGAAAGGACACAGAAGACTCAAAGGACTCGGACTCATGTGACTTACGAGTCCTAGTCTTGAAAATCTACTCTCTATCTATCTAGTCTCGAAATTAAGACTAAAAGACTCGAGTTTCTTACAACACTAGTTCTCGCCCTGTTCGGGCGGCGGGCTGCGGTGCGGCCAGTGGCGGCGCTCGTGGCAGCTATCGGCGGGACCAGGAGCCGAGCGAATGGCACAGAGGGTTCACTCGCTGCACGGGGCGGCGGCCGCTGCTCGCAGTGCCCCCTGGCGTTTAAAGCTTGTTTCACACCATATCAGTGAAGTTCCGGCACAGTAACGGCACAGTGCAAAATATTCTTTTATTCATTGAACGTATCCCCACTTATCAGTGTTAGTGACCACACAATACTCTCAGTGTTAGTGCCGGCACCGGCAATCACGGACGGTACTCGTTGACAACGATATTTTTGTCGGATCACTGACGCCGGCAAACAGTGTTGCCAACTTAGTGGATTTTTCACTAAAATTGGTAGTTTCATTAAAACTGGTGGTTTTTCTAGGGAAATCACTCAACCACTCAGTATTTTTTTTGGTACACAAATTTGCTAATATCAAATTGATACCAAAGCATTTTATCAGTCTGTAACCGACGATGATGATGACCACAAAAATAAATCATTTGAAGAAGACAATTTAACTTACGTAAATTTTAATTACAATGATAACTTAGTGGTCTCTCTAAATCTATTTATATAAAACAAAGTCGTGTTAGTTAGTTGCAGCCCTTCTTGAGTTATAACTCAAGAAGGGCTGCACCGATTTTAATGATCTTTGATTTTCAGGATTCGTCTTCGACAGGAATAGGAGAATAACGAATAAAATACCATATAAACTCACGAAAAATAATTATGAAGAAAAATATTTCTGTCAAATCGACATGACAACTGTCAACCAGCAAGACTACTGTCAACCAAATTTTTTATTTATCTCAACCATTTCGGCTGACAATGTCTCCTTTTCAATTATTTACACACTTCCCAATAATGTACACTTTGGCTAAATGACCGCATTTCACAATGTCTTATTCACGAAAAGTACACTCAATAATCGTACACTCTGCGAAAATGTTTGATTCCCAAAATGTACACTCTCCCTAAATGTAAACCTCAGGTGCGTAAACAAACCTCTTTTGTGTGATAACAGAAAGATAATGGCCACTTATTCCCTAATATACTTCTTCCAAACAAGTTTCAATACGATTCCAACCTGTCATTCTACTAACCTTTCAACAAATGTTATGTTTTCGATGAAAAAAATGGAATTATTCCTCGTAGGTACACTTTCCTCGTAGATACACTTTTGAAAAAAGTTACCCTTTATTCCTTATAGATCCACTTTTTAAAAACCAATGTAGCGTTTCCTAATAGATACACTTTTGGGTATAGTTGTGTAAACAACTGTACCCAAAAAGTGTAGGAAATTAACAAATTCACTGCCGGTCGTGCCGGCAACGCACATAATTATGCGTTGACGCTCATACGTTGTCTTTAGTAGGGGTCGTAGTTGCATGGTAGCTAATGCGTTAATAAAACATTATATTGATGATGATAAATTGTAAGCATATCACTATCAGTTTGTTCTACGCCTTTTACGTAACTATGATATCTGACCTGTATAATAGTAAAGTCACTGTACAAAACACAAGTAAGTTTAAATATTATTTTAAAATGCAACTACCTCGAAAAACAATTTTATTGCTTAGATAACGTCGCACGATCAGATTTTTTTCTGATAAATAGGTACCTTCCCGCTATAAAACTATCCTGACGTTAATTATTATGTGTGGATAGCCCTTACGGCCTACCTAGCTTTCTGGTTACATAATCCCGATGAAATTCATTTGTCAGTGATTCAATTCACACATGTCAGTACTGCTTCAGTGAAAACGTGTCTGTCGTTCTCCATTTTGCTGGCAGTGTTGCCAACGGTTACGATAAATAATATAACGCTTTATTGCACACACAAAAATACAAAAAACATAAAAATAAGCATAGTAAAACTAATGTGGGCAAAGGCGTTTGCGTTGCGTTGCGTTTAAAAGATTATCTCGTAGTTGATCTGTGAGATGGTCTCTACTATTTCTGATTGCCAACCGAGCTGATTCACGGGCAGCCTCCTTAGATTAAAATGTTTTAATCTAAGGTAGCCTCCCACGTTCTTGTGTTTGAAAAGCACGAAGTCGGGCCCACGGACCTGAAAAAAAGACGGACGTAACCTCGTCTAATCATGAGTGAAGCATGCTAATGGCCGCCCGTTTATGGTGTGTGCGTGATTTGAGGGTTGCCATTTATAAACCATCAATTTCCCTAACTTTTCGCAAACTAAAATATTGTTAACATTATGTAATCATATACAATACATATTATTAAAACGTGACATTACATTAACCATGTTTTTATTCGTTGTGAGCTCCCGATATTTCAGCAATATAAACGGTTGCACTTCAGAATCATAATGTTGATGACCTATCAAACATCATTTTTAAGACCACAGTGATAGGAAATAAAACACATGGTACGTATAAATAAATGTATTGTTTACTTAACATAATGTTTAATGATTATGTATTAAGTAATGACTAATAATAAAATAATCATTTATAATAATGCAGTAATCAGTGCCATTTGAGAAAATTGGGAATTTTGATTTCGCCTAAATCATACACAACTTTGCCTTCTCCATCATAGCAAGGAACTTAGCATCACAAACATAATGTATTATAATAAGAAAACGGGGTAAGTACCTATTTAAATTGAGATGTTTATAAGGGAAATACGGACAAATAATTTATTTTTTACTTAGGACTAAAATTATTTGTACTTTATTTTCGTTATCACAATTTAGTTTCTAAAGCTTATTTTATAGTAGTTCTGTTAAATTTCTATTCAAATCATTTAAATCTATAGTAATCATGTTAGGTATAAAAGGAGATTGGCAAACTCCCATACAAAATTTTGTCAACTCTTTTTTTAAGCATCTATAAATGAAAAAAATATGTTGGTATAGAGTGTGTAATCTTGAACAACATGGTCTAGGTTTTACTTCTCTAGTTTGTCTACAATTAAAGATATTCCAATTCAAAGTTTTGGAGGTTATGTCTATCATCAAACAGCAACAGCAAACTATTTGAAAAGTGTATCTTTATTCCTTATAGATCCACTTTTTAAAAACCAATGTAGCGTTTCCTAATAGATACACTTTTGGGTATAGTTGTGTAAACAACTGTACCCAAAAAGTGTAGGTAATTAACAAATTCACTGCCGGTCGTGTCGGCAACGCACATAATTATGCGTTGACGCTCATACGTTGTCTTTAGTAGGGGTCGTGGTTGCATGGTAGCTAATGCGTTAATAAAACATCATATTGATGATGATAAATTGTAAGCATATCACTATCAGTTTGTTCTACGCCTTTTACGTAACTATGATATCTGACCTTTATAGTAAAGTCACTGCAGTAGTAATCCTCTTTAGAATGAAAATATTATTATTATGACACTCTAAGTGTCACAATTGCTGGCTAGTACTGGTTCAGATATTAAAAAAGGAACTATTAACAAGAGTTTAGCACAGGTTTATGTTGAACGTCGCACACGAAAACGGCGTGACATAGATACCTATTGATTTACGCATCAACATAATTGTGCAAGATGTTATTGATGAGAAAATTGACATTGAGCAGTGCCTTAGACGTCTCTGATTAATCCGTTTAAAAACAATGTAGAAATAAGATATTTACTTTAATTATTTAAGGAGATAATTTTTATTTTCTTGTTTTCTAAATAAACAGAAACTTTTTTTTTGTCTTGTTTGAATCCAATTTGTTTTAATGATAAGTAGGTACATTATTTTAAAAAAAATTGGTATTTTTTTCTTTTTAAATTCGAGTGACAGAACTTTACTTGTCATCCCTATCGCTTTTCTGCTTTGCTGTACAATATGAAAGTGGATCTATAAGGAATAAAGGCAAACTTTTTTCAAAAGTGTATCTACGAGGAAAGTGTACCTACGAGGAATAATTCTTTGCCTCACGGTAGGGGAAACTGGGGTCACTTGATCACCATTTTGGTTTCTTGCTTATATTTTTTTCAAATTTAGTTCTATAAAAATAATACATACATGTTTTTTACTACATGCATGTTTATCACTGTTCCCCATTATTTGATTATTATATTTATGAGTGCTTCATTTTTTTTTTTTGCATTTTCCCAAAACTTTCCAAAAGGAACAAGTGTCCCATATTCTGGGAGACTTGATCCCAGTAACGGGTAGACTTGATCATAGGGGATCAAGTCTCCTTAACGCAAACTTTACATAAATGAAAACCCGGTTTGGTTATACGAGTAAAAGTATCATTTATTATAACAATATTATGAATATAATTAGCTTTATATGTCTCAAGTATTAATTTTAGTGACTATTAAGTCTCAATCTCAATGTAAGTTCTACATTTTCATAAATCTAATAAGTATTTAAGGTTTTGTTGAAGTATTTTGTAATAACTCTATTCATACCACAAATTATTAACTCTTAAAATGGAGCTTCAAAAGTCTTAGCAGAGTCTCTATGAATTAACCATCACCTAAAGGTTAGACTTACATTAGCAACATTGGAAAATCACTTTGGTACTTGAATAACTTCTAATACTCAAACTTTTTAAATCACTAACTATCATTAACTCTCTTTATATTAATCTCAAGGAAATGTAACAAATATATATAACTTTGACAACTAGAAACTACTAATAATAAAAAAAAGAACTACTAATAACATCAGGTATTCATATCACACATTTGCATTGTAAGATTTAAGACTTATCTAATCAAAAAGTAACAAATAGTTTAAATCTAAATTTAAAAACGTGTGCACTCTTTTTAGGTAACAGCCTAATGTTGAATATTAAATTTTCTTAAAGATTTAGTAAAATTAAATGCGATCACTCGTTTGCTGTTATAAAGCCATAGAACCAATCGTACGACGCAAAATTATTGGTCCATTTACATATTTTCTCATCTGCCTTTTGGTTTTGAATAGCCAACTGATATGCTAGCTGCCGAACACACAGAGAAGATAACCCATGATGGAGTTTGCTAGCTTTTTCTAGGTACTTGGCTAAATGCAACTCCTCTTCTTTAGTGAAGACTTGGGACTGTCTATAATTAGGCTCGTATGTAATTTCATTTTCCTGGTCTTTTTGTTTTCTAGCATACCTTTTGAGTGTCATTATTGGGACGTTATACACTTTGGCAGTACCTTTGATCGTATTTCCCTCCAATACCTTGTTCACAGCTTCTTTAAGAATTTGTGGGTCAACACTAACGTGGTTTTGCATCTTCTTTTCTTTTATATATTCTTCCCATTTTATAATTAATCTAAAACAAACAAAAAAAGAAAACTGACAAATTGAATGTATGGGACACTTGATCCCGGGATCAAGTGTACCCCACCTTGCCGTGATCAAGTGTACCCGAGAGTGCTCTTTTAAAAATATATTTTTTTCATGTCAAGAGAAAACGTTAATCAGATAAAATACATGTACATGCAAACTTTAATAAACTACTTTCAATGATTTTGACACATACTCAGGGAATTATTCATTCAGTTATTTAAAAAAAACAAATGAAAAACTTACTGAAACATATGCTGACACAGGAAAATAAAAATGGCTGCACTGCTCTGAAGTTGTCTACATGATGATGTCAAAATGACGTTTTTAGTTCACCATAGACAACAAAGACTTATGTTGCCAATATAAAAAATAGAAAAAGCGTTTAGTTTTTGATTTGTCACTGGGTGATCAAGTCTCCCAAGGGAACATGTCTCCCCAGTCTCCCCTACAGTTTGTCTATGTGTGTGGAAGTGTTGCGACATTAAAAATAAACGAGATAGTCTCATTAATTTGTAGTTGGAGAGAAAGAAGTATAAATATTGTTTTATTCTCATCTATGTAGTTGTGAAATAATGTTTGGTCTGCTTCTTATTATACGTCCAATCCAATTATGATAGACATAACCTCCAAAACTTTGAATTGGAATATCTTTAATTGTAGACAAACTAGAGAAGTAAAACCTAGACCATGTTGTTCAAGATTACACACTCTATACCAACATATTTTTTTCATTTATAGATGTTTAAAAAAAGAGTTGACAATAGTTTGTATGGGAGTTTGCCAATCCCCTTTTATACCTAACATGATGAACCATGTTGTTCAAGATTACACACTCTATACCAACATATTTTTTTCATTTATAGATG